>CM034150.1:818761574-819259952 GCA_019776745.2 Taxus chinensis | reverse complement strand
GGAACCGGCATCGGTAAGGAAAAAGTAGGCTATTTTTACTAAAATAGCCCACCTTCCCTGCTTTTCTCCCGAGAGATCAGTTGCGGGCTTGGTCAAGTGGCTAGAAGGTCGGCTTTTGGTGCGAGTAAGGAGGCATTAGTTATGGATGTGTGTCTAGACCAAGTCATGGGTCTTAGTTAGGTTAGTTTAGGGTTAGGGCTAGGTCATGATGAGGTGGCAAAGTGAGGTGGCGGGTAAGGTGATGTGGATTTATCAATTACAAGGTAATTAATAAATAATCGTGTGTAAAGTTTAGGTAATGAGGTTAGGTTGCGAAATGGGATGCGAGTCACAAGGGGTCGTGAGACACGAATTTGGTGTCTACATCATCACAGATGAAATCATTAGCAGCACACAAGAAAGCAAGAAGATACTATTTGGAAATGTTCTCCTCACAAATGTCTTCTTAGAGATCAAAGTGCATGATGGGCTGGAAAGGTTTGTTCGGGAGTACCAAGAAGAGGATCCCTCACCAACGAAGCGGTTCACAAAATATAATTGTGAGACCATGACAGCCACTCACAAGGCGTGTCTAGAAAAATGGTACAAGTGTTAGGATTAATATTATTGTTTAACATTATTAATCATTATTATTTGTTAGGTCTGTTATTATAATTGTTTATATGTGAAGTTGTTAATAAACAACTCACGTGAATAGGAGTTTGGTGAGAGAATTAAGGAGTGTTGTTATATCAGATTCCTATTTTATAGGAATAACTTATTCCTATATATTTGTAAGAGTTCTCGTATGAATCATAGAAAAGAAGAAATCTATTATTTTATTGTGTAAATCAGTTTCAGTGTTTTCATTTGGTTTTAGAGAGATTCATGGAAATATTAATGGTTTGTTAATCTATGAAGGGGCATTGTTGCAATTCCTTTATTGCCCCGAGCCATGAAATACTCTAAGAAAAGCACGTTGGTTATAAATTAAGAATTTTCTACTCAATTCCTGACTTCTGCTGCACTAAGGATCAATTTGTATTCTGTATCGACTTTCTTACATTCGCATCTCAGTGAAAATATTGAATTGGTTTTGAATTTTGCAAACTCCTCCATAACCTACTATTACTTGACTGTCGGTTTGCTTTTGGATGATTGGGAAGACATGAATTGGTAGTGATTTGCATCAAAACGACATCCAATTGGGTCCTATTGTGGGTTTCTATTGGACACGTACCATAACTTTGGCATCAAGTCTTTCTGTATATTTTTGTGGCTCAGATCTGTTATTTCAAAGTGTTCATGGTTTAGAAAACCACATCTCATTCTCCAGCGAAGTACTCCTCAATCTTCTGCGCAAATTGATGAATGGATGTTGTGGAAGATTCTCAGGGTATGTTGTTTTTTATTGTCAAAAATCACACACAGTTCCAATCGCCATGTAGTTGTTCGGTCATACTCAGGTCGTGTCTATACCATTTTCATGAGTCCATTCATTTTTCCATATTGTGTGTTAATGTGTTTTGTCAACCCATTCATATTTTCCATACATTTTCTCTTAAAACATACTTTCCCATTGAATTGAAGTCTTTAATTAATTTGTTCCATCATTAATGTTCAGCGAGTCTTATATAATCCACACATCTCATTTAGTTTTGTCCTTTTTAAGTGTGTAGAATTAAAATATGGTCAATCGTATATGTCATTGTGTTATAAAATGTAATCTAATATTACATTTTAAGTGATAGCATATTTACATATTTAAGTTTCTTTGTCATCCATTTTTTAATTAAGTGGTCAATGTCTTTGGTTAGTATTGTTTAGAGTAATAGAAAACTTGTGTCAAAAAAATAAATAAATAAAGAAGAGTGTGTTATTATTAAATGTCTTGTTGTAGCAGAATCAGTAACGTCATTCTGTTGTCAAGTTAGTCAAATAGGTGATTTTAGGATATTTGTGTACTCTCATTTTATAAGTTGTTATCATGAGTCAGAGTCGTATAATTGTAAAAATATTGGAAAATAAAAAAAATTGCCTCACAGACACATTTTCGGTGTTACCCGATGTTTGGAAATAAAGTATTTCACATTACAGGAAGGAAGAAAAGAATAATCTCAATGTGGAAACAGAGCTTCAAATTCACATTCCGCTGAACTAGCAGCGTCAAATCAGAGGATGGAGGCACAGGAGGATGGAGGACAAACAGCGTCCTCTCATCAGTCACCAACGACGGGGCTGCATATTGATCTGGTGACATGTGTGCAGTGTGGTTTCTATTTTCAGTTCAGTTTCAGTGTTCTTGTTTGCAGAGTGATGGTTTTCTGAATAAACCCTTTTCAGACTTTTTGGAGGAGTCATGTTGTCAGAATACTCACTTTTGGGAGAAGGAGAATATTTCGAGGTAGATTCAAGGGATGGTTATCTAGCTAGTGTGAAGCTTGTGGATCTTGGAGATTCAGAATTTGGGTGCCCAGAGAGGAAGGGAAAGTCCCACAGGAACCCAAAGAGGAAGGGAGCATTCCTGCATAATTCAGCTCGACACTAGGCCTTTACGAGGGTAAAGAGATAATCCATGGAGTTTATACCTGGTCTAAGAAGTGCTTTCAGGAGGTGGTTCTATTTCTTCAGATATGGTTCTTCTTCGTGTCCACATTAAGGGGGTGAAGATTAGTGATTAATAATGTTCACACTAAGGGGGTGAATGTTAGGATTAATATTATTGTTTAACATTATTAATCATTATTATTTGTTAGGTCTGTTATTATAATTGTTTATATGTGAAGTTGTTAATAAACAACTCACGTGAATAGGAGTTTGGTGAGAGAATTAAGGAGTGTTGTTATATCATATTCCTATTTTATAGGAATGACTTATTCCTATATATTTGTAAGAGTTCTCGTATGAATCATAGAAAAGAAGAAATCTATTATTTTATTTTGTAAATCAGTTTCAGTGTTTTCAACAAGTGCATGAGGGACGTGTTCAGGGTAGAATGGAGGATTCCAGAGAAGTTACCCATGTTATTACAAGGAGAATCGGAATTCATGGTACATCAACACTTCTGCATTGGAAAATTTAGGTTGATAGATGAAACAATGAGCCCATGGTGCAAGCTTCCCTTCTCCTTCACCACACTATACTTCGAAGCAGGGGTGAACAAATTTAGAGAGGTAAAGAGAATAAGGTTAGACCTTACTGAGGTGCATCAAGACCATAGGGAATTGTTTAGAAAGTTGGTTTATCCTAAGAAGAATTCCTACATAGAAAGATATGTCTCCCATGAGATATAAATGATGAAACACGTGACTTTTCCAATCACTGGAAGTGATGCAATAAGGATATACCTTCACATCCAGAATTTTTTGAAAAAGGTGCATTCTTGGAAAATGATGTATCCATCCCTGAGGATCCCATAGGTAGAAATATGCCCATTCTAAAGAAGAGAGAAAGGGAAAAGGTGCGGAAAGTACCAAGTGTTCAGGCTACATAAGCGGTAAGTGCGTTGGGGACAAGCACTAAGCCCAACACATATACATGAAGAAAGAAGTACTCGGTGAAAGAAAATACTCTAGAGGAAGAAGCATTGGAGCACTAGGAACTCATCACCCAAGAAAAGTCACCAGAGGAGGAGGAAAAGGAAGTAGAATCTCTTGCTAAGAAGAAGTAGAAGGTGCTAGAAGAAAATGATTTGGAGGATATAGAGACCTTGGAGGCCTATAGAGGTGAGAGAGATGATGATGATGAATATAAAATAAGAGGTAAGGAACATCCTATCTATGAGGTTCATGACTCGGAGGAGGAAGGAGAGGAATAAGAAAATGAATACACCTTTTCCAAGAGGGAGAATAACAAGGAAGAAGAATATACTCAGGACAGAGGGGTAAGTGAGGCAGTCACAAAAGAACAAAGGACCCCAAACTTCACTAAGGAATAGATAAACAAGGTCACGGAGAAGGAATTAGCCAAGATCATTGAAGACTTAGTGGAGTAAGAGATGGAACACAGCCCAAACCTAGTAATGAAGGAAGCAAAGAAGGAAAGTGTAGGAAAAGAATAAGGAAGTATGGGAGGGGATCCCAGTGTGGTTATGAGATTTCCTAAGGCCACACAAACAAGGAGAAAAAGTGTAGAAGCATCACAGGTTTAGAGAATGGGTTATATTGATGACCTGAACAAGGTGTTGTGTGTGCTCTTTCAAAGTACCATTCCAATGGAGTAACTCCTGGATATTTCATCATTTGATGAGGAAGGTGCATACTCTTGAACAAGGAAAATGATTTCTTGGGAATTTGAGTCCCACATCGACAAACTATAATTTGAAGTGAGCCAAGGGGAAATAATGAAGGTACCAGAGGAAAAAGGTGACAACCTCTTGGTAAACACTCAGTGGCTATCTGATGAATAGATCTTCAACACGTTGAATAAAGTTTCAGTAGAAGTAGAGGCCAGACTCTTTCGGAGGAATGAAGGAGTGAAGCTTCTAGAGGAAGATCTTGAGAAGAAGGAAGATGAGCTAGATAAAATAACCGAGTTAAAACATGAGGAACTAGTGAAAAATGAGCTAAGGTGTGAATTAAAGGAAAATAAGGCAAGGGTACATGAAGTCTCCAAGAAGGTGGAGATGATTATGAGTACCATTATCTTGAAGCATCCAAACTTGACACCACCCACATAGAAATATGAATCAAGCCTATAATGCCTAGAAGACTCAATTCATGTTCTCACAATGGAAAGATGGCCACTGACCTTAGAGTTTATAGAGGAGGCATCGACGTGCAGAGGGAAGGAGGATAAGATGAAGGTTTTGGACACTATGGCCCTGTATAAGAAAGTCCTCGTGGATGTGAAAGCCATCACCCAAGTCACTGAGGCCACCTATGAAAACTGTACCAATAGAGATAGAGTGACGAGCATTTTGGTTGCCACCCATGAAGCGGAGCTCAAGGAGTTTCAAGAAAAGAACAAGGGGAATAGGGCTGAAAGAGACAAAATTCTATCTGAGGTTGAGAAGAAATCAGAGGCTATTGAGACATTGTAGGGCTCAATTAAAAACTATATGAAAGATTTTTATCCCCAGATCAATCGAAGAATGGATGCGCTTAAGGATTTGGAAAAACATTTAGAGGGGATTGTGGAAACAATGAATACCCAAGGAGAAGGGCTAAGCTTTGAAAAGGTGAAAACCTTATTCATCAACCTATATCAATAGGTATAGAGCAAGGTGAATACCTATAATAATATACAGGTAGAACTAATGAAATATTTCCCTCTCCTCTTACAAAGATAATCATAGTTCCCCATTCTTTAATTATTCCTCAAAATTGTTCATTCTTGTATTTTATCTCAAAAAAATTCTAGGAAAGTCATTTTTTATTCTTTGAAAAGGTGTTTCCAAGGTCAAAGAATAGGTGTAATGTGGGGTGATGTTGGGCTCCTAATATACAAGTACAAGAAGGCGCATGGGTGTGCAAGGCCTAATTGAAGAAGGACACATAAGGAGATGGTGCACAAGAAAGAGTTCTAGGAGAGTTTAGTAGAAAAAGTGGCGCATGCAAGATAGAGAAAAGGTTTTGGGAATTATCCATTTTTGGTGTATCATCTAGAACATGAGAAAAGCGTGACTTGATTGTGCATGTGGAGTGGATAAGGTGCTATCCTGGAAACAAGGTGTCCTAGGAAGGAATATACCTTTATACCTTGCGATGTAAGATTCTAGAAGGCCATCATAACAAAGATTGGAGAGCTTGATCATGAATAAAAATTCTCCCATGGAGGACCACCTTGGACACTTGGCAATGGATCTGTAACTCCTACAAGGGATTGAAGATGTTGAGAAAGGCTATAAATACAAGCACCGACCAAAGAAAAAGGGAGAGAAGGAGAAAGAGGTGAATCCATGTAGGAATACTGGGAGAGCTCCATAGGTTGATTTTAGAGGATCTATAAGGGAATGTTGTACTAAGGGGATGGGTTTGAACATTTTTATTTGTACTATATAGGGCCTAAAATGAGTTCTTATTAAATGACATTGATAAACATTATCATATAGATATGTGCTTTCTTGGGCTATTGTAGTGTGGTTATTAAAATTCTTAATATGAATATATGTGTGGTTCTATTTCTATTACATGGTTATATATATATTTCATATGAATGGGTGTAAACTCCTATGTATTTCTTTCCTGTTATGATTCATATCTATGTTATCTAATGCTTTCCTTATCTGAATGAACACATTGGTTTAGATGTCGTTCTGAGATCTAAGATGAATGTGTGGTCCCTTTCCAATCTTTTCACTCAATTTTAAGTTGTAAATAATGCATTATCACATAACTCACATAAAGGAGGGACTCGGTGCCTGCACATGCCTCGGTTGAGCAACCAATACCCGCTAGGTGAAAGGCTAGTGCACATGGGATTGTCCTTAATTGTTACAGGGTATGAAAGTTGACTACAAATACACACTTGATTGGATTGAGATGGAGACAAAAATGAATAAGGAGCTTGAAAATGACTTTGAGAATGAAACGATGGCCGTGTCGATGTTTATATTTTACTAAAATATCATCAACATAGTATTCTATAGTTTTTTGGATGAAATCATGATAGAAATAAGTCATGACCCGTTGATAAGTAGCATTGGAATTCTTTAAACAAACGGGCATTACACAATAGCAAAAGGTCCCCCAAGGAGTTATAAAAGAGGTTTTGTGTTGGTCTTTTGGTGTGATGAGAATTTTACTTGAACTAGAGAAACCATCCATGAGAGAAATCATCTCATGACCTACGGTAAGAACCATAAGATGATGGATGTTTAGAAGAGGTAAGTCATTATAACATCCTCATTTTAATACTTAATTAACAGAGGAATTTTTTTTTACCATATGCTTCTCGATCTAAATACTCATATATTTAGATTCAACATAAATATTAATGTTCACTATTCCAAATTCTCATTATTTACAAAAAACATTCATTTATCTAATCCATCTCATAACAGTAACATTATGCCATTGTAATGATTTGGTATCATACCGATCTCTCATTTCATGTCTCAGTATTAAACTGATCTCTCATGTGTATACCAAGTATACTTCCAGTTCCCTTATTCAATTAAGGTTCAATCAAGTGTTAAAAGCTAAAGATCCTATTTGGGTATCTGTTATAGATAACCATCTGACATCTCGCATCTTTAGTCCAGGTGAAATAAGGACAACACAACTAGAAACTTGTGATACTTTGGTCAAAGTTTCAATACTTGTATGTCATGTATCTCTTTCAATATGACATACTTGTCAGCCGTAATATATGTCTTTCACCTCACTCGATAACTATTATCTATATTAGACTATCTTGACTTGCATCAATCACATCCATGTCTTCGTTATTTACTAAGTACAACCAACACATAGAGACTAGTGTTGATAGTCTACTTATGAAGACTAAGGGAAAACAAGTGCATCCAAATCAACTGGCATTGCTTTGGATCCAATTTCTCTCCCGTAGTCATCATAAGATGACATCAACTTTAAGCCATACTACCACCACTAACTAGTGTATAAAAAAATACCTAGATCCATAGTTTATGACATAAATGATTAAGGGAACTAGGAAAATAGTCACGCCATAGTGGTTTCTCAACAATAACCAAATAATGACTCATATCATTGAATGGGTACTATGTAGTAGTGACTATGTTTCGACATTCTATCAAGTTCCTTTAAGTGATACATCTTAACTTAACAAGTTCATTAATTCATTTAATTCACATCTTGTTAATTCACCCTTACTAATCTTATCGTTAGGTGTCGTTCCTAAGGATTAGTTAGGGTTTGAATTGAATATTCCTTTAATAAAGGATCGTAACATTTGATTCACTTAAGTGTATGATTGGAGATTGAAGACTGCATTATGCTTAATTAATAAAGCATATAGTTTCCCTATAAAGAGATAAGTGTCATGTTTTCATTACAGATGTATTAATTATAGGGCATCAACTACATAATAACATATATATATGTATATTTCCTTAAATAAATATTTACCTTTCCTAGCTAATAAATCAGAGTATGTTTATTGCTTATAAAAATATACATAGCCCTTCCATTGGAAAACATAAGGCCTCATAAAATACCATATCAATCATGAACTTCATATTTAACTAGCCTTTTGTTGGTACCCAAACTTAATCTCCTTCACAACTCAAGAAAAATCATGGATCTCAAAAGACACTCTAGGGTAGAGAAATGATTTTTGTGTTGTTTGTAGCTGGGGAGCACATCTATCTAACTTTTTAGCATTCAATATTTGAAGGAATGGGTAGCACCTCAAAAGGATTTTGATCTAATCCTCACTATTCTAGGTTGTGCCTTTCAACCAAGGTAAGCGAACCTATATTACAGCCTTTGTTTGATGAAGGAGGTGGAGATATCCTTATTATTTGCACATTGTATGGAGATGGCCTTGAGAAAACATGATCGATTATCCATTATTCAAACTCAAAAGAGTTGTCACTAATAAATGATGGAAATGCTTTCAAGACAAGGCTAAGGCTGTTAGAGACATGATAAAATCCTGATATGCTTTGTGCATTTTTGTGAATGGATTGTATTCTTTTGTTGACACACAATGCAATGCACAGGGTAGCATGGGTAGGATGAGTTAATTTGAATGAAATTTTGTTGGGAGATGTTTAGAAAAGACTAGCTAGGAATTACCAACTTCTTTGAGAACCTTTGCAAGAAATTTGTAACACTTACAAAAAAAGAATTCTTCAAGAGGTTTAAAATGCTCCTTCAACCAGGATACATGCACAAACGGAGGCCAAAATCTGTACTCTTCCACACAATATCTGACAACATACTACAAAATATTGAAGAAAATATATCAACAAAGTATCCAAAAATCCCTGTTTGATCATGACCTAAGGTACCCCCAACGGTTTACAAATAGTCTCCAGGTTCAAGGATGATAAAAATGATTTTAAATTTGTTTATCTTCTATCAAATGAAGGCTCTTCTGGATACAAGATTGTAGATTCCATCAAACCGTCAAAAATAAATGATACCATGTATGAACAAAGATATCCTAAACACAAGATTACAACATGAGCAAGGAACACAAATTGAAATCATTCCGAAACACAAGCATATACAAATTTTGCCAAGAGATAAAACCAGATAATCTAGAAAATGATCAAATCTATCAGTAGGGGAAAGTCATGAGAACAATCTCAGCTCAACATGATAACATTTGATGCAAAATAGAATTGAAAATGGCTCTCAGGAAATTTTCTCTAGAGAAATGGATTTCTTTTAGTCTTTTCCTTCAAAATTCTACATCTTTTTTTCTCCTCCTTTAAAATTTTCTCCCAAAATGCATGATATACCTCATGCCATCATGGAGTATTCCTTCCAAAGAAAATAATATGCTCATCAGATGAAATTTGTTCTAAAAACTTCATTATTTAAAGATAGTGACACTGAACAGGAAAACAACTCACAGGTTGTCAGGGATGCATAATTTTTTTAAAATATTACACAAATTAAGATACTTATCCATCCCAGGGTCACATTTTTGTCATTCAGGAATGCTAGCATGCTTTATCAATCATTTTTCACGTTTTACCTTTTCAATTTTTACCTCTATAACTTTTGATTTTGACTTTTCACGTTCTTTCATGGAATAGGGTAAAAATTACACCAAAAACATCATAAATCATCAAATTAGTTCATGAAAATAGTGTCATTACACTCAGAAGGTTGAAAATATGCAAAATCATATAAAATGTGATGTGATTTGGTGAAGAAACAATGAATTTGAGCTTCCTGGAGCTCTCATGGTGACAAAATGGGTGAATGCACAGTTGTCGTGGATTTTGGATCAACTTTAAATGCTAGGCCTCCACGTAGAGGATGAAATTCTTGAATGTTCCCTTTTTTCCATTTGGATAATGTGGGACACATGTCAAAACATGATTGGATCATGCCCATGCCTTCAAAACATGCTTCCTGCGACCTTTTTAATTTTTTGAAATTTTTTCACAAAATCCCCTGCGGGCCCGAAAGCTTGATTCATCCCTGCCACGTGGCATTCTCTAATTATCCATGGGTCCAAGTCTCCATTCCTACCTTCTAACCCTTTTAAATATTCTCAAAATTCAATTTTGACCCGCAACACCCTTTGACATTGTAAAAAGTGCTACGTGTCTCTATCCGATAGGTCGTGGAGCCAATTTTTCATTTTCACCTTTCAGAGAACAGAGGTCAAAAGTTAAAAAATTCTCCTCGGCCCCTCCCTCCACATTTTACAAATGTGGACACGTGTCCTCTCCTTATTTGAGGTGGTCCTTTGGGAAAGACCTTGATTTTTTACCATTTGAAGCTAAAACTTCAAAATCATCACAAAACCCGCCGACCCATCTTCCTTCTTGGACACATGTTGCTTCATGATTCATTGCGGAGATTTGGCTCGAATTTTAACTTTAAAATTTTGAAGTTAAAAAAATTCAAATGGAAAAAAATCTCCACCCCCTCATATTGAATTCTCTGGACACATGTCCACTTGTGACTGGACATGGGCCTTTAGGTTAAAACTTTCCCTTGACACCTTGAGCCCAAAAATATCAATTTTTTCCAAATGCCTCTGGTACCCACATGCCCTCCTTGCCACATGTCCTCTTCCTATTCATTGCAGATCTTCGGGAAAAAAATTAACTTTGAGAATTTTTCCAAAATGAAAGCCAAAATTCTTAAGGTAAATCCGCCACTCCTCGACCAATTAACATGTGCCACGTAGGCACCCTTTATAAAATGTAGAGCCATGGACCAAATTTTTCCTTTAGCAAAAAATTTCAAACAACAAGTTAGAAATAATTCCCAACCAGCCCTGGCCAATAGTAGCCCGCCATGTTGCAATAATATTGTGATGATGAATTTGACAGGTAGAATACGCCCGTATGATCATCAAAATGTCAAAAATTAACATGATGCCCTAGAAATCAAAAATTTTCACAAGGATGGAAGATTTCTTGATCTTAAACCAAATGAATCATTTTTTGACATTAATTTCAACCCTGGGATTGGGAAAATATCCACACAAATTTGGGATTTGATCAGAATCGATTTTTTTTCATGATTTGACAAAGAAAAAATGACCCGGCCCGAAATATTGAAGAAATTAGGGAACAAAAAGGTAGCGACTTGGAAAACTATTTTGGATAAGGGAAAAACAAAAACACCCTGGGGATTTTGCAAGCTTTTTGAAAGAACTAAACTAGATAAGATGGATTGCAAATCACCCATTTGAGAGTTAAAACATTTTCTAAGCAAAATTAGGCATGGAAAATTAGGGCAAAAAGATGCAAGTCTAGAATTTGCACTAACATTGGCTCCTGCTTGGGGATGGGCACTCCCAGCGAGTGCCACAAGGACAAAACGTAGACCAAGTGCCAAAAACCATTGGGCAAAGGAGTCAAAACACAAAGGCAGCCCAAAAACCATAATTACCACCAAAAATGGTTGCCAAGGACAAAAGGGAAAACCACACACCGACCAACAACAAGAAACAAAGCAAGAACAAAGACTCTACAAATATACAACTTATGCATACCTTACTTGGGGATTTAATCCAAGAAATGTTTTAAATCTCTGTCATTAACAGGTAGCTCCAACATATCCCCATCTAGATCCTTGAGAAAAAAGGTGTGCTCACCAATTCTGATATTAATGGCATAATGGCCCATCCATATTGCATCAAACTTTCCATGCTTGCCCTTATCTTCATGCCTACTATCCCATAGCAAAACCAAATCTCCAACATTGAAGGCTCTAGGAGTAATCTTCTTATCAAACAATCTCTTCAATTTCTCTCTAAATATGACATGCTTTTGATGGGAAACTCTTCTCTCTTCATCTAACTCAATGATATGAATAATCCTTGATTCATATGGGTCATGCCCTTGATTTTCCAACTGTTGGGAAAATTGAAAAGTGGATAATTGTAGGTGTAAGGGCAGAAAAGCCTAAGTTCCATACACCAATTCAAATGGGCTCTTACCAGTTCCTCTTTTAGGAGTTATTCTATCAGCCCAAACTGTAAATTTCAATTTCTCTCCCCACTTCTTCTTGATTTCCAAGGTCCTTCTAATGATCTTGAGCAAGTTATTGTTACTTGACTCATCTTGTCCATTCCCTTGTGGATTTTAGTTTGAATAATAAGTTAGATTTATTCCATATTCATCACACATTGCCATTAAAGGTTTGGCTCTAAAGCACATGGCATTATCAGATACAATCTTAACTAGATCTCCAAATCTGCATATGATATGATTCAACAAGAAATCCATTACCACTTGGTGTGTTGCTTTTCTAGATAGAATTGCCTCAACCCACTTTGTAAAATAATCAGTTGCTACAAGGATCCATTTATGACCAGCACTAGAAGGATCTGAAATCTCACCAATGAATTCCATTCCCCATTGTTTGAAAGGGGCTTCAATTTATACATGCTACAAAGGAAGGGAGCCTGAAGCTTTCAGTCTTCCAGAGAAACGTTGGCAACTATCACACTTTCTAACCATTTGGGTTGCATCTTGAAAAAGAGTAGGCCACCAATAACCAGCTCTTAGAATCTTATGTGTTGTCACTCTCCTAGCAAAATGTCCTCCACAAACTCCCCCATGGAAATCAGAAATCAACTTGGGAGATTCATCTTCATTAATGCATTTCAAGAGGACACCTTCAGGGTTCTTCCAAGCCAGCCCAAGGTCTATTATGATATACTTTTGAGAGGCCAACTTGAAGGCTCTTTTCTAATTTTTATTCAAGTGAATAGGACAACATAGGTGCTTGAGGTAGAAGATTACATCTTTTTACCACTCAAAATTTACCAACTTTGCAAGTAGATCTTCCCTTTCTTCCTCTAGCTGATTCACTTCTATATTTTGCAAATTACTCTCAGCCATGAGCCTAGCAAGACCCAACCCTCTTATCAACTTTTTGGTTTGGATTTCCATATCATACTCCTACAGTTTGTTCACCCATCTACATCTTTTACTTGAGATTTCCATTTCTGATAAGATATCTTTCACCATGGTGTGGGGAACATAAGAAACAACTTTTGAACTCAATATATAAGGCCTGAAAAAATTTGTTGCTTTCACCAAGGCAAATGCTTATTTCTCCATGATTGTATACTTCAACTCAGTTTCTTGTAATTCCTTTCTAAAGAAGGCAATAGGCCTCTCATCCCCATTCTCATCCTTTTGTAATGAAATAGAAGAAATGTTATATTTAGAGGCAAATGAAAATATTTGGAAAGGCCTCTTATAGTTTGGAGCTGCTAAAACAGGTGTATGCTTAAGTGCATCCTTTATTCCTTCAAAAGCTTAAATGGAAACTTCCTCCCATCTGATAACTTGATCATTTTTTAACATGCTTGTGATTGGAAGAGTTAGCTCAACAAAATTGGAAACAAAGCTTCTAATAAAATTGATTTGGCTAAAGAAAGACCGGATGCCTTTCTTGGTTCTTGGGATAGGTACTTTGCTAGTTGCCTCCACTCTTTCAGGGTACATCATGACACCATCCTTAGACATAATATGTCCTAGAAACTTGACATTTTTAATGCCAAAATGACACTTCTTTAGATTAATATAAATTCCATACTCCCTACATCTGATCAGCATCTTCTCTAGGTGTTGCAAATGGTCTCCTCGCTGCCTTGAAAAAATAGTCACATCATCTTAGTAGACTGCAATAAACTCATTGATGTAACCAATAAAGGCAACATCCATTTCCCTTTGAAAAGTGGCACTAGCATTCATCAATCCAAAGGGAATCCTTACAAAAACATAAGTTCCCCTAGGCATAGTGAAGTATGTCTTAAGTCTTTCTGATTCTTTAACAAATACTTGATTGTATCCAGAGAAACCATCCAAAGTAGAAAGCATTTCTAACCCTATCAAAAGTTGCAACATATTTTCCATGTTTGGCAAGGGGTAGTTTTCCTTCATGGATGCTTTGTTTAAATTCCTAAAATCCACACAAAGTCTTATGTCTCCATTTTTCTTTTTGACTGGCACAAGGTTTGTAACCCAAGATGAATATCTAGTGGGCTAAATGATACCGCCATCTCTCAACTTATTTAATTCCTCTTGAATTTTCATGGAGAGAAGTGGATTAATTGTCATTTTCCTCTATCTTAATGGATTAGTCTTGGCCTCAAGAGGAATCTCATGTTGGAACAAATCTTCTCTATATGCTTTTAGCTCTGAATAAGACCAAGCAAGGCAGTCTTGATATTTCTTTAAAAGTTGGGCATAGGACTACTTTTCCTCTTTGCTAATATTGCTGCCCAACCAAATATTCCTTGGTTTATCCTTGGTTCCCAAGTTGTTCTCTTCCACATCCCTCAAAGCAAACATGTTCCTATTAATGATGTAATTAGCATTGCTAAAATTTGATTCAAGTGTAACAAGACCTTTAGGAATGGTATTTGTTTTTAATTGTATAATATCCTTGTCAGACAAAGTTTCTCTCCCCTCATTCATGCATACCATAGGCTCCCAATCAATGTTCTAACCAAAAAAACTCACCTTGGCATTGTAAGAACCTCAACACTTGTGCATCATCATCAAAAATTTACCAATGTTTCACATTATCCAGGACAGCTGGCCTTGTAATAACTTCAATGTTATATTCAGAAAAAGGTGAAACAGTACAATTGTCAAATCTAGAGCCTAGTATAACCAACTTATCAGCAAAAGCATTAAGACTTCTATCATGGTAAACAATGTTAAAGGAATCAAACATTTCAATTAAGTCCCAAACAACATGCTTATATTGTTTCACACACTGATTTTTTGTGGCATATAACTTCCTTACTTGATTGAAAACTAGCTCTGAATCCCCCTTGGCAACAATATCCTTAACTCCATACTTCCATGCAATCCTTAACCCCAACAACAATGCCTCATACTCAGTAATATTTTTAGTGCATTCAAAATTACATTTGAATGAAAAAGGAAACTCTTCTAAAGTAGGAGAACTCAAAACTATACGAAAACCATTTCCAAATTTGGAGCAAGCTCCATCAAATAGAAATGTCCATGGAGAACCTACCATATCAAGGCACTCTGATTTATCCATCTTGTTCTCTTTTCCATCAGCAAAACCAATGAAATTGTCAACATCTACATCAGCAAACAACACTTCATAAGAAGCATTGTTGGGATCTTCAATCAAGTGCAGCATTTTATTCTCACCATAGAGTTTGACAAGGCTGCCCTCAATGGGAATAGTGGCAAAGGACATGTCCATTTGAACACTACCACCAACACTTGCAGCCCATTTTATTGACAAAATCATACCCCATTTGGCAGGGCAGTCAACAATTACAACATCAAGTTTTAAATTTTTCCCCGGATAGGCTGCAAGTTGCACTACTAAAACCTTCACACAACCAACAACTGATACTTCCCTTGAATCCATGGTAGTACACTTCCCATAGGCCATTGTCACTTTGATATCAAACTCATTCATGACTTCTATAGGCATGACATTACATGATGCACCGGAATCAAACATGTAATTTTGAAGCAACCTATCTTTTACGAGAAAAGTTGTGAAAAATGGATCAACATTCAATTGGGAATCAACCAAGGATGTCCCCAAATATACCTTAGGAGTCTCTCAAAGATCCTCTGATGCTGATGGTGTTCAAAGGTCTTGTTATCACTGAATCATAGCACCCTTATGTTTCCATAAGTGCATATACTTGAACTTACGGTGTGATTGGATAACATGGGTACTATCTCCAAGTTGTGGGACTTGCTAATTGAGATAGAACTCCAGAGAAAGTTGGTTCTTGCTCCTAAACTACTTACCACAATCTACTCTAATGCAGGGGAAACTAACTATTCTAATCTAAATTTCCAAGGGACCAGGGAGAGAGAATGCATAAAATGAAAGCCTACACTAAAGTGGTGATACACCAGAAAAGGAGGGTGTGAGAGTAGTTTTCAAATGCGTGAGATGGAAAAGCAAAGTGCACACTAGAAGGGGTGATGACAGTTCTCCACAATCTAGAAAAATGAATTCAAAAAAATACCTCAAACATACACAATGATAATGGATCCCTACATAAACATAATAATAGACACAATATTCTTGTAAAGAAAAAGTTGAAGGGGCAAGAAGAATGCAAGAAAACATAGCAGGGGAGGATACATCCACAAACTTATATTTTATTGCTTCATAATATGCACAGTTCAATCTATTACAAGATAAGGGCCTGGATCACCATGCAAGGAATCCACAACAAGGGCCTACAACACATTGGCTTCACAAGAAAATTTTGACAGAGCTTTGCTACAAAAACTACCTCCTCTTACAATGAGCCCAACACTCCAATTTATAGAAGAAATGAGAAGAGAAAAAGGAGGGAAAATGGAAATCCCGAAATATATCCTTCAACCACTTGTAAGAGGCATTAAATGGAGTAAAATGATTATATATTACTTACAAAAGGCTCCCCATACTGTCCCAGGTGCTGCAGCAGAGAAAGAATGATGACCATGCCTCTTAATTGCACTCTCAACCACTAAATGAAACAATGTTATGAACCCAGCCACGTTTTCTAAAAAATCTTGACCAATTTCAGATAAAATCTAGAATTTCTTGATTTTTGTACATTGGGCTTGGAGCCATGATTCCAATGGTACAAATTTTGCGTGATTTCGTTGAGAAATACAAAAGTTATGGCCTTCTGAGTGCGGGCAGCTATTTTGGGTCTTGCAGGCATTTTCTGTCATTTGACGGGAATGAGCATTAACTGACTGGAGCTGAATATGTTTCTTTTATTTAAATATATATAACCTTGTTAAAAATAATAAATCCAGTGTTTGTGGCATAGAGGACGTCGTGCTCATTCCAAAAATTCCAATTTTGTGAAAATCAGAGCTCGGAGTCAAAAGTTATGGCCGTTTGAAGTTTCACGGGTCAAACATTGACTTTTCTTCTTTGCCTTCAGCCGCTTCGGCTTTTTGTGTCCCTCATGTACTTTTGTCCCAACTGTCCTGGATGAAAATATCCTGCTTTCGACCGATTTAGGTTTCCTTGTTCCTGTTTGAGGTGACGACACGTGGCGAGATTCCATTTGTTGGCGGCTATTTCAGATTTTTGCGTCCCACGCGTACTTTTGGCCCAACTGTCCAGGATGAAAGTCCCCTGCTTTGACTGATTCAATCTTCCTTGTTCTTGTTTGAGGTGAAGACACGTGGTAATATTCCATTCATTGGCAGCTCTTTCAGCTTTCCGCATCCCACGTGTACTTTTGGCCCAACTGTCTCGGATGAAAGTCTTCTGCTTCGGCCGAATCGGCCGGTTCGCGTCCTCCACGTACTTTTACCCTGGATGTCCCAAACTGTCTAGGAAAAATGTCTCCAAACCAATTGAAATGGACCGACTTGCGCCAAACCAGCCGATCCGCATCCCGTGCGTACTTTTGGCCCAGCTGTCCCAGATCGTGCGAAACAAAAGACTTAGGCAATTTTTTCCCTCTTTCGGCCAATTCGGCTTTTCACGTCCCACGCGTCCCGACGTCCCAACTGTCCCACAGACCGCCTGGACTAGGACTTAGCCAATTTTCTTCATTTTTTCAGCCCCCAAGCTTGGTACAATGAACCTCAGTATGACCCGAACCCTTCAGACCGAAAATGCCTTAACACAGTCCTGCAACCTTATTTTTTGCATTTCTTTCATTTTCTCAACCTGTTTTGATTTCTTCTTGGGTGGGGAAGTTAGAAAAAGGCCGAGGGGACCCCAAAAAACATGATTTTGGGCCTCGAATCAATCTTACTCACTCGGGACTGAATAATATGATGCGTGTTATCAAAATTACCTTAAGGGGTGAATTTTGGATAACAATTTTGGCGACTCAGCGGGGTTATCTACCTGCCAGATGAAGAACGGCTAGCTGCTTGTAGCAATCCATTGGGCATGGATTTTGTTTGATAATCTTTCAGCTGATCTGAAATTTGAAAGCTCGTATCTATGAGCTATTGAAACATTTGTTGAGCTGGTTCTCTCGTGGCTGTAAATTCTTTTCTGAAGGCTCGATGAACTGCAAACATGCACATACTAGAAGCAATAGGAAATGTGCACAAGCACTTAGGGAAATAAAAACTACTCTAACAATAGTACAATGTGCATAAGCACTTAGAGGAATGGAAATTCTAAATTAATATTTACAAGGGTGAGAAGCTTTATTTCTAGTAGCAACATTTGAGATGGATCCCATTGACCGGAATCTGCAATTCTTCACCATCCAACTTAGCCAGTCGGAAGGCATTGTTACTTTTGCATTCAATGATCATGTATGGGCCACTCCAGATGGCATCAAACTTGGAGTGCTTTCCTGGCTTTGCACGATCTGCATCCCATTTCAACACTAGATCTCCAATTTGGAAGGTTCTAGCCTTGGCTTTCCTATCAAAAGTCTTCTTGATCAAGGCTTGATCCTTCTCTATTGCCTGAGCTGCATGCTCTCTAGTTTCTTGGAGCTCCATTAATTCTACATATCTAACCTTCATGGGTTCAACCTTAGCTAGTTCCAATTGTTTCATGAGTTATAATGTTGGTAACTCGAGTGATATATGTAGAACTGCTTCTTTCCTGTACACAAGCTTGTATGGAGAGCTTCCTGTAGACCTCTTGGGTGTGATCCTATCAGCCCATAGGGCTGATTTGAGCTTTGCGTGCCAAGTTCTTTGATTTTCATCTAGATTCCTTCTGATGATTCTTAGTAGGTTCTTTTTTGTAGACTTGGCTTGGCCATTACCTTGAGGGTAATAGTTCGATAAAGTGTTGATATACACACAATTCTTGATAGCCCATTCAGTGATCTTTGTGCCAAGGAATGCCAATGCATTGTCCAATATGATAGTGACAGTGGCACCAAACCTCGTGGTGGCTCCTTCAGCTTTTCATGTCCCATGCATACTTTTGGCCCAACTGTCCCAGACGAAAGTCTCCTACTTCGGCCGAATCGGCCAGTTCACATCTTCCACGTACTTTTAGCCTAGATGTCCTAAACTGTCTGGAACAAATATCTCCAAACCGCCCGAAATGGACCGACTTGCGCCAAACCAGCTGATCCGCGTCCCGCACATACTTTTGGCCCAGCTGTCCTAGACCGTGTGAAACAAAAGACTTAGGAAATTTTTTCCCTCTTTTGGCCGATTCGGCTTTTCACATCCCATGCGTCCCGACATCCCAATTGTCCCACAGACTGCTTGGACTAGGACTTAGTTGTTTTTCTTCAATTTTTCGGCCCCCAAGCTTGGTACAATGAACCTCAGTACGACCCGAACCCTTCAGACCCGAAATGCCTTAACACAGTCCTGCAACCTTATTTTTTACATTTCTTCCATTTTCTCAACCTATTGGGATTTCTTCTTGGGTGGGGAAGTTAGAAAAAGGCCGAGGGGACCCCGAAAAACATGATTTTGGGCCTTGAATCAATCTTACTCACTCGGGACTGAATAATCTGATGTGTGTTATCAAAATTACCTTAAGGGGTGAATTTTGGATAACAGGTCTGTAATAATTAGAGGAGGATCCTCAACAATGTTTACATTCCTACTTGGTATACTCTTTTCTTCCTTTAATCCCAAGTATTGAAATGCTCTCTTCTTATGCTCGGATATTCTAAGTAACTCAATGATGGGAACACTAACTTTTATTTGACTCAATAATTGGGCAATATCATATGGAACACTCTTTGGTAGGACAACATTGGGAGGGACACAAGTAGATTCATAAAATGACAATGGACTCTTCACAGATTGGGCATGAAGAGGACTGATATCTTTATATGGGACAATAGGGCTCTTAGCAAGTGTTTCATTTCTAGGATTGTCTTTTGGAATGCTTGTGAGAAAGGGTTTCTTTGGCTTGGCTTGAGGACCAGCTCCTCTAACAACTTTACTTCTAGTATTATACTCTTTCTCTTGACCAACCACAACATTCATTAACAATTGTCTATCTTCCTTCGAAGGGATACCACCATCATACTTTTTGATCATCAAGGCCCTTAAATATTCAAAGTCATTATTAGGAATTTCAAAGGCTTTAACTACATCTACATCATGAGCTTGATGAAGAGAAAGAAGTGGTACCCTCTTTATGTAATCCCAAAAGGTTGCAACAATCCTTGCACTTATCACATCTGTTGATTTTGTTGCTTGTTGTGAGCTTGAAGAGCTGCCCACAATACAAATTTCATCATCCATTTCATCTTCATTATCATCTTCAACAACTTGCTAGTCCACTTCACATGGAGGATGAAGAAGAAAACATATATCACACCAATCCATATCAGAAATTTCTTGAAAAACAACAACTCTTGTAGTTAGAGGTTTAGGCACCACTCTATTTTCACGTGCTTGGGGTTATCTATTTCCCCCACCAACACACCCTTTACCTCTATCATATTTTATTTGATCACCCCTAGGATTATTTCCAAATCTATCATGGTTTTGAGTTCTTTACTGTCCTTGTGAACATTGCCCAATTCCTTTCTCAGCCCAGGCTAATTTGTAAGAAATTTCTTTGACAGCTCCTGCAAAAGTCTTGACAACATCTTCTAAATCAGCACCCTTGCTAGCTGTGAGGCTTCTCAGAGTTTATCAACTTCACACCATCCCTTTTAAGTGGTTTACAAACAGCTTTAATATTATTTTCAATTTGAAGTGCCATGGTAAAAGCTTGCCTCAAGTTTGTATGATTTTTGTCTCTCAAGTAATAGGCTGCCTTTTTATCAAATGCATCTGCATATTTGATCAAACAAGATTCATCACAAGGCCTCAAAATGATAGGCATCCTTCTCAATGTTTTGTTAAATATTTTATTGAATTCATGGACTGTTTCATTGAGGTTCTTCTTGATATTCTCAAATTCAGACAAAAGAAATCTAGGATCAGTCCTGTCACCATATTACAACCTAAATGTATTTTTCATTTCAGTCCACGAATCAATAGAATTATTAGAAAAAGCTTTGTACAAATCCCTAGAATATTCTTCTAGTGTATGAATAAACAACTTAATAAACACATGTTCAAAATCTATCTCAAAATATTCCATCATATTATCAAAAAGTTCGAGATGTTGATCACCAGTGATGACATTGTTACCCTGGAATTTTGGTAACCTATTTCTGACATCTTGTGGGACATCATTTGGGTAACCATCCATTCCTCTAAAATTTATAGGACCAAATGTGTTAACAACAAATGGAGGTCTAGGTTGAGCCATATTGTTTGGTGGGGGTGATCTTTGAGGTGAAACAAGCTGGTGAGGAGTACAATATCCTTGGGGCTCAAGAATGTGATTCACAAGACTGGTATCCTCTAAGTTCTGATTTTATTGGAAAGTTTGATTCAAATTAAAACACAGAGGTGTAAATTGGAGAAGGAGCTTACCAGGTACAGTAGAAGGACCTTCACTAGCTGATGCAAACAAGTTTATGAGAGGATTTCCTGAATTAGAATCACTTGAAGAAGAGTGATAGTCTTCTACCAAAGGCTAATCTCTCTCACCAATGACTGTATCTTTTCCTGATGTCTAACCTTTCACCACTTTCCAAACTCTTTTTCCCTTCCAACTCTGAATTTCTCAAGTCTGAGAAGAAATTTTTAGTAGAGTCTTTAAGGAAGAGAGATCTTCTTCCCTCAAGTTTTGCAGAGATCAATAGCACAAAAATAAATGACAAAAATCTTAAGACACTGGTATTTCCAAATTAAAATCAACATGGAGTCGCCACAAATGAATTTCACCTCAGTTGTGCAAGAATGCACTAAAGTAATTTTGTCAAATATTTGCTAATATTGATAATTTTGTTGAGTCTTATAAATCAGACCTTCCTCTTCTTGAATCAACCAAACATAATGTAACAAGAAGTGTATGAACTAAATATACAAATGCTGAAACCCCCCAAAACACCTTAAAAACACGAAGAAATTCCAAAATGTCCTTGGAAGCGGTGCCACTCTAGTGTTGGTACCCAAACTTAATCTCCTTCGCAACTCAAGCAACATCATGGATCTCACAAGACACTCTAGTGCAAATAAATGATTTGTGTGTCGTTTATAGCTGAGGGAGCACATCTATCTAAATTTTTAGCACTCAATATTTGAAGGAGTGGGTAGCACCTCAAAAGGATTTTGATCTAATCCTCACTATTCTAGGTTGTGCCTTTCAACCAAGGTAAGAGAACCTATATTGTAGCCTTTATTTGATGAAGGAGGTGGAGATATCCTTATGATTTGCACATTATATGGAGATGGCCTTGGGAACACATGATCAATTATCCATTATTCAAAATCAAAAGAGTTGTCACTACTAAATGATGGAAATTCTTCCAAGACAAGGCTAAGGCTGTTATAGACATGATAAAATCCTGATATGCTATGTGCATTTTTGTGAATGGATTATATATCTTTTGTTGACACACAATGCAATACAGGGGGTAGTATGGGTAGGATGATTTAATTTGAATGAAATTTTGTTTGGATATGTTTAGACAATACTACCTAGGAGTTACCAACTTCTTTGAGAACCTTTGCAAGAAATTTGTAACACTTACACAACAAGAATGCTTCAAGAGGTATAAAATGCTCCTTCAACCAGGATATGTGCACAAATGGAGGCCTAGATCTGCACTCTTCCACACAATCTTTGAAAACCTGCTATAAAATCTTGAAGAAAGTATATCAACAAAGTATCCAGAAATCCTTGTTTGATCATGACCTAAGGTACCCCCCAATGGTTTACAAATTATCTCAACAAGGACAATAAAATGATTTTAAATTTATTTATCTTCTATTAGATGAAGGCTCTTCTGGATAAAATATTACAGATGCCATCAAATCATCAACAAGAAATGAGACCATGTATGAACAAAGAGATCCTAAACACAAGATTGTAACATAAGTAAGGAACACAAATTGAAATCATTCTAAAACACAAACATCTACAAATTTTGCCAAGATATAAAACTAGATAATCCAAAAACTGATCAAATCTATCAGTAGGGGAAATTCATGAGAACAATCTCAGAGCTTGTTGATGGCTTTACAACTTGAAACCAACTCAACATGATAACATCTGATGTAAAATATAATTGAAAATGGCTCTTAGGTGGTTTTCTCCAGAGAAATGGATGTCTTTCAGTCTTTTCCTTCAAAAATCTACGTCCTTTTTTCTCCTCCTTTAAAATTTTCTCCCAAAATGCATGATATACCTCATGCCATCATGGAGTCTTCCTTCCCAAGCAAAGAATATGCTCATGGGATCAATTTTTTTGCAAAAACTTCATGATTTAAAGATAGTGACACCAAACAGAAAACCAACTCACAGGTTGTCAAGGATGCATACAACATTTTAAAATATTACAAAAATTCAGATTCTTATCCATCCTAGGGTCATTTTTTTGTCATTTAGGCATGCTATCATGCTTTATCAATCATTTTTCACCTTTTACCTTTTCAATTTTTACCTCTACAACTTTTAATTTTGACTTTTCACGTTCTTTCACGAGCTAGGGCAAAAATTACACAAAAAACATCATAGATAATCAAATTAGCTCATGAAAATAGTTCCATTACACTCAGAACACTGAAAGGATGTAAAATCATATAACATTTGATGTGATTTGGTGAAGAAACGACAAATCCGAGCTTCCTGGAGCTCTCATGGCGGTAAAATGAGTGAATGCACAGTTGCCATTGATTTCGAATCAACCTTAAATGCTAGCCATCCACATAGAGAATGAATTTCTTGAATATTCCCTTTTTCCCCTTTGGATAAGGTGGGACATGTGTTAAAACATGATTGGATCATCTCCATGCCTTCAAAACATGCTTCTTGATTACATTTTAAATTTTGGAAAAAAATTCACAAAATCCCCTGCCAGCTCGAAAGCCCGATTCATCCCTGCCACATGGCGTTCTCCAATTATCTGTAGGTCCAAGTCTCCATTCAATCCTTCTGAACCTTTTAAATATTCACAAAATTCAATGTTGACCCCGCACCACCCTTTGACATTGTAAAATGTGCCACGTGTCTCCATCCGATAGACCACAGAGTAAATTTTCCTTTTTCACCTTTCAAAGAACAGAGGTCAAAAGTTAAAAAATTATCCTAAGCCCCTCCCTCCACCTTTTTCAAATTTTGTCATGCTCCCTCTCCTTATTCGATGTGGGCCTTCGGGACAAACCTTAATTTTTTACCATTTGAAGCTAAAACTTCAAAATAATCACAAAACCCGGTTACCCATCTTTCTTCTTGGAAACGTGTTGTTTCATGATTCGTTGCGGAGCTTTGGCTTGAATTTTAACTTTAAAATTTTAAAGTTAAAACACTTCAAATGTATAAATATCTCTACCCCCTCATATTGACTTCTCTGGACACGTGTCCACTTGTGACTGGACATGGGCCTTCGGGTCAAAACTTTCCCTTGACACCTTGAGCCCAAAAACATAAAATTTTTCCAAATGCCTCCACTACCCACATGCCCTCCTTGATATGTGTCCTCTTCCTATTCATTGCGGGTCTTCAAGAAAAAAATTAACTCTGAGAATTTTGACAAAATGAAAGCCAAAATTCTTAAGATAAATTTGCCACTCCTCAACCAATTAACATGTGCCACGACGCACCCTTTATAAAAGGTGGAACCATGGACCAAATTTTTCCTTAAGCCAAAAATTTCAAAAACAACAAGTTAGAAATAATTCCTGACCACCCCCGGCCAATAGGATCCTACCACGTTGTAATAATATTGTGATGATGAATTTGACGGGTAGAATACACTCGTATGACCGTCAAAATGTCAAAAATTAACAGGATGCCCTAGAAATTGAAAATTTTCACAACGATGGCAGATTTCTTGATCTTAAACCAATTGAATCATTTTTTGACATTAATTTCAACCCTGGGATTGGGAAAATATCTGCACAAATTTGGGATTTGATCAGACTTGATTTTTTTTTTATGATTTGACAAAGGAAAAATGACCCGACCCGAAAAATTGAAGAAATTAGGGCACAAAAAGGGGGAAAATTGGAAAACTATTTCAAATAAGGGAAAAAAAACAACACCCTAGGGATTTTACAAGATTTTTGGTAGAACTAAACTGGATAAGCCGAATTTCAGATCACCCATTCTAGAGATAAAACATTTTCAGAGAAAAATTAGGCATGGAAAATTAGGGCAAAAAGATGTAAGTCCAGAATTTACACTAACACCTTCTAATTATAAATTAGATATAATATGAAATCATTCCCTTTTCATAAATTTATTATAATTCCTAAGTTCATCATAGCTTCTTATTTAATACCAGTCATATAAATAAAGAGATCATATAACATAAGCCACCCTTCATTGTTTAAGTATAACGTATTCACATTCACTAGATAAACTTAATCCATATAGTCCTAGAAGGTTGACATATTTCATAAGTTACTTAGGTAATCATCCAATAATAACTTATTCAAACTTACAAGTATATAACAATTCATCAATTAATACTTAAGTTCAATATATAAGCAACCCATGCAAAACTTTATTTCTTTCGTAATAGTATTTAAACGTATAATTCATGTAGCACTTTATTTGACTTATACATTTTCTTGTTATAATAGTAGATTACAGACAAAAATACTTTTTTTTTATTAAATACAAAACTACTAATTCATATTTTTCCAAACAATCATTTCCAATCAAGATAGTGTAGTGAGTAATCTAAATTTATTACTTTCTAGCATTATTTGTCAAATCATGTTCATAAAATTGATCATAATCTATTCTTTCAAACAATTACAATAAATGGCCAAGGTCATTTCTCATTTCTATATAGAATTAATTCAATTAGGAATAAAATAATCAATTATTCCATTAAAATTTCTTCAATCAAAAGAATAAATTTAACTTTATACATCTTCCTTCTTTTATCTTACACGAAGTCCATCTGTAAAATTGTTAGCATGTGTGAGTTCATATGAACTGAGTATGATAGGTAATAAATCCTAATAAAAAAATTCTCTAACTTAATAATTTCATAAAAGGAACATTTATTTTAAGTGAAATTATTCAAAGGTTCAAAGAAATTATATCTATTCATTTGATCATACCATAAAACCATCATAATTGAAACCATAAGGAAGATAAGTTTAACACATGCATTTCAATACAATATTTCTAACAGATAATTAGTTAAGTCACTCAAGGTGACATGAAACAATATAATTGATACTAATAAATCATGCAATAAAAGTGCAAGAATAATATGATTGTAGTTATATAATCCCATACTGATATGTCTATAATCATATATCTTGTTCAATTACTTTAGCAACTCAATCATCTAATTGTTATGTTACAGTCAAGAAATAATAATCAAGCAGTTTCTTATTGTTAATAATAAGTATTAGATTAATAATATTTTAGTCATATAATCCCATTATTATATGATTGAACCCTTATGTTGTTTGTGTAGGTGTTTTTTATCACTTTATTTAATTATTTAGTGTTATTCCACCTCACCGGGTGAGTCATCTCCCTTAGGTGGACCTAGATCTAGGAGTCATCCTAGTTATGACAGATTCTCTTACAGAATCTATCATATGTGTAAGTATGTCATAGGAGTTACATTCCCATTTGGGAAAGTAACTCCTCTTCTCCATTATGGAGGAATCTTCTCTTACATGGGAGTTACACATTTTATCCCCTATTTGTACTCCTCTTCTTTTTGGTTCAACGCAATCCAAGAGCATTCTATTCCACTCCACTTTCGAATCTTGATCTTTCTATGCATGCACATTGTTTCTTAAAAGTTTGCTTTCCTTATCTTGTAACTCCCTTCTTGATGAAGTGCAACTGTGTGATGCACATGTATTCCTTCCAGACCCTTATCCTACACTCCTTCATATGTCTCCTTAATATAATTAAACAAATTTAGAAAAGAAACCTTTTTATTTTTCAATCAAACACTAATTACTGATTTAAACCATATTATAACATAGTACACAGTCAAGTTATTTCCTACACTTACATTGCTTACAAGTCCCAAACACATAAGTTGTTTTAGAAGCAAATAGATACCAAATTAGGGTTGGTTCAGGATGAACCAAATTATAACACAAATCATATCAAGAATAGAATATTTTTAGTCATAACCCGACTTTCCTTTCAAAATCAACATGATGTCATTTGGTAGAAGCAACCAATATTTAATACAAATCACATTAACAATGACCAATCTAACCTATCCCTCCAAGTATTATATACTTAAACAAGCTACACATAGAAGCACATCAAATTCACAACCCTTAAGGAGGAAAAATCTTAAAAGAGGTGCATTTGAGTACATAGTCGAGTTGCACTTCAAATTCATAACACCCAAAACCCAAAAGCACAATATTCCTTCAAACTTGTATTGATCCCTATAGGGGTCGACTACGACCAGGGTTAATGATAAGATAATATGGAGGAAAGAATGAATAACCTGTAAGGTTTTAAGAAGATCAAAAATACCCCACTGAATAATCAACTAAAACTCTAGTATTGAAGATAAAATACAGTTGTTTGTTGATAAGATCGTAACATCCTATCGAGTCGTCAAATGTGGCTCAAGATTTAAATCACAAATATGTCCATACAAAGGAGACAAAGTAAATGACTTTGCAATAAAATTCAACTTCCCTAGACCCCTAAATAGACCTGAGACACTACTTAACAACCCAGTTAAATTTTTGGGAGTGTCCACAATGGACTTGAAATAAAACATTTGAACTAGTTTCTTTCTCAAAAAATGGATTTCTTCATAAACTTGAAACATTAATACCTAGTAAGGGTATTGAATCAATACTCAATTCATAAGAATAATCAAAGCTAAAATATCTATATATGGTCATTAGAGATCAATTCAAAAATCCTGCATAGAACCAGATGACCATAAAATAAAAAATAACTCATACACTATAACTGCGCAACACAACAAGTGAAAACGATTTGCATATCTTTTAAAGTCATGACCCCAGTTAAAGAATTCATCCATACAAAGTTTGCACTCATCCCACAGAGATGGGTTTCTAAAAAATAATGAATAGAGTGGTTCAAAAAAACACTTAACTTTTAAAAAGGGTATTGATAAAACAAACTTGGCTAAGCTAGTCCATGATCAAAACCATTTACATTCAAAAAAACTCACAACCCGGAGTCAAGAATGATTTATTTATTCAAAAATAGCATTCACAGTTATACACACAAGCCATAAGTCATTTCAAATTGACATGCAATAATATTACAAGCCATCTTTCAGATAACAACTAGATTTGAAGCAATAATCAAGAATATAACCATATAATAACAAATAACAAAATATCCACAAATCACAGAACCCATAACCAGATTCAATTTCTAGAGAAGAGTTATTTTCATGAAATAATTAAATATAGAAAGTTATTTTAATGAGTTATAGCCTATCATTCCTGGTAGAGCTCCTAAAATTCTTTTTCAATCTCCTAAGATTCCTTTCCATATTTCCACGATAATATCCACAACCAGATCAAACCAGATTCCACAGAAATCCCTCCATCTCAACCTCATTAATATTTATAATATTCACATTAATATCTTCCACTAGTTTATCCATGAAATAGTGAGATGCATGTATATAAAAACATCAAATACCAGTTTAAACAAAAATAATACCACATGTAGAGAGAATGAACTCGAGTAAACAAATGAGAAACAAAAACCAACAAAAATCTTTTCACCAAAAATTGGCATGTTTTCTTCGAAGGTGGATTTTGTGAAATATTAAATGCCATTAATGCCTATATTAAATGGAATAAATCCCACCAAATGTTAGTTGACAACTAAATTTAGCTTAGAAACATTTCCATTGAATTTCCTTTTACTAACTATTAACACCATATTTTGTGTGCATGCCAAGTTTGACTCGGTCTTCACTTAAAGTTGGCAGTGGATATCATTAAATTCTACATTCAAATTTCCAAGTATTACATAAGTGGTGCTTGATTATTAACATTCCACTAACCTTGCCTTATTAATGCCAGCCATAGTTAGGCTATGGTTTACGGCTTAGGATTCCCCTCTCTTTGATAAGTTAGGGTCAAATATTATTTAATGTCAATGTCTCAACCTTAGATTAGGTTGATAATACTTAATCTCATGTAATAGGATTTAGTTAGGTCCTTAGGAATTTATATATATCACATTTTAGCATAGGTTAGGTTCAGTATCCACAAAACAATGAAAATAACAAGACCTTACCTCTTATCATACTTGCTTATACCATTAATAAAATTGGTTATACGATCCAGATCTTTCATGAAAACTTAACCTCAAGCACAATAATGTAATCATGAAAAATTAGATTAGATGGATTGTCACTAGATTAGTAATAAAATTGAAATTATAAAAGAAATATGAACTCAAGTTATCACTGTATTAAATTTATTATTCTAGATTTGTTTTAGGAGAATGCATTGGATCATTGAAATTTATCCCAGGTACTATCCAATATCAATACAAAGTTAACAATTATTCCAAAATAATAATAGTTTTCCTGATTACCAGATCACCTGATGGTTCCAAGAACATGATTCAAACTTTCCACAAGTTGAATCCAACAATTTCATTTCTTAAACTAATTAAGTAAAGATGACAACATTAGGATAATTTCTACCATATGATTGATTAATAAGACATATCTCATCAGAAACAGGAACCTTTCCAATAACATGATTTAAGTGGTTCGATAGAGCACACACTTAAGAACACAATCATATGTCTACGTTTCTAATCAATCAACAAGAAAACAAGTACAAATGTAAGAACAACAAATTCATTATATACGTCCCCTCTAAAAAGCATCATCATCCTGATGATTAACTTAGTTCAAATAAATTTTTAGAATATAGGTAATAATATATTTTATTTAACCATACAATTCTTAAACAATAAACAAACATTTTCAAAAAATTCAGTTTTTTTAGAGGTTCATAACAACATCAAAATGTTGTAACATAAATTATTAAAAAGTGGCCCTCTCAAAAACAGAAAAATCAAATATATCTATTAAATTAAATATCTCAAGTAATTCAATTTTTGACAAAAAACTAGAATAAACTATCCAAAAACAAAGTTTTCAGTATTCTCATTATTAAGAAAAATGGTGCTTTTATATTTCCCATACTGTACCAATAGTCTAACTAGTATCACCATTACAATTTTCAAGTTCCAGAGTCTTTAACTCCTTCATTCATTCCTTATTTTTCAGTGTATTAATTAGCAATTGGATTCTGAATCTTCTTATGCAGATTTTTCTCCTTGTTTCTCAAGGGCCAATCCTTAGCATAGTGACCATCGTCACCAAATTTAAAACAACCAGTGGAAGGTATCTTCCTTTAAAATCTGTTATTACATTCCAGTGGCACTTTCTTTTCCATTATTTTTAAATTTTCCAGTGGTATTATTTCCACCATTATGAGTTTTAATTTTATCTTTCTTCCCCCATGTCTTTCCAGGTGATAATGCGTAAGGAGTGTTTTCATTTTATGCTTCTCATCATTGTGAGCAATAATGTCTTTGAGATTTTTCTCCTACCTAATCACCTTCTCAAATACTGATTCCATCGTTGGTATCCCATGTACATAAAATTCACACCCTATTACTGGTTTTAATTCTATAATAAACTTCATTATGTGGAATTTATCATCTTTTTTGTATCATGGTGCATACTTAAGGAGTTCGCTAAATTTCTCCTAGTACTTAGTTATAATCATTCTACTCTCCTCAAGGTTCTAAAACTCTGACATATTTTGGTCATAATATAGTTGGGGTAACCAATGCTCTTTGAAATAATCCTTAGACTAGTCTTAAGTGATTATAGCTTCATCAATATTTAGTTCAGCCCTACGGCTGGCCCACTAGGAAGATGCTTCATGGGAAAGTTGGTAAGCTCCCCATACTAATTTGGTTTCTTCAAATAAGTTCCTTATTGCAAAGTAATTCTCCATCTCACTAAGCCAATTCTCAGCCCCATCTCCCAGTGTGGTACCATCAAACTTAGGTGGAGTTATTCTTTTTATGTATTATTTCAACTCATCCACCAAGTGTGCTCTTACATTCAGAGTCTGATTGGGTACATTTTTCATTATTATTAACAATGTTATAATTATTTCTAGCATTGAAATCTTTAGCATGTACATTGTTTTCATTATGTGGTTCTTCCTAAGGCGGTTCACTTTCAGAGTGAGCATTATTTCTAGCCACTTGAAGTTCAAGTATAACAAGTTGATACCTTATGTCTAATAGAGCAAGAAGGATCTCATCCAACTTTTGCAATGTAGGTGCTTCATCACCCAAAGGCTAGTCATTTACAACTTCTCCCCTTGTTCTAACCATTTTCTATTAACAAAATGTTGATGAGAAAATTTTTTGGAGGAAAAACTTGTGGATTTCTTACACACACTCTACGAATCTAAGTCCATCTACTTAACCAATGCAACTTCCATGTATGCATGCATGAGTGAAGTGAGTTTTCTATGGGATGGCCTTGTGGCTAGGGATCCAACAATGAAACTCCATCGACCCTGCGACAAAGCTTGAAGATACCTACAAGAGAGGAATTTGTTAGGATATCAAGAAATGAAGTAAGGATGTTAGACAAAGGAAACTAATGTTCCAAGTAGAAAATCATATTATTTCATACACCAATTAGAAGTTTCATCACATGCATTGAAATTACGAAGAAACAATATTACAAACAATGATAAGACCAAATAGAATTTAATGAACAAAAAGTATCAGTAGATTCCTTAGTAAAAAAGGATGGAAACTCGTTCTTTTGGTATTGATGCTCAAGCATAAATTGTACATATCATAAGAAATGGAAGATATTTGAGAGTGGGGGAAATGAATAATTTTTCTATCTCTTTGATCTTTCACAAGGATTTCTCTCTCCTGAATTTAAAAGAATAGCTAAGAATACCCTCAAATGAGGAGTGCATTACACTTTATAGAAGAAGAACAACTCTTTATCTTCCTGGTGATTCTTCATATACCCCTCGATGACACTTCATATGCCTTAAAACTTTTCACATCCCTAGGAAAACATTAATTCCCCTTTTATAACTTAAGGGTAACTTATTACATTGAAAATATTAAGGGATGAAAAAAAGTGCAACCCCAATGCAATATTATAATATTGAGGAGAGAGAAAGAGAGTAAAGAGAGGGAGAACAATGTCGATGAAGAACAAAACTAACTGATCAACTTTTCTACTTGATTGATCCAATGCAAGTGCTTTAATCTAGTGAAATGTGGATCCTAATAGACTTTCCTTGTATGACACATGGACATCATAAACTAAGTGTTTAAAAACACCATCGAATGATTCCATTGGTGATGATGAGAATCACAAATGAATATTCTTTATGAAGAGGCTAGAGCTTTGGAGCAAATCCCACCCATACTACTTGCAACAGTGCCACACTACTTAGTTCATTTGAACACGATCCTAATGAAACATATCATGAACAATCTAATGGTTTTGACTGATAATTTCACCTTACACCTGTAGACACTGAATTTGGGTCACAATCCCCTTCATCCCCTTCAATTAATTAACATAAAATATTTAACTAATCATGACCCCTTCATCCCATATTAATATTCATCCTCACATTATTAATTAAATTAATTATTTTAATTAAGTTAATTTCATCCTCACACCTCCACATCATCATGACACCTCATCGTGGACCCAATCCAAGGGTATTTAACTCATAGTGATCAAATCATTACTCTCAGTACTAATTCATCCATCCCAGTGCTGAGGCACTACTTGACCTAACTAACTAATTTTTTTTCCTAATCCTAACTGGACTTCTTCTAAAATCTTCTTACCTTCTCTCACAAGAACTCTCATTCCCTAAGTGGACCAAATAAGGAAAACATGCCAAATCTGGGAAGATCTTCCTATTTTTGTTAAATAAGACTATTTCACCCTAACTGACATCAGTTTATCCTCAGCTGACATCAGTCACTTAAACTGCCATCGGTTCATTTATATAGAATTTTACAACCCTTTACCCAGGTTTTCTATTTTTGAGTTTTGAGATTATTATTCTAATCAATAAAAGATCTTAGATCCATTGCTTCATCAAAATGACGTCTACACACCACTAGAGAGGAGCATAACCCACGAATTCCCTTCTATATTGTTGGAGCGTTCACAGGAATACATAGTTCGTACTACACTGAACTAGATATCACCTCACCAATCAATCACCAACCTTTATCCCACCATGAGATCTTCATACCAGCAAGTAATTAACGTGATCTTAATCATTTGTACTTCCTTTATTACAGATCTCTTTTCTTCTTTTAGTATTTTATTTCTTTTATTACATGTACATCATCTTCTTACCACTAACCCACCATTCAACCACCCCAATCCCTTTCACCATTCTAAACCTCCTTCTTAGTGTTCCTGAGTCCTCTCAGCCATACTACAAACCATGAAATTTTTTAGTGGTGAATTTTCTTAAACTCATGAAAATTGAGGATTATGGAAATTTGAATTGTCAAATATTCTGTGGTTCGCAGCTGACTTATTCGCCAAAAAAAATTGACCAACATGTCCCTTATACTATTTGTTTTTTCCTATATTTTACACATGTATAAGAGCTTATGAATGTAATTCACCACCATTTAAAATCATTTCGTGCACATATTAGCTGGCCAACCCACCCTATCAACCCTTAACCATCCAACCCACCCGCTCAACCCTTAGCCATCCAGCACTATACCATCTAACCATTAGCCAACCAATGTTTTTCCGTCCATCCCACCCACCCAACCCTTAGATGTCCAACCCCTCATCCATCCATCCCAACCCATACAACCCTTAGCCATCAAACATCCTTAACCCTCTTCACCAGATCTAATGCACCCACCCTACCCATAACCTTCCAACCCTTCAACAATCCATCCCACCCACCCAACACTTAGCCATCCAACCCCCACCTCATCCAACCCACCCATAAAACCCTAAGCCATGTCAAACCCTCACCCATCCAACGCACCCGCCCAACCCCTAGCCAGCAAACCCCTCACCCATCCATCCCACCCACCCAAACCTTAGTCGTACAACCCGCACCCCCCTCCAACATGCCTGTATAACCCTTAGTCGTTTAAGCCCTCACCCATCCAACGCACCCATGCATCCCCTAGTTTTCTAACCACTTACCCATCTAACCCACTCACCTAACCCCCAACCAATCTACCTGACAAAATTTGCAAAACAAGGGGAAAATTCTCTCTATGAAATCACCTTTTCCACAAAACATTTTTTCAGATATTTTCCAACGATTCAAAAGTCAATTTTTGAGATTTTCTATAGATTTGAAAGTAATATTTCAGAGGGTTCTTCTAAAAAGCATCCATGCTACAAAAAAAAAACACTACCCTCACTTCATATGTAATCACGAAGAGCATAAAAACCCATTTATAATAGTTCATTACCTATTGCCCCTATCGACATCAGTTCCTTGAATTCCATTGGTTTAGTCACCATACCATCATCAGTCATCAAACCGATATCAGTCTTTATGTCATTTCATATTCTTAGACTAGAAAGCTTCCCATTCACCCAAAACCAACCTAGATATCAACCAATCAGCCCCAGACCCTTACTAGACCTTTCACAGACATATCTGACCTGAACAAAACCCTGGTTGTAATTAGATTTAGTGTTATTTTTTATATCTAGAATAAAATCTAGTGTATTGTGTGTATGAGAAACCTAAATCATTACATTACAATAGGACCTATTTGTTTAAGTTTCTTATTCACATTGAATTATTATTAAACATTGGATTAACAACCTCTCTAGGAAGCAACACGCTTCATGGATCTAGCATATGTAAGGTAATCAACTTTTATATGCTATTTAATACTCTTTTGTGGTCTTGCTATGCATCTACATATAGTACTTCCTAGACAAAAATGATTTTTCTATGATCAGCTTGGATAACGTCAACAACGTGTGCATTTTACCTTCCACCTTCACCTCATAGGTATTCCTCCTTAATCATTTGCCTTTTATTTAATTTATCCTAGAAAGTGTAAAAATTATTGGTGAAAATTTTTTACACGCCCGATGGGACCCATTTAGGGTTATTTGCATTGTTAATTCCTAGGGAAAAATCTTATGTTTCTACTTTCATTTGAAACAAGTTCACATTAAGCTTCTTCCCTAGAAATATTCTTTTCTTTTGATTGTCTTAGTGACACTTTTTTTTTTGGATTAAAAAGAAATATTCTTTCTTTACTTGCATTACACTTAATGAAAGTCATGCCCTTAACCTCTTGATAATTAGTTCTCATCGAATATAGTTTGTGGATTTGGTTTTTAAAACTCATGCACTTACATTTTTGAATTTGTTGCATTATAGCTCATCTAAATTGTGGGTAACCTATATTTTGGAAGTCATGCCCAACTGATGGTTGAAAAATTAAGCCGTAGCCCACATTTTTCACACTCTCTATAACAAATCACTGAAAATAAACTACATATTTATTGAAAAACATATTTCTCGAAAGAAGTTGTCAACAATCAAAGGATTGACAGTGGGCTCTAGCTGGTTTCTCTATCTAGTCATCATCTTAGCGAAGGATCTCCCATGCTAAAACTTACCCGAAACCAGTCATAGTTGTCAGCTTTTATAGGGCCCCTTTGTTAACGAAAAATTCTATCTTACTTACAGTCAATCCTAAATGGCATAAGCCATAACATAAAATCTACAACTTAGGATTTCATGTTTGTTAGCTTTTTGTCTGCATGCATTATGAGGTGTGAGTTTTCTTTCTTCATTATTTCTCATCCTTTTATGCCCCACACCACAAATGGTGTATTCTAGTTTTATTCTAGGTGTACTATGACTCCTCATAGCCATACTCAATCTCTAGGTTGGCCCTTTTATTTGATCTAAATCACCAAAACTTCATTTTTTCTTCTCTTCCTAGATTTCAAAGTAATCAATATCAATCGAGGGACCACTATCGATTACATAATATCACTACCATCGGTTAACTAACTGATGTAATTTTTATGTTTTTTTGGTTATTTTTACCAAAATAGTATTCTCCACCTTTTTGTTCTTTTTTGTGTCTTTTTATGCCATTTATCACACTTTTGGATCTTTGATATCATCTTCAGAGTCCAGGTTGACTCATTTTCACCTTTCATTGCCAGATCTTTGAATATCTTATTTTTTAGAGTAACCGACATCATTCTAAGACTATCAGTGCTGATTACCCTCATACTGGCATTGGTTACCTAAGCTAACATCGGTCTCTATATTTTTTATTTTCCAATCAAAACAATGATCTAATCACTCATTTTAGATTGATTTTTTCTCATTAATTGTGTGTTTCTACATCATCAACTAATCTCATAATATATGTTCTATCATCAGACACATGGTTTTGACTCGTAAACAAGCTAATACTATCATGTTTTATGCTAGATGCAAGCCGATCCCACATAACCCATTATCCTCTTCAATCTCATCACATAGTGACCCCAAATCAGACTCTTTCCATACCAACTGGTGATGAGGATTTTGTGAGACTCCTTTATCATGACGTCGTCACTCTATAGTAATATCTTACACGCTCATCTACCCGTGATTCATCAAGGAAGCTTTTATATGGCATGCCTTTGTCCATTCCTCCTACCCTCACACCTACTTCTGCATCAGTTATTACTAGCTTGGCCTTACTCTCTTCCACCTTACCACCTGTGGTTTCCCAGCTTGACCCTACATTATTGATATATGTTGCACCTATGACATTTGGCATTCTTTTGATGTTAGTCCCTAATACAATAACAACATGCCTTTATCAACCACCTTGAGTGTAGGTCTATTTGCACTCCCCACCTCTAATATAACTATTACATCTCAGCCACCATTGGTTTCGGTAACCCATACTCCCTTCCAAAACATTATCTTCTCCATCCTGTAGTCTCTTCATCTAATTTCTATTAGATTCTTTATGTCCATTCAACCTACCTACCCTTATAACCAACAACCCCCTATTTCATGTACCACTTATTTAGGATACTTTCCATCTACATCTATACCGACCTATATTCCTTCCTAACAATTTTCATACTCGGTACCACCACATATTGGGATTCCGCCCATGTCATACTTGCCTAATCTACCCCCTTATACTACATGATGTGCCCCGTTATCACAACCTACTAATGATCTTATCAAAATTATGATGGACAAGATTAAGACATTAGAAGCATCTACCTCCAGCACAGGTAACTCTTAGACATACGATGAGATTTACAATGAGCCCATTCACCCATCCATTCCAATTCATCCATACCATCCCTATTGGGAAATTCTTGAATTCAACCAATTCAACATCAAATAATACCCAAAAAACACTTGCGGTCTTTTAAACATGTGTGTTATCTAATCACTCATGATGACGTTTTACTCTTGTGGACATTCCTAATGTCCTTGGCAGGGGCAATTTTAGATTGGTATAGTTCTCTACCCATGAATTCCATATTTTTATTTTCCAGTATGAAGATGAATATCTCACATATTTTCTCACTCGTTAGTGGAGCCTGATCAACAAACTCACATTCTAACTACCTCAAACCGACTTAATAGAGTTTTTCAATAGAGCTTGTGCTAGACACATCTCAGCAAATCTCCAAGTTCAAACCTTCTTCACGTTTGATGAGGTATTTACCATGTTCTATAAACTTGTAATTTGTGCCATTGAAGAGAAGAAGATACAATTGTGTAACAAGAACATTGTGTTTAAATAAAGTGATACCTCTTCTTCTTATAAACCATAAAATAATTATTCTAAACCAAAAGGATCGACTAATGCAGTGGTTTTGAAATCCGGCCCATCTCATCCATCCAACCAATTAAATCATTCTTCCAATCTTTCTCTTGTTTAGGATTGTTTAGTTCAATCAGGAGCAACGAAAATTTACTCCCATAGGAGAATCTTACTCTTAAGATTTAGAAAAACTTATAAAATCCAGAGTATTCACTCTTCCACCCATCAAACCACATACTAGTTTTGACCCCTCTTATCCTATAACTGCTTGATACAAATAAAATGATTACTACAACTATCATCGTGTTAGAGGTCATAGTGATGGTAATTGTGTAACTTTTGAAAACATCATCCAAAAAATGTTAGATAACCATAATGCACCAGCTAATAAGAACCTTCACATTTTCAAGAAGCCATTTCTAAATAACACCCCATCATCTAACCAAATTGGTGAAACCTTGACCAATGATAGTAATGTTTGTGATGTTCATGTTGTTTTTGACGTCATACCAACTCTTCATGCTCAATTTCCTCCTTCTCCATCTATTGAGGATATTATTACATGAGATCCTTCTTCTATGGAGGGATTTGTTTCATCTTCTCCTTAACACACATAGGAGTCTACCTTATCTCCTCCTTCACCCATGGAGTAGTCAACCATATATGGTGATGTAGTTTCCCCACTCACCTCTCAACCTAATGAAAAACCCATAATACTTACTCTTCTACCCATGGGAGAGTCATGCTTACCTTCTTCATCACCAAAGGATGAACTTACCTCATTAAAATTATCATCAACCCTACCCATAGGAGATCCATTAGCAGTTTCCCTTCCTATTGGTGACAATTCTTCATTGGCTTTCAAGTATCCTATTGATCTGATCTCATATATTCTATCCACATAATCTGAAGCCAACCATTTACTTGTCTCATAGACATTCTTTACAAGGATTGCTACCAAATCAACATCATCCCCCCTAAATTGGTGTCTTTCTCATGTTTGTCTGACCACTTGGATTATGTTGACAATTCCATGCTTTGGGGACATCTTCAACTTTGTCTCAACTAAAATACAGATGTTGTCTGCTAATACTTCCATGATCTATCCAAAGGTGTTTTAGAAAAAAAAACCCACCATGCCCATGCTAGTTGCAGTGTCCCCTTCTTCATCAACATCTCCCACACCTAAAATTTTACCAACAAAAAAAAAATCATATGCCTGAAACCTTACCTGCACCTATACCTTCTTCTATATCCAGACCCATTACCACATTAGGAGTCATGCCAACATCAAGTCTAGTCCATCCTCCTATCAAACTAGATTTAGCCATGTCATCACAAGTCATCACAAATAATATTCTCCCACCTAATAAGAATACCCAACCCCTTAGGTTGCATACACCATCTTCACCCAATGCGCCTCTATCACCTTCACCACTCCCATTTATCCTATATACCCACCCATCATTCTTTGCCAAGCAACCTCCTACCTAGAGTAAACCAAAAACATAGCAACCCACCTCATCACGATCCTCTATTACACCCAAATTACCTACACAGCTTACACATTTGATGTCACCTACATCCTTTCTAACTCCTATTCTTACACCACTTCCAATATCCACATCATTACCCATGTCATTCCCTTCCCCTCAACCATTACCTTCCACATTTCCTCTCACCACAACCTTCATCGCACCTCCACTATCACCTTGGATAATACGTCCCCTTCTACCATCTACCTTCCCTTCTACATCACACACTTATTCTTCACCTTACCCAAGAAGGTGCAACCAAATGCCAAGAACCCACTACCTTCCAAAGAGGTAGTTACAGCTATACCACCTTCAACAACTAGTTCACCTACTACATCATTAACCAAGAAGGTGTAATCCAAACCTAAAATCGTACTATCTACCAAACAAGTGGTCAAATTTTCTCTAACTCCAATTCCACCTCTAGTGATGCCTCTCCCACTAAATTCACCAAAACTTCCATCTAGACCCACACTTAATTCACATTGTGATCCCTTGGTAGGGTCTTACGCTAACATCTTAGCTAACCTTTTGGAATCCTTTGTCATCAGATTGTCACTACTTAGAACTTATGACCCACTCAAACCTAAACCAGAACGGTTTGATAATACCAAAAAAATTTCTTACCATCGTGTGTCAGGGCATGATGTTGAAAACTATAAATCTCTTAAGACTATTCTTCTCCAACTATGTCCTCTCGAAGAAAATTTTGACAATGATGATCATTTAGATGAGGAAACACTTCCACCTACACCCATCACCACACATCCTTATCCGGTACCTATTCAGAAACTTTCATCTCCCCTTCCATAACCCTTTTATCATCCTCCAACATTTGAGATCAATATAGTCCACATAAGAGAGATAGCCAAACCTCCGCTAAAATTTTAATGTGCTGCATTGTTTTCACAAAACCAGTATATATACCCTCACCATTATTTTTCCTGTCCCATCACTACACCTACCATGAATCACTTTCTCCTTTACCATAGATCAATATGGTTCAAATATCCACTCGATCCCAAAAGGAAAAAGGAAAGGAGAAAACCATCTATACCTACACCCAAGATCACCATCCATGGACCCACATATCGTATCTCTGACAAGGTTGCGAATCATACAACGCTTAAACAATTGCACCTATCTCCTCTCAAAATTTCTTTGTCAAACCTCATCCAAACCTCTGAGTCTCATCGTCATGCCCTCATTGAGGTCCTATAATCTATTGAGGTTTTACCTAACCACCCTATGCCTATTACATCCATTATCACTCATCACCATATCGCCACTCTCACCACTTCACCCTCTTCCTCTGCTCCCACTACCACTCATCAAATAACCACTCTCAGTTTCTCGGAGGATGAGATTTTACCTCTCCAATCAGATGATCCTGACCTCGCCCTATTTATTTCTATCTACGTTGATAATATATGCATTTGAGGTGTTATGATCGATGGAGGTGTAAGTATTAACATCATTTTCTCCCATGCATACAACCAAATGTGCATCCCTGCCAATTACATTCATAATAACCTAGTTATGCTCTATTCATTTAATGATGTCATGACTTCCACCCTCGACACCATCATTCTCCACATTCATGTAAGCCCTTGTACCATTCCTAAATTATTTTATCTTAAAGGGGGGATTCTAGTACAACATGTTGTTTGGCTAGCCTTAGATCCAAACCATGGGTTGTGTTCCTTCAACCTTACACCATTGTTTAAAATTTGAACATGAAGGTCACAACTATACCATTCCAACTGACCCTTCACCTTTCAAGACATATAGCAAGTTGTATCAACCCAATGATGTCCTTATACCAATTAAGGCATCTACCACTGCTACCACTTATTCTTCAGTCACTGCCCCATCCACCAATTCTATAGCTAAATCTTATGCAACTACCTCCTCTATTCCCACTTTTTCCATAAATTCTATAGCTGACACATCAGCTAACGCATCTACTTCTCAAACATCCAGTGTTTCTTCTTCCTAGAATTCTAGTGATTAATCCATTTCCGCTAATCACATACCCACTACTGATCCATTACAAGGTATTTTTAAATTCCTCACTATGGGGGAGTATAACCTTTATAACATTCAAAAACTCCTTTCTCCTCAAGAGTATGGTAACATTCACCAACATCCCTGCTATGATCACCACATAGGTGATGTTTTCCCCTATGGTACTCCCCACCTTCACACCAACTTAACATATGGGGGACTTAATGCTCCTACCTACTCGCTCGAGCCACCTTCCCAAACTTGACAATTTTCATCCTACCTTCAATATCTCACCAACCATTGCTTTCCCCACATCTTCCTCCATTTTTGTTCTTGGAAGGGATTTGTCTTTGTTTTCTATGAACAAGGCCATCATACTATCATTCCTTGCACCACTCGTAAGGATAAATACTACAATGGTATTGGAATTTTCCAAACCACCTCCCAAGAAGGCTCAAGTCAAACTCATTGAGGATGATAAAAATTCCCCACCCCATTCACTTACTTCACCACCTTCACCTACAAATTCTATGGATCTAGAATCCATTCCTTCTAAAAAGAAAATTGTGAACACTATTTCCTTGGGACCTCTTACTTATCACCATGATGGCAAGTCTCCCTCTTCTCTTCCCTTATTGTATCCTTACATGACCAATGATGATATACCTTTTATTTAAATCATTTAATGTTAGGATGATGAGTCTATTCTCACCTACCTTGGTGCAGAAGAATCTTATATTCACCAGTCATTACCTTGTGAGACACAAACCATGTTGAATGAACTAACCATTGAAATCAACATTGACACTTAGGATGACCAACACATTCTAAAAATAGGCCAATATTTAGATTTTGCTCAACAAGAAGATTTCACTTATTTCCTCTGGGATCATAGCAACTCTTTTGCTCGGTCCTATGCTGATATGCCCAGTATTGACCCAAACATTATGTTCCACAATATTGTAACCATTCCTTATGTCAAACCCATGAAACAAAAGCTACGAAAAATACACCCTCGAATTTCCCTTCTTGTTAAAGAAGAACTCAAGAGCCTTCTGTTGGTTTCATTTATCCTACCCATTGATTATCCCCAATGGATCTCTAACATATTTCTTATCACAAAAGTGAAAGGGGACTCTACATTTACACATATTTCCATGACCATAACTTAGATTTCACCAAACATGACTTTCCTCTACCTAGTATTGACCAACTAGTTAATCTCACCATCGACCATGAGATGCTATCACTCATGGATGGTTTCTTGGGTTATAACCAAATATTACTCTCCTAAGAAAATAAACAAAAAACAACCTTCATCACTTATTGGGAGAACTTCTACTATAATGTCATGCCCTTTGTCCTTAAAGTTGTTAGTACTACATATCAGTGGGCTATGAATTATATCTTTCATGACATCATACATAGTATATAATAATATTACGTTGACGATCTTCCTTCCAAATATAAACATCAGGCTGAAAACCTTACCATCCTTAAGGTTTTCTTTGATGGTCACATAAAATACTACTTTTTTCTACAACCTAAGATGCATGTATTCATTGTTCTCTCCAAAAATCTCCTGTGTTTTATCATTTCTTTACGTGGAATTGAAGTTGATCCTACTAAAATAAAGGTTATTTTCGAGATGCCTATATGTACTAACCTTCATCAAATTCTTAGTTTCCAAGGAAACTTGTAATTTATTCGTTGCTTTATTTCTCATCTTTTTGACTGCTACCATTCATTTCATCATCTTCTCAAAAATGATTTATCCTTTAAATGGGATGATGAATGCCAAAAATCCTTTGAATCCTTAAAAAAAAATCTCCTCCAACCACCTATGTTCATTCCACCTAAAGATGACAAAAAAATTTACCTTTACATTTTAGCTACTGATCATTCCCTAGGTACCATGCTTGCTTATTGTGACAAACAACATAGGGAGCAAGAGGTTTATTATATAAGCCATAGTATTTTAGACTATGAAAATAGATATACTCACACCAAAAAACTCTTCTTAGCTTTAGTTTTATCAGCCACTAAAATTTTACATTACCTACTCAACCACAAAACCTTCATTGTCACTAATACTGAATTCTTATATTACATGTACACTAAGCCCTAACAAAATTAACGTGATGCACATTGGCTCATGTTTTTTGCAGACCTAGATCTTGAATTCATCCATAAAAAATATTTCAAAGTAAAACCCAATGTTGACCAACACACAAACACACCTCTCTCTGGAAACTAATCTTCTAACTTTTATTTCCCTGATGAATCCATTACTACCCTCTCCCTAGACGATACTGTTTACCAGATGACCTTATTCCTCGATGGTTTCAAATGTCAGTGTGGGGGTGGTGCTCGAGTTATGATCATTCATATTGATGGTGATCCTATGTTGTTATCTTTCAAACTATATTTTGATTGTAATAAAAATATCACCAAATATTAAGCACTCGTGTTATGTCTTCAAATTTCCATAACCTTAGATGTTAAATCAATTAATATATTTGACAAATCTCAACTGGTTGTGAACCAAGTTAATGGAATAAACTAGTGTTGTAACGATATACTTTAAAATTATAAACATCATGTTGGCATGATTTTGACTACCTTTGACCATTATGAACTTCAAACCACCCCGCATTCCACTAATAAATTTGTACACACCATTGCCTGTCTTACTTCTAAAATCCTCACTTCGCCCTCCGACTTAAAAATATTTGTCACAATACAAAGGTTACAACCACCTTCTTATCCATTTTGAGTTAACCTTGTAGGAAACTTCGAAACTTCCCCACATGACCTTTGGTATAATAAGTTTTTTGAATACCTTTCCCTTTCAATTATGCCTCCATATATTACTTACAATGGAAAACAAGTCTTTCTCAAAAGTTTCTCTCGGTATGTCATCATGGGTGGTCTTCTCTATAAACATGGATTTTATGATATCCTATTACAATGCCTTACAAGTTCTTAAATTCCATACACCATCAAGAAGTTTCACAAAGAAAATTTTGGGGGCCACTTTAGTGGCTTAGCTATCACTAAGTGCATCCTTCACCTTGGCTATTACTGGCAAACCCTAAACCACGTTTGTTGTGAATATGTCAAGCATTGTGTGAAGTGTCAGAAATATGCTAATCTTCATCACACCCCTAGTCATGCCTTACAGGTTACACAAGACCTTTGGCCTCCCTCAATGGGGTTTGGATCTTTCCGGAGAGATCAACCCTCATTCTTCCCAAAGTCATAAATGGATTATTACCGCTACCAAATATTACACTAAATGGGTGGAAGTTGTACCCCTCATTTCTACAAAACTTTATCCTCATGGATACTTTTCATCCTTTTTAGGATGGAATCCCATGGTCATTCATCACTTAAAACATATATTTCATAGCTAACCCCTATTTATTATGGGTTTATCTTCATAAAATAATCCTATACTTCTTTATAGTCTTGCCCATGGCCTAAAACTCCAAAAAAAAATTCAAAAGTAAAGTATAGTATTTTCAAATTAAAACTCCTTGAGTCAAACCTCTAGAAAATAGATGACTCCCCATAAAAACAAATGTATCTTTCTATCTTTCATCTATAAATAGACTACTCTCTTGAAGGAAAACTATAAAAAGATAGCTCTATTGTACATAGTCTATCAAAAAAAGAAGACTATTTCTATAAAAATAAAAATATTCTGAAGCTTCTCACATTGATCAGCTTCACGAAGACCTCAATGAGATATTCTATTCATCCCATATAAACTTCCCATGGCGAGTAGTCTATAAAAAAAAGAGAAAATAAAAAGATAACTTTTTTCATCATGGACTTTACTATTTTGGTCTTGGGTATCTTGTAGAAGAGGCATGTTGTCTCCCACCAAGGTTACACTAAAACAACCCATTTTCACCTCACCATATTTCCTTTCTAATATTATACCTACTCAATGGATGTGCCACAAATGTGACATTTCATCATCATGTGACTTTATTCAACCTTAGAATAGTCAATCATGTAGTGCCTTTAGGGTATTACATTCATAGCCCAATATTTGATATGATATAATTGTAACGTTTCTTACCAATCAGGTGGATTTTTTTCTCCTCTTACCATTCACCTCTTTTCTTACTTATTGATCCTCCTTCACATGACCAAACCTTTGACACCTACCTTCTAGGAATTCCTCTTCCACCAAAATCACCCACACCTATTCAACCTAGACAATGGCAAAGCATATTCAACCTTTACGAAACCATGCCTAAATTACCTAGACTCAATCATCCCTAAAGCCTACCGACCCATTCATCCCCCTTATCATATTCTTTGATAGTATATGGGAGAATTACATCAGCCTAAGGACCGTTCTTATTGCGGCTATGTAGGCAACACTCTAAGGGTACGGGGTCACTGGAGGTTACCTTGGCCACTTTTACTCCTAAAAAATTTCCCCCCTTTACGTTCACATTCTATCCTAGTTAGTTTCCATTTACACAAAAACCTAGAAATTAATATATCATAAAAATATGCATACCTACCATTTTATCACCATGACCATATTATAGTTAAATCATTTCATATTTTCATGATATTAGTTACTTATAAATTTAACCACAACATACATACAATACATTATTTCCATAAGATCAGTAACTTGGAAATTACCTATATTCCACCATGCCTATACTTGACTCCATCATGCCTAAATTACCTAGACTCAATCATGCCTAACTCACCTAGTTCCCATGGTACACAATAACAACAGAAATTAAAAAAGACTACATCATTCATCCAATAATAATAAATAAATATATAAATAGGAATTTCTGTGTATCAATACACATATACATAAGAATAAATAATCAAAGTGTCTCAAAAAAATTAATATTAAATCTTGCAATACCTTCGGCATGCAGGATGGTATATATAAATGAAAAATCATCATACAAGTATCTAATGTCATGATCAATCAACCCCACTAGAGACCCTCCTCTCCAATGTCACCCATCTCCTCCTCTTAGCCCTCAACTAGGCCTGGTCTATGAGAACTGGTAACCTCACCCTCACCCTATCTCTGGGGCCAATGACCCCCTGCACTACCTGAAATGTGAGTCCTAGACATGGTCCTCTCATTAGCTGCATGCTGAGACTTGTGCTCAGCATATGAGGGAACATCAATACCTGTAGTGGCTAGATGGTCCTGGTAATAGCAGGCCTCATTTAGGACATCCATGACCCTCACCATAGTTATGGTATAAGGTGGTGCCATCAGCCTAACTACCACATGTGAACTCTATCCTACTAATAGAGGACCCTTTTCTCATGTCGATGTTTGTACTGTGTGACCTTGTCCCGGTGCTTGTGTTGGTACCTATGCATCTACCTACACCTATAAGGTTGCAATATGTGCTTGCATGGCTACCAAATTTCCCTATAAAGTAGTAACATGTGCCTGTAGCACTACTACATGGGCACCATCTCTTATAAGAGAATTTGCCTATACTTGTGCCTGTGCCTTGGCAAAAGTAAGCTGACCCTGTAATATAGTCAGTTGCCCTATCAAAGTAACTACTTGAGCCTATGTCATTGTCAACTGAACTCCCAACATAGTAACCTATCCCTATAGGGTATCCCTCTAAACCATCATTGTCACTAAGTCTGGCTGACCTAACCATGGTGGTGCTACCCGTAACTCTATTTCCCATCACTATCTGTATCCCAAAGTGGTCCCTGCATCGTCTAATATTATATCCACTCGTACCTCCTCGTGACCTCTAGGGTCTTTAGGCAAGGGTGGAGACTAAGGTCTCTCCACATCATCCCTATGGTACTATGGGAAGGGTGGTGGCACATCATGTTATAATCTAAACTAGCATCATACTCTGTTGATTGGGATCATCTCGTGCTCACCGAAACATCTGCCCTATATCCTTCACATTAATTATAACTCATGTAGCTCTTGATCCATCCCTATGAAAGATGGAAAATAACCATAGATCCACTAGACTATTTCCATAACATATAGCCCCTCAGGCTCCCGCCTGTAGTATACTACGTCACGAGATGCCTCCTCTAGTTAAGGATGACAACCTATGGTCACCCAAATCCTATAAAATTCCCTCTGTCTCCCATGGTTCCAATATGGTATCGGCAGTCCTAGTAGCCACACTACAACAATATTCTCATATGCTCGACAATGCAGTAGGAACATACAACAGATGTCATAGCATCGCATCCTTTGGTAAGCCCAAAACTCCATATATAGTTACACTAAATATGAATATATCCATGCAAAGTAGACCCAATCCTCAATCATATCTCACAAGATTCCCATTAGACCTTTAGGAAACTAACCACCCTCTAAATCAGGAAGTGCATAACACCCCACCGCCACCATCATTAACAATGCTAACCACATCTCATGCAGGTGTGCAACATAGAAAGCCCCATAAACAAGGCTGGCACTAGGCTCTGTCAGGTCACTCACCATCTACCCAAATACCTCAATCATCATGTTGAAGGCTTCATCTTCTAATACTGAATATGTTATCTCACCAAAAATAGGAAGTCATAGAATCCAGTATACGTCCTCTAGAGTGATGTGCATCTCACTGGTGGGTAGATTAAAGGTGTTGGTGCATCACATCTATTGATGAGCATGACCATGAGACTGTGATACTATTAGATCCACCTGTAACGCCTAATTCCCACCAATCTGACATCTCTCATATGTTTCCACTCGTCCTCAATAACATTGGGACACATCTTCCCTAATAACAGTGGGACATGGTCCCACGTCATCAACTAATACCATGCCTGAATCCATACCACTCAACAATGTAAAAAACTAAACTACTTTTCCCATTATTTATAACCTAATTACCCCACCTTTCTATTTCCTAACTACTTTCATGGCCTATCATTTCTTATAATTTAGCTTACCAAATTACCATAACCCATTCCATCACCATGACCTAATCTTCCCCTATTACCCACCTATGTTTACTTATATTTACTCTCATCCACTTGCTTCTCTCCCTCATACCTCTCTATTTCCTTTATTCACTACCTATCTACCCTCCACTTTCATTTTTATAACCCCATTTTGGCCTTCTCAAATTAACCTATTCAAATTAATTAACTTTTCACATTGACCAACGTCAGTCACATAGACCGATACTGGTCACCTTGAACTGACGTTGGTTGAATATTTTCCTACTGATGCTGGCATGCTAGATTGACGTCGGCCATGACCTAACTGACATCGATCTCTGGTTCAGCTCCAAATCCAAACCCCCATGCTCCCAATATTCTAAAAATTAAAAAAATCCTAAAACCTACACAAAAAACACCCAACCCTGCCCATTTCCATTTTACACCCTAATTAATCTACATTGCATGTGCTTCATACCAAATTATTGTGTTTTTAACTACATTTTAAATTTTTGATTCCCCCCATTTTATTTCATTTTTTTCCTAAAAATTTAATAAAAAACAACCAGAAAGGATTGAATCCTACCTCTACATGCTAACTTCGCCTCGCTAGGATCTCTGGTCTTTTAGTCAATGGTCCTCCCACACCTCTTCCTACTACCGCAATGTCTGAATCAAACCCATGGATCTCTACCAATAAAATTTCACAAAAATATATCATAGGCCTACCTCTACACCTCTCCAACAAGTCACCTCTCTCTAAATCAACTTAGAATCTATCCAAATCATGGTCACTCTTGTTAATGGTACGAAAAAAATCTTTGTTCATCATTTTCACAAATGAAAAAGCATAAATGAATATGTAATTCATGGATTTTACATTTTTTATTCAAAATATGACATGACTGACATCGATTTCCCTAAAACAATATCGGGAATGTTCCCTAATGCATTGCACCTGGTTTCTCTTGACCAAAAGCCATTGATTACACTTTTTTACCTCATTGCACCATATAGCCCAAAATATGCCTTCCCAAAACATTTTATACCTAACCCAAAGTTTACCCTTAGCTTACACCTCACCCTCATGATCCTATTACCTATCACCCAACCTCAGAATTAATTGGGGCATGTTTTTGGCCCTACCATGGCCTTACTAATGGCCAGACATAAATCACCCAATCCAACCTCGCTCATTATGACACTTGAATTTGTGTACTCCCTATACCTTGCGATGTGATACTCATGTTGTTTTCCATAATGACCTTACCTTGCCCAAATCCGTGTTGTTTATCCCAACCATCCCTTTGGTGCCCTAGAAAAAAACCTATTTCCTATTCCTACACTTGGCCTAGTGTTGTTTTAGGACCATAAATTATACCTTGGATACCTGAGCCACTTGAACCTTGTTTGGATAAACCTATCAACCTTTGACGACATAAATTTTGTAAGCTCTTAAACATGGTACCTTATCATAATCTATATGTGTGTGTGCATTAGACTGCCACTACTTATTACTCAATCTAAATCACCCTTACTTACAACCAACGTACCCTTATTTTCATCACTTTCCCATTTTTCAAACCACTCACCGACTTTGTTTAACACCTCATCACTTCTTGGTTTAACGGGGATCACCTCTACCCACACTTGGGAAACCTAACCTTCACTCATACCTGGAGCACCGAATTCCTATTTTTGTTGGCATTTCTTATCAATACAAGCTAGGAAAAAAAGTGTCAAATGTAGGCACCAAATTTAGGTCATACCCCCATTGGTCCCCTTTAATTAATTAATTTAACACATTTAACTAATCATGACCCCTTCATCCCATATTAATATTCATCCTCACATTATTAATTAAATTAATTATTTTAATTAAGTTAATTTCATCCTCACAGCTCCACCTCATCATGAAACCTCATCATGAACCCATTCTAGGGGTATTTAACTCATAGTGACCAAGTCATTACTCTCAACATTGAGTCATCACTCCAAGTGTTGATTCACTACTTGACCTAACTTACTAAAAATTCTTCCAAAACCTAACTGGACTTTTTTTAATATCTTCCAACCTTCTCTCATGAGAAATTTACTTCCCTAAGCAGGCCTAATAAGGAAAACACACCAAATCTAGGAATATCTACCTATTTTTGGTAAATAAGACTATTTCACTGTAACCGACACCGGTTTATCCTCAGCCAATGTCGGTCACCTAAACTGCCATCGGTTCCTTCATATATAATTTTACAACACTTTACCTAGGTTGATAATTTTCAAGTTTTGAGTGTTCTATTGCAATCAAGTGAATATCTCAGATCCATTACTTCATCTAAATGATTTATACACACTACGAGAGAGTAGAACAACCTTGGAATTCCCTTCCAGATCATTGGAGCATTCACGGGAATACAAAGGTCATACTACTACGGTACTGAACCAACTTCCACATCACTAATCAATCACCAACCTTCATCTTGCCATAAGATCTTCATAGTAGTAAGTAAGTAACATGATCCTAATCATTTTTGTTTCCTTTATTGCATATCTCTTTTCTTTCTTAAGTATTTTATTTCTTTTGTTACCTTCACATCATCTTCTTCCCACTAACCCACAATTCAACCACCCCAAGCCTTTTCACCCTTCTAAACCTCCTTCTTAGTGTTCTTGAGTCCTCTCAGCCATACTACGACCCAAGCCACGCCACCCTCACTCTCTTTGAAATCACAGAGAGCATAAAAACCCATTTTTAATAGTTCATTACCTATTTCCCCTACCGATGCCAGTTCCTTAACCACCATTGGTTTAGTCCCCATATCAGTATCGGTCATCAGAACAATATTGGTCTCTATGTCATTTCATATTCTCATACTAGGAAGCCTCCCAATTACCCAAAATCAACCAAGATCTTGACCAATCAGACCTAAGCACCTACCAGACCTTTGATAGACTTGTATGACCTAAAAAAACCATAGTTCTAATTAGATTTAGTTTTATTTCTATATCTAGCATAAAATCTAGTGTATTGTGTGTATGAGAAACCTAAATCATTACATTGCAATAGGACCTATTTATTTTATTTTCTTATTCACATTGAATTTTTATTAAACAGTGGATTAACAACCTCTCTAATAAGCACCACGCTTCATGTATCTAGCATACGCTAGTCATTCCACCGTCATATGTTATTTAATGCTCTTTTGTGGTCTTGCTTTTCATCTAAAGATATTCCTTCCTAGAAAAAAGGAATTATCTACGATCATCTTAGATAACATCAATAACGCAAATTCTACCTTCCACCTTCACCTCACAGATATTCCTCCTTAACCATTTTCCTCATATTTGTTTCATCCTAGAAAGCATAAAACTTATTGGTGAAACAACACCGACAAATTGAAGCATGAAATGAGTGTCGAAAGACACTATTTAGATCCATGTAAGTAAATTTACTATCATCTACTCTAATATAGTCTGATGATAGAGGATGCACTATTTCCTATCTCTTACTCAGAAGTGAAAGGTTGCACCGAATTCTACCCTGTCCATTTGTACTTGATGGTTCCTTAGCACAAAAAAGTAACATACTATTTTTAGTAAGTATGGAAATCCTTCTCTGAACTCCAAATGAGACTATCAGATTGATTTATCCACTCTTAAAGTTCTCCACTTGTGAAATTTACCCTTTGGAATGACTTGCTATTTTTAGTAAGTTCTTAAAAATTAACTTAATTTTTTTAACAAGTACAAAAAATCAGCTCCTTCAAACTTTAACTGGCTTTGGTAACTGGAAATATTCCTTCCCTCTGTGCTCTCCTCACTTTTTAGACCAGTATTCGATTTTAAGAAGGTGTTCATTGGACCAATTACTATTTTTATTAAGTGTCAATTTTGGACCAAGATAACCATTTGATGATTTCTCCCTGCAATACATCTTCTGTGTTCACCGCCTCCTTCATAGGTTCTTCGGTTGATGAATTTCCCAAAATAGTGGTTCCCTATGTAGAAGAACTACTATTTTTAGAAAGTGGGCTTCTGATGGTATGATTTCTTTTGGAACAAATTTTTCCAATCTATTTTTTTCCCAATATCACCCCTCTAAAATCTTGGACCCACCCGATTAGTAGTTTTGGAGATTTCAAAGTTTCAAAAATTTGACTTGGCAGCATGTCTAAACATGGTAGCCATTAACAGACCTTGAAAATTAAAGGTATTTTTTTCTTCTCCATTTGTAATAAAAATTAAATTTTCTTTGTGGGTTTTTTCTTCTTACTCTACATGTGAAATATCTTTTTGATTTGACTGTTAGTTTGATGGGAAGTTTTTCTCTTCGTTGAGACAGATGGAAGATTTCTTCATTTTGAGTGATTTGAGAAGTGGAATGAGGATTTTAAGGTGAGGTTTTAATGCATTTTGAAATATAAGAACACAAAAAAATATTTCTCTTTGTTTTTTGTACTAGTTTGCAAGATATGTTTTAATATTTGTTGTATTGCAATGGAGTCTTATGAATATTTTCTTCACTTTTCTCCTTCGTTCTTCATTCCTATGACTCTTTCGATCAATAGATTATTTGAAACATGTGTATAATTATGGATTTTAGAGCTTAGTGGATGCAGTGGAGATTTTTGGAGTAGAAATGGTGAACTGTGTAGGTTGCAGAGCTATGGTAGGGTGAATTTGTGGAAAGTTAAAAGTGGGAAAGAAAGTGACATGAAGGATTTAAAATATTCAAAAAATAAAAAGTAGGAGTGAGGAAATTTTTCATGTCCCTCATGTACCTAAATCATTAAGGGACATAATTTTTAATGTGGGGCCTTGTCTCGACACATGGCGGAAATATTACAGCTGAGAATTTGAGCTAAAAATCAATCTAGAAGCACTAGGGGGCTAGAAACTAGTCGTACGGAGGACTAGGAGACATTAATTGGGATGGGAACATTTTTATGTCCCTCATGTCCCCTAGTATAAAGGGACATGATGGTCATCAATTTTCACATCTCGCCTCATCTTGACACTTGGCAGCCATCCGACGGTCGTCCGTTTACTGCTACTAACTCCTGGGGGTTGAGAAAGTGCACTCGAGAGGGTCACATGGGTGACCTAAAGGATTGTTGGGGAATGGGTGAATTTTTAGGTTTTCCAAGTGTAAAGTGACATCATTTACATCAGTTTTCATAGTGCACCTTAGTCTGACATTTGTCACAGATCTGATGGTTGAGGGTTTGAGCTCCTACAAACACCTGGTGGTTGAACTGGCGATCCTAGAGGTTATATGGGTAACCAGAGGACTTATAGGGGTTGGGTGACTTTTTATGTACCTCGTGTCCATTTTCTTGAAGGATGAAAGGGACATGAAATTGTGCCAGGATCCTGGAGTTGACACCTATCCTCATCAAATTTTGACAAACTCCTGAACTCGCTCCTTGAGGGAAACTTCAAACAACGATATCTTGAGCTCCAAATCAATTTTTTTGGAAATTTTTTATAAAATTTTGACTGAAAATTGAATTATGAATCCAATTGTGGGGATCTCAAGTATTTATTCCTCCATTTTAACCCTAAAAAACTATATCTTTGATTTGGCTCCTTGGTTGTTCATAGAAAAAACTAGTTGTAAGCCTATTGCACCAAAGTGTTTTGAAAGATATTATTTCACCATATATTAGGACTAGGAATTACCTCTTTGAAGATGTATTGTTTGGAGGTTAAATCCATCTAGAGTTCCCAGAATCACCTCCCAAAACTCAATAGCTCTTTTGATCTTGTGCACTGCTTAGGCCTATGAACTTTGTTTTTGGTGAAACTACCCCAACTCTTCCAAATCCTTCCTGAATCATTCCTAAATAACTTCCATGATGTTTCTAGGTCTCTCAATTCACCTCCATGGTGGATATTTATATCCTCTTCTCCAGTATAGGGGGTTGTCACTCATCCTAGGAATGCCAGTGATAGCCCTTCCCAACACTACCTAGAAATAACAGCTTTCAAGAACTCCTAAAATGAGCTAGAGGGGTTGAATTTAATTTCCTTAAATCACATCCAGGGGATTGATTTTACATCATCTAGGAGGTCATAAAACTAACTATGTAGACTTGGGATTGGATCAGAAGGTTAAAACATGAAATATTTTGGCATAGGGGTATCATTGTAATTCTTGGAAATTGTTAATTTCCATATTGCACATTTGCATGAAAACAACTGGCTCTAGCTTGGGGAAATGACATGGAATGAGTGCACAATGAAGAAATGACATGGAGAATCCATAATCTCAACTTTAGACCACATAATTCATTGACCAATTCCTTATCCATCGGGCCTTGCAGAGTCATGCAAAACTTACAAGAGGGAGAGAGGGAGAGAGATAGATAACAAGAAGAACGCACACACACAAAAATGAGGAAAAGGGAACACAACAACACACAATAGGAAGGGAAAAACACCTAAAAATCACCTATGATACAAGGCAGGGGAAAACCTAATTTCACTGAGGAGACTTTTCATTTCTCAAAAGTTACCCTTGAGTGGGTAACATACTGAGTGATACTATTCTATGCAAAGCCATTGACTAGTTCCAAAAAGTAGCCTCCTCTTCTTAATTGTTTATGAAAGCCAGGTTCTTTCATGATTGTCTATGTATTTGGTAAGAATGATTCTACATGAGCTTCATGATGGTCAAGCCTTTGCTTAGAAATTACATTGATTTCATTCCCTTTGAAATTGGTTTTACAGTGCTCAATTACATTCTGCATTTATCCACATAGTTGATTCTCAACTTAGCATCCCATCGCTGCACCCAAAGGATGATTTTCTTTCCAATTGCTTGAATATTCTGAGTTCTTTTCTTTCCCATGTCTATGCTCATTGACCTCTTTTTCATGATAAACCTCGTCAATTATCTATTTTCAATACTCCAATATGAGGTGCTTAAATATTGAAAGGAGGACTGAGAAGTAACCTCATGCTTTGTCTTATATAGCCATGACACAAGCTAGGAGATTAAGAATTAGCTCAGTAGTCTTCCATGTACTTTCTACCACATCTAGGATTTCTTGCATGGATTTATAATTTATTTATTTCCTGTGGTTTGTCTTTGTATGTATTTGAAGTAAGTCTTCATTTTGAATCCCAAAGAGACTATCTAGATGGATTAATTCATTGACATTAAACTTATTACATTTTGTTACTTCTTTCTCAAGGGGGATCTTCACCTTCAATGACTTCAACACCATCTATTTAAGATTTTTCATCATGGAAATAGTTTTCTTCTTTAAATGGGAAAGAAAATACCTCTATCTCATCATTATATCCATCAACTATTGGCTCGGGAGAGACATAAAATTTATCATCTTGCTTTATTTCAACATGGTTAACCTTCACATTGATTGAGGATTCCAACTTAGACTCATGTTTGTCTTGTAGATTCATGGCTTGCATCAGGATTTTAAGACTGAGCTCAAGATCTTTTGTCTCTTTAGCGGCTCTTAGGATATATTGCAAAAATTATTCTTTGATACCTTTCATGGGTTCATCACAAGTTGCTATTATCCCTTCAAAGATGGCATGATTTATATCATCTTCATCTCCGAATGGGAATGAGAACATATCCTCTTCATGGATAAGTGTGCAAGATGGTTTCTTCATTTTTAAATCATCAAGAACCATTTCCTCTTCTTCCTAGCTCACATTATCCAACAAATCATGTATATCCTCTTGGAACTCAACGTTCCTCAATGCTTATTCGAGATTCATACTCCTTTTTGAAGGAATATTTTGTCCTATCAAAATGGGAATCTCCTCTTCTTCTTCAGTCATTATGAAAAGATTCATCCTCCTGCTATCTTGGTACAAAATGTTAGCTTTAGGATTTCCCACTTTTTACACTGTGTACCTCATCTTATTTTCTGGAAGTAATTTTTCCATGTCTCCCTTAATCTGGGATGGTTGTAGAAAACCAGTTCATCCAGATCTTACCTCCAAATTTTTGGAATAAAATCCTAATTAACAACATTCCAAATGAATCCGAAATGTCTATTACTAAAATCATCGACTGAAACCTTCTTGTTTAGATATTTTGTAGGATCCACCTCTGCATCTTTGATATTCCCTATAAGTATAATCTCTTTTAACTCCAAGGAGTAAAAAGAACCACCGAGTGGATTCATGATGAGTTTGAGAGCCTTGACAACCTTCACAGGCATTATATTATCGAAGGCACTATAATTTATTATGCAATTGTTCAATACATATTCTCCAATGAGAAGGGAGACATAAGAAGGTTCAACCTTATCACTCTTGGATGAAATCAAAGAAATCATGTTCTATGATGGATGTGTAGGTGGGTTTGGTAGTATTCCTTAAGAACTAGGAGTTACAACATTGGGTGTGAAATTACCACTCCTGATATATATGAAAAATCTCTCAAATTGTTTTGGGTGAGTCCAAAAATATTCAGTTTCAGTGATCTACACTTTGTATTTGTCTACATATTCTATGAAGTCAAAGGGAGAAGATACGTAAAAGGGGGATGAAGGGAATTATTTTCTAGATGGGATAGGTTTGGAAGAATTTGTAGATGTTTGGGGGAGGGAAGGTATTTTGGTAGACACACTAGGAAATTTTGAAGTACTAGATTTTACAGGAGTAGATTTAGATTCAAAATTGGAAGAAACACAGGAAGAATTACTTGGAATAGTGGGAAACCTTGTGTTTTCTATAGGATCAGGTTTCTCTAGTGTGTACTCCATACAAGGTGGGAGTGGTGATCCTTGAATGATGATTTTGTTTTATGGAGTCACCATAGAAGGATCTTTAGTATTTTTTTCTTTACATCAGTAGAGGGAGGTGCCCCTTTCTCAGATTGAGAATGATTGAATACCACACATGAGAAACTAGCTGCATCTTCTTCTTCATCTTCATCACCTCTAGAATACTCACAAAATCTGATTTGTGTATCGTTCTCAAGTTCATCAACTTATAGGAAATTTACCACCATTTTCTTGAATCCTACAACTTGCATTGATGGCTGGGGCCTCCCAAGGAAAGCCTTTAGGGTGCTCCTACAATTTTATATTTTTTGTTTCTTTGAGAATAAAATCATACAAAAAATTCCCTCTTCAACGACACCATCTCATTTGCCAATTTTTGTAGCAATGGATCTGTTCTCTCATCTCCAATATTTTAGGCTTTACCCTTTGATGGATTTTTTATCTTTCCAAAGAGGATGATATCTTCATCATGTTCAGTGTCCATTATTTATGCTTCTATAATATTCCTTAGTTGGACTCTTCTTAGGAATAATCCTACCTTCGATGATTGAGAATTAATGAAGAATCTCTTAAAATTATTTTCAGATGGTAAATCCTCTTCTGATATCCTGTACAAAGCAACAAATCAAAATGAGACACTGAATTCTCTCATAGTTTCTCTTTCTCCTTTCTTCATTTGAGCCAACCACACAAAGAGGTCTTGAAAATATTTAGTTTATTTAAATATTTCCTAAAAGGTAGTCTTGAAGTCATTCCAATAAGTGATAGATCAGGCAAGTGGAAGGTAGAAGCATTATGCTACTTTTTCTTGGAGATATTCCACGAAAAATCCTATGGAAACGTCTTCATGTGCGACTCCAAAAATTCCACAATATGTCGTAAATAAGGTGATGTGGTATTCAGGATGGTGTGTGTTGTTTCATTTGAACTTTGGAAACTTCTTGTGGGAACCTGTTGGTAGATCATGGAGAGGTGGTTTAAGAGTGAGTGGGACTGTATTTCTTCCCCATGCAACAATGGGTTGAGGTCTTTCTACTTCGTCTGCCATTATTTTTTTAATTTCATATTTGGATTTTACTTTTGTAAATCATTCTTCAAACTATAGCCACTGAAAAAATTTATAATAGGAATATGTAAAGACACTATGGAATACAAAAGGTCACTTGTAAGAATCAACAACATGTCTTTCAGCAATGGATTTCCATCAACTCTAATTTTAGATCTTTTTCAATTTTTTAATTTTTTGTATTTTTGGACCTTGTGGTTGTATTTTGGGTGCAGATGCTACTAAATTTTCCCCACCGGTGGGCACCAAAACATGTTTGTGAGAAAATTTATCGAAGGAAAAACTTATGAATTTCTTGCCAACACTCTAGGAATCTAAGTCCCTATAGTTAAATGGTGCATCTTCCATATATGCATGTGTGAGTAAAGTGATTTTTCTTCGATTTGGCCTTGTGGACCGAGGATCCAACAAGGGGACTCCAATAACCCTATAAAAAAGCTTGCAGATACCTGTAAGAGAAGAATTTTGTAGGAGATCAAGAAATGGAGTGAGAATGTTAAAAAAGAGAAACTAATGTTGCAAGTAGAAAATCAGATTCTTGCATACACTAGTTAGAAGTTTTATCACATGCATTTCAATTAGGAAGAAACAATACTAAAAATAGTAACAAGATCAAATAGAATTTAATGAGCACAAAGTAGCAATAGATTCCTTAGTCAAAAAGGCTATAAATTCCTTGTATTGATGCTCAAGTAGAAATTGTGCATAGACATAAGAAATGAAAAAAAATAGAGAGTGGGGGAATGGAAGAATTTTTCTATCTCTTTTGATCTTTCATAAGGATTTATCTCTCGTGAATTCATAAGAATAGCTAAGAAGACCCTCAAATGAGGAGTACATTACAATTTATAGAAGAAGAACAACTCTTCATCTTCTCTAGTGATTCTTCATATAAACCCCAATGATACTTCATATGCCTTAAAAAAATTCACATTCCTAGGAAAACATTAAGTCCCCTTTTATCATTGAAGGGTGAGTTATTACATTGAAAATATTAAGGATGCAAAAAAATGCAATCCTAATGCAAGATTAGAATATTGAGGAGAGAGAAAGTTGGGGGGATGAGAGGAGATAAAATGAGAGAAGGGAGAGATGGATAATAATTTTGATGAAGAAACATCCTTACTGATGCAATGTTCTACTTGACCGATCTGATGCAATGCTCTAATCTAGTGAAATCTAGATCCTAAGAGACTTTCCTTAGGTGACGCATAGACACTGCAAACTAAGTGTTTGGAAAACACTATCGAATGATTCCATTGGTGACCATGAGAATCACTCATGAATATAATATCTGAAGAGGTTGAAGCTTTGGAAAAAATTCCACCCTGAATCCTTATGCAACACTACCACACTATTTAATTTATTTGAATATGGTCTTCATGAAAATCAATCATGAATAGTCTGACTGGTGTTGACATTGAATTTCTCCTTACACCTACTAATTGAAGGATGAAATGAGTGTCGAAATAATCTATTGAGATCCATAAAAGTAACCTTACTATCATCTATATCCTGCATATGTCCAATGATAGAGACTACATTATTTCCTGATCTCCTACTCAAAAGTAAAAGGGTTGCACTGGCTTCTGCCCTGTCCATTTGTACTGCATGGTTCCTTAGCACGAAAAAGAAATATCCTATGCTTAGTATGGAAATCCTTCTCTGAACTCCAACTGGGAGTGTTAGATTGATTTCTCCACTCTCAGATTTCTCCTATTGTGAAATTTACACTTTGGAATGAATTGCTATTTTTAGTAACTTCCAAAAAAGTAACTATTTTTAGCAAGTACAAAAAATTAGCTCCTTCGGACTTTGACTAGCTATGGTACACTGGAAATCTTCCTTCCCTCTATGCTCTCCTGACATTTTGGACCAGTCTTCTATTTTTGGAAGGTTGTTTGTGGGACCACTTACTATTTCTAAGTAAGTGTCAAATTTTGTACCAAGATGACCCTTTTCAATGATTTCTCCCTTCAATACATCTTTTGTGTTCACCACCTCCTTCATGCAGGTTCTTCGGTTGATGACTTTCTTGAAATAGACAGTCCCCATATGTAGAAGATTTGTTATTTTTAGAAAGTGGGATTCTTGGTGATCAAATTGATTTTCTGGAACGAAGTTTTCTGATATGCTTTTTTCCTAATTATCGCCCTTATGAAATCTTGAATCCACCTGATCAGTAAGTTTATGATATTTTAAAGTTTTAAAAATTTGACCCGGCAGTACATATCTGAACACGAAAGTCATTAACAATCCTTGAAAATTAAAGGTCTAGTTTACTTCTCCATGTTTGAAATAAAAAATTACAATTTTCATTGTGGGTTTTTCCTTCTTACTCTGCCAATGAGATTTCTCTTTGACTCGACTGTCAGATTTGATGGGAAATCAATTTTTTCTCTCCATTGAGCTGGATGGAAGATTATTTTCATTGTGAGTGGTTTGAGCAGTAGAATGAGGATTTTAAGATGAGTTTTAAACGTATTTTGAAATCTCTTAAGAGGTTGAATCTTTGGAAAAATCCCACCCCGAATCCTTGCAACACTACCACACTATTTAATTGATTTGAATACGATATTCATGAAAATATTCATGAATATAATCTATGAAGAGGTTGAAGCTTTGGAAAAAATCCCACCCTGAATCCTTGCAACACTACACACTATTTAATTTATTTGAATACGGTCTTCATGAAAATCATCATGAATAGTCTGAATGTGTTGACTTTGAATTTCTCCCTTACACCCTACTAATTGAAGCATGAAATGAGTGTCAAAATAATCTATTGAGATCCATAAAATTAACCTTACTGTCATCTATATTTGCATAGTCCAATGATAGAGGAAACACTATTTCTGATCTCTTACTCACAAGTGAAAGGCTGCACTAGCTTCTGCCCTTCTCTATTTGTACTTCATGGTTCCTTAGCACGAAAAATAAATATACTATGTTTAGTATGGAAATCCTTCTCTGAACTCCAACTGGGAGTGTTAGATTGATTTCTCCACTCTCAGCATTCTCCTCTTGTGAAATTTACACTTTGGAATGAATTACTATTTTTAGTAACTTCCAAAAAAAGTAACTATTTTTAGCAAGTACAAAAAATCAACTCCTTTAGACTTTGACTGGCTATGGTACATAAAAATATTCCTTCCCTCTATGCTCTCCTCACTTTTTTGGACCATTGATATATTTGTGGAATGTTTTTGTGGGACCACTTACTATTTTAAGTAAGTTTCAATTTTTTACCATGACGACCTTTTTGATGATTTCTCCCTGCAATACATCTTCTGTGTTCACCGCCTCCTTCGCAAGTTATTTGGTTGATGAATTTCCCGAAATAGAAGTCCTCTATGTAGAAGACATACTATTTTTAGAAAGTGGGATTCTTGTGGTAAGATTGATTTGCTATGAAGTTTTTCAATATGGTTTTTTTCCAAAAATCACCCCTCTGAAATATTGGACCCACCCGATCATTAGTTTGGGAGATTTTAAAGTTGCAAAAATTTTACCCGACAACATATCTAAACATGTCAGCCATTAACAAACCTTAAAAATTAAAGGTCTAGTTTTCTTATCCATGTTCAATGAAATTAAAATTTTCATTGTGGTTTTTTTCTTCTTACTGTGTTTGTGAAATTTCTCTTTGATTCGACTACCAGTTTGATGGGAAATCAAGTTTTTCTCTCCATTGAATTAGATGGAATATTTCTTCATTGTGAGTGGTTTGAGTAGTATAATGAGGATTTTAAGATGAGTTTTAAACGTATTTTGAAATCTCTGAAGAGGTTGAATCTTTGGAAAAAATCCCACCTCGAATCCTTGCAACACTACCACACTATTTAATTGATTTCAATACGATCTTCATGAATATAATCTCTGAAGACGTTCAAGATTTGGAAAAAAGTCCACCCCGAATCCTTGCAACACTACCACACTATTTAATTTATTTGAATATGGTCTTCATGAAAATCATCATGAATAGTCTGACTGTGTTGACTTTGAATTTCTCCTTACACCTACTAATTGAAGCATGAAATGAGTGTCAAAATAATCTATTGAGATCCATAAAATTAACCTTACTGTCATCTATATTTTCATAGTCCAATGATAGAGGAAACACTATTTCTGATCTCTTAATCACAAGTGAAAGGCTGCACTAGCTTCTGCCCTTCTCCATTTGTACTTCATGGTTCCTTAGCACGAAAAAGAAATATACTATGTTTAGTATGGAAATCCTTCTTTGAAATCCAACTGGGAGTGTTAGATTGATTTCTCCACTCTCAGAGTTCTCCTCTTGTGAAATTTACACTTTGGAATGAATTACTATTTTTAGTAACTTCCAAAAAAAGTAACTATTTTTAGCAAGTACAAAAAATCAACTCCTTCAGACTTTGACTGGCTATGGTACATAAGAATATTCCTTCCCTCTATGCTCTCCTCACTTTTCAGACCATTCATATATTTTTGGAAGGTTTTTGTGGGACCACTTAATATTTTAAGTAAGTTTCAATTTTGTACCATGACGACCTTTTTGATGATTTCTCCCTACAATACATCTTCTGTGTTCACTGCCTCCTTCGCAAGTTATTTGGTTGATGACTTTCGCAAAATAGAAGTCCCCTATGTAGAAGACATACTTTTTTAGAAAGTGGGATTCTGGTGGTCAGATTGATTTGCTATGAAGTTTTTCAATATGGTTTTTTTCCCCAAAATCACCCCTCTGAAATATTGGACCCACCCAATCATTAGTTTGGGAGATTTTAAAGTTGCAAAAATTTTACCTGACAGCATATCTAAACATCTCAGCCATTAACAAACCTTAAAAATTAAAGGTTTAGTTTTCTTATCCATGTTCAATGAATTTAAAATTTTCATTGTGGGTTTTTTCTTCTTAATGTGTTGGTGAAATTTCTCTTTGATTCGACTACCAGTTTGATGGGAAATCAAGTTTTTCTCTCCATTGAATTGGATGGAATATTTCTTCATTGTGAGTGGTTTCAGTAGTAGAATGAGGATTTTAAGATGAGTTTTAAATGTATTTTGAAATATAATAACACATCAAAATATGGATCTTCATTTTGTGCACCGGTTAGCAATATATTTTTGAATCTTCATTGTATGGCAATGGAGTCTTCTGAAGAATTTCTTTTCTTTTCTCCTTTGTTATTCATTCCTCTAACTCTTTCGATCAATCGATTATTTGATACATATGTATTCTCATGGATTTTATAATTTAGTTGATGTGGTGGAGCCATTTTGGAGTGGAAATGGTGAACTGTGCAAGTTGCAGAGCTATGGCAGGGTGAAGCTATGGAAAGTTAGAAGTGGGAAAGAAAGCAACATGAAGGACTTAAAATATTAAAAAATGCAAAGTAAGAGTGAAGAAAATTTTCATGTTTATCATATATGTTAATAATTAAGGTATGAGAGTTACATCAATTTTCATGCAGCGTCTAGTCACGACACATGGCGGAAATCCAACAACTGAGAATTTGAGCTAAATAATGAGATGGAAGCACTGGGGCCTTGAAACTTATCGTATGGAGGACCAAGAGAAATTACATGGGCTGGGATAATTTTTTGTTTCCCTCATCATAAAGGGACATGAGGGTAATCATTTTTCATAGAAATCCTTATCTTGACACTTGGCAGGAATCTTACGGTCGTCTGTTTAGCGCCACTAGCTCTTGGGGGCTGAGAAAGTCCACTAGAGAGGGTCACATGGGTGAAATGAAGGATTCCTTGTGCACTGGGTGCATTTTTGTGTCCCTAGTGTCCCCCAAGATCAAAGGTAAATGAGGTTCATCATTTTCACTACGTACCTCAGCCTGACACTTTTCACAAATCCGACGGTTGAGGTTTTGAGCTCCCACAAGCACCTTGGGGTTGAACTGGTGATCCTAGAGGTTCTTTGGGTGACCAGAGGACTTATAGGGGTTGGGTGAATTTTTATGTCCCTCATGTCCATTTTATTGAGGGATGAAAGAGACATGAAACTATTCCAGGCTCCTTGAGTTGACACATTTCCTCATCAAATTTTGACTAACTCCCGAACTCGCTCCTTGAGGGCAACTTCAAATGACAATATCTTTAGCTCCCGATGGAATTTTTTGGAAAAATTTAATATTATCTTGAATAAAAATTAAATTTAAAATCCAATCGAATGGATATCAAGTATTTATTCCTCCACCTGTGTACTAAAAAATTTGATTTTTGATTTTCCTCCTTAGTTGTGCATGGAAAAAACTAGTTGTAAACCTATTGCGCCGATAATTTATGAAAGATCAGATTTCACCATATTTAATTTCTTGTAATTACCTTTATGAATATGTACTTTTTTTCTCCTAAATCAATCTATGTCTCCCATAATCACCCCATGAAGCTTAGTAGCTCTTTTGATCCTATGCACTGCTTAGGCCTGTGAACCCTGTTTTTGGTGAAACTTCCCCGGCTCTTCCAATTCCTTCCTGAATCTTCCTAAATCACTTCCATTATTTTTGAGGTCTTCAATTCACCTCCATGTTATATTTGAATCCTATGCTCCACTCCAGGGGTTGCGCTCGTCTTGGGAAGGCCAAGGATAGCCCTTCCCAACACTACCCAGAAATAACAGTTTTCAATAACTCTTAAAATCACCTAGGGGTTGAATTGATTTTCCTAAATCACCTATGGGATTGATTTCACATAATATGAGAGGTCATCAGACTAACTGTGTAGACCTGGGGTTCCTTGAAAGGATAAAATATGAAAAATTTAGCCCAGGGGTATTGTTGGCATGTTTGGAAATTGTCAATTTCCCTGTTACACATTTAAATGAAAATAGAGGAAATTAATTTTTTATCAGTGATGGACTCAAATACATCTAAGACCTATAACCTTCAACTCTAATACCAAAATGTAACATCCTCATTTTAATACTTCAATAATATAGGAATTTTTAGTTCTTTTACCATATATTTCTTGATCTAAATACCCATATATTTATATCCAACATAAATCTTAATGTCCATTGTTCTAAATTCACATTATTTAGAAAAAAAAATCATATAGCTAAATCATATCATAATAGTAACCATATGCAATTGTAATGACTTGTTATTATACCGATCTCTCATTTCATGACTCGGTATTAAACTGATCTCTCATGTGTATACCAAGTATACTTGTGGTTCCCTTAGTCCATTAAGGTTAAATAAAGTGTTAACAACTAAAGATCCTATCTAGGTATGTGTTACAAATAACCATATGATATCTCACATCTTTAGTTCAGGTGAAATCAAGACAATGCAACTAGAAATTTGTGATACTTTGGCCAAAGTTTCAAGACATGTATGTCATGTCTCTATTCAAAGCATACATATTGGTCAACCAAAATATATGTCTTTCACCAAACTCGATAACCATTACCTAGATTATACTATCTTGATATACTTCAATCACATCCTTTTCTATTTTATATGCTAAGTAGAACTATAACACATAGACTAGTGTTGATAGTTTGCTTATGAAGAATAAGGGAAAACAAGCACATCCAAATCGAATGACATCACTTTAGATCCACTTCCTCACCTATAGCCATCATAAGATGACATCGGCACTAGGCCATTCCTCTATCACTAACTAGTATATAATAGAGACCTGGTTCCACAGTTTATGACATCAGCACTGAAGGGAGCTGAACAGTTAGTCATGCCATAGTGGCTACTTCATAGTAATTAAATAATGACTTGCATCATTGAATGGGTAATGTGTAGCAGTGACTATGATGTGATAGTCAGTCAAGTTCCAGTAAGTGATACATCATAATTTAACAAGTTCATTAATTCATTTATTTCACAACTTGTTAATTCACCCTTATTAATCTTATCGTTAGGTTTCGTGCCTAAGGATCAGTTAGGGTTTGAATTTAATATTCCTTTAAGAAAGGATTGTAACGTTTGATTCATTTAAGTGTATTATTACAGATTGAATACTGCATTATGCTTAATTAATAAAGAATATATTTTCCCTATAAATAGATAAGTGTCATGTTTGCATTACGAATGTATTAATTATAGGGAAGTAACCACATAATAACATATATATGTACATTTCCTTAGAGAAATATTTACCTTTCCTTGCTAATAAATCAAAGTACATTTATTATTTATAACAATATTACATAGCCCTTCCATTGGTAAAAAAAATTCCTTATAAACTACCATATCATTCATGAAATTAATATTTAACTAGCCTTATAATTATAAATTATATATAATATGAACATATTCCCTTTTCATAACTTTATTATAATTCCTAAGTTCATCACAACTTCTTATTTAATAACAATCATATAGATAAAGAGATCATCTAACATAAGTCACCCTTCATTATTAAAGTATAACTTATTCACATTCACTAGATAAACTTAATCCATATAGTCCCAGCAAATTTACATAGTTTCATAAGTTATTTAAGTATTCATTTAATAATAACTTATTCAAAATTAAAAGTATATCACACTTCATTAGTTAATACTTAAGTTCAATATACAAACAACCCATGCAAATTTTTATTTATTTCATAATAGTATTCAGACATATAAGTAATGTATCACTTTATTTGACTTCCACATTTGCTTGTTATAACAGTAGCTTACACACAAAACTAACTTTCTTTATTAAATTCAGAACTACTAATTCATCTGTCAATCATACATATCATGTTATACATCCTCCCCCATCAAAACCACTTAATTTCCTCATTGCTACTACAAACATGCCATCAAATCATGTTCATGACATTGATCAGATCATGATTACCATGTTGATATAGTCCCTTTTATTGGCCTACAGGGTATTAATGCATTTCTATATAGAATTAATCTCAATATCGTGAATACAATACTCATGGTTCGATTCCTTTCTAATGCATTGAATCTGTGGCAATAATTGCTAATGCTATACATCTTTCCTTATCTTCTCAAATCACATTTCTAGTTCCTAAATTATTAACATGTGTGAATTCATATAAACTTAGTATGATAAGTAATAAATACTCATAACAACATGCTCTAACTTAATAATTTCATAAAAGGGACACACATTTGAAGTGAAATTATTATAAGGTTCAAATAAAGTATATATATTCATTTGATCATACCATAAAAACATCATAATTGAAACCATAAAGAAGATAAGTTTAACACATGCATTTCAGCACAATATTTCTAACATATAATAATTTAAGTCACTCAAGGTGACCTAAAACAATATAATCTGATCTCTAATCAATCTTCAAATAAAATTTCAATAAGAATATGATTGTAGTTATATAGCCCATACTTATATGTTTATAATCATATATCCCTGTTAAATAAGTTTAACAACTCAATCATCTAGTTGTTATGTTACACTCAAGCAATAATAATCAAGTAGTTTCTTATTGATATAATGAGTATTAGATTAATAAGATTACAGTCATCTAATCCCATTATTATATGACTGAACCCTTATAGCTCCATAATAGAGTTATCCTCGCTAAATTTAATAAAGAAACCTTTGTTATCTTTCAATCAAACAATAACAAGACATTTCTTCCCCACATTACAACATAGTACATAATCAAGTTATTTACGCTACACTTACACTACATACAAGTTCCAAGTACATAAGTTTTTTATAAGAAAACTACTACCAAATTAGGGTTGGTTTAGGATGAACTGGATTATAACACAAATCATATTCAAGAATAGAAGATTTTTAGTTGTAAATAAAATTTCCTTTCAAACTCAACATGATTGCATTTGGTAGAAGAAACTAAGATTTTATACACAATCATACTAAAAATGACCACATAGCCTATCGCTCCAAGTATTATATACTTAAACAAGATATACGCAGAAGTTCAAATCAACTTTAAATCCCTTAAGGATGAAAAATATTAAAATAGATGCATTTTAGTGTGCAGTCGATTTCGAATTCAACTTCACAACACCCAAAAACCAAAAGAACAATATTCTTTGTAACATGTATTGATCCCTCCAGGGATTGAATATGACCAGGGTTAATGATAAGAGACTATGGAGGTAAACCAGTAAGGTGTCAACAAGATCAAAAATACACCACTAAAAAATCAACTAAAACTCTAGTATTCAAATGAAAATATAGTTTTTGTTGATAAGATCGCAACATCATATTGAGCCGTCAAAAGTGGCTAAATAATTAAGTCACAAATCGAAGTCCATACAAAGAAGACAAACTAAAATAATTCTTGATAAAATGCAACTACTCTAGACCCGTAAATGGACCTGAGGCACTACTTAGTAACCCATATAAATATTTTGGAGTGTCCATATATGGAATCAAATAAAACATTCAAGCTAGTTGCTATCTCCAATAATGGAGTTATTTGTAAACTCAAATAATTAATACCCAGTAAGGGTATTGACTTTTACTTGATTCTTAAGAAGAATCAAATATAAAATATTTATATACGATTTTATTAGAGATCAATTCAACAATCCTGCACTAAACTGAAATGACCCTAAAAGAAAAATTAAATAAATCATATAACATAACTTCCCATCACAACAAGTGAAAATGATTTACATCTCTTTTAAAGCCATGACCCAAGTTAAAGAATCCATCCATAGAAATTTTTCACTCATCCCATAGAGATGGGTTTTTTCTAAAAATGGATACAGTGCTTCAAAAAAACACTTAAATTTTAAAAAGGATATCGATAATACAAAATCAGTTAAGCCAATCTATGATCAAAACCATTTACATTGAGACAAAACTCACAACCCAGAGTCAAGAATGCTTTATTTCTACAAAAAGAGCATTCATAGTTATACACACAAGCTCCATAAGTCGTTTGAAATCAACATGTAATAATATTACGAGCCACCTTTCTGAGAACAACAAGATTCAAAGAAATAATCAAGAATACAACAATATAATAACAAATATAAAAAATCCACAAAGCCCAGAACCTATAATCAAATTCCATTTTAATAGTAGAGTTATTTTCACAAAATTATTAGATAGATCAAGTTATTTTAATGAGTTAGAGGCTGTCATGCCTAGTATATCTCCTAAAATTCTTCTTCAAGCTCCTTGTATTAGTTTCCATATTTTCACGAATAATCTCCACAACCAAATCGAAACAAATTCCATAGAAAACCCTGTAATCTCAACCTCATTAATATTTCTAATATTCACATTAATTTCTTCCACTATTTTCTCCATGAAATAGTGAGATGCATGTTTATCAAAATATCAAATACCAGTTCAAACTCCCAAAAATATTCCACATGCAGAGTGAATGAACTTGAGTAAAAAAATGAGAGAGAAACCCACCAAACTCTTTTCACCAAAATCTGACATGTTTTCCCCAAAGGTGGTTTTGGTGAAATCTTCTATGCCATTAATACCTATATTAAATGCCATAAATCTTGCCAACTACTAGTTTCCAACTAATTTTAGTGTAGAAAACTTTCCATTTAACTTTAATTTTACTAATTTTTAGCACCATATTTGGTGTGCATGCGAAGTTTGACTCGGTTTTCCACTTAAAGTTGGTGGTGGAGATCATTAAATTCCACATTTAAATTTCCATGTACAAGCATAAGTGGGTCCTAATTGTATTACCATTCCACTACATCCTTCCTTATTAATTCTAACCATAGTTAGGATACAAGTTAGGGCTTAGGATTCACCTCTCTTTGATAAGTTAGGCTCAAATATTATTTAATATCAATGTCTCAACCTTAGCTTAGGTCGATAATACTTGATCTCATGTACATAGGATTTAGTTAGTTCCTTAGGAAGTTATATATAAATACCTTTTAGCATAGGTTAGGTTATGTATCCAAAAAACAATAAAAATAACAAGACCTTACTAGTTTTCATACTTGTTTGTACCTTTAAGAAAATTGGTTGTACAAACCAAACGTTTCAGACAAAGGTAGACTTAAGCTCAATAATGTAATCATGAAAAATTAGATTATATGTACTGATCACCTCGAGACTAGTAATAAAATTGAAATTATGAAGCAATATGAACTCATGTAATCACTGTATTAAAGTCATAATTGTATATTGGTTTTAGGAGATGCTTTGGATCATTGAAATTTATCCCACGTACTATCCAACATCGATACAAAGTTAGAAATTATTCCAAAACAATAATAGTTTTCCCATTTACCAAATCACCTGATGATTCCAAGAAATTGATTCAAACTTTCCACAAGATGAAGTGAACAAGTTCATTTCTCAAACCTGTTAAGTAAATATCAAAACATTAGTACACATTATTACGATATGATTGATTAATAGGACATATCCCATCATAATCCGACACCTTTTGAGAAACATGATTTAAGTAGTTTGATAAAGCACACACTCAAGAACAAAATCACATGTCTACATTGCTAATCAATCCATAAGATAGGAAGTACAAATGGAAGAACATCAGAGGCATTATAGTCATCCTTAGGATGAGTGAGATTGAGATCTCAAAAACTTGGTACATATACAAATTTTTCCCGAAGCTTTGGAGACATGAACAATGTTAGAAAACCATTAGGGATAGTCAATGGTGAATGATGAAATTGGCTAAAAATAAGGAAATATTTAAATCTTCTTTAACAAGGAGTTTCGGAAACACGAGGATGCAAGTCACTGAAACTTATGCTTTACCAGTTTAGCATTGGAATATGTGACGATATTGTGGATGACATTAGAAGGGTCAAGACCCAACATATCTGTTAAGACCATAAAAATAGGCTAACTATGATAGGAAAGGACGATAGTGAATGATTCAAGATCATATGGATGAAGATATTGTACTACTTTGATGACATCAAGGCTCCTGAGGAGTCCTGATATTGACATCAATGATGGATTCATTGAGAAGAGTAGGTGTGTCAAATGACAAGGTCTTATGAAGACAAGATTCCTTTGCCCCCATTTTGGAGAGAATGAAATCATCATCAACACACTGAAGGACATTGATGGTATAAGAATCTTCTTCTATCATTTCCAGATGGAAAATGGGAAGGGACCTATTTTGATTTTCACACTGATAGGTGACCGGTCCCAAAGTAATGGTGGATACTAAAACAAATTATTAGAAGCAATTAAAATAGTGTCATCCATTTCCTTATCTAGTCAAGAGTCAAAAATTATGGAGAAGGTAGATAAGGTATGTTCATGTCTTTGAGAGTCAGGAGAGATGGAAAAGGTAGAGAAGGTATGTCCATGTCTTTGAAAGTTGGAAATAATGGAGGATGTGGAGAATGGCATGTTCATGTATTCAAAATTTGTTAAATGATGGTGTTTCACCTTATTCTTAGATGTTTATTTGAAAATGATGAAACATGTAGGGTAACGGGCGTAGGAGGAATACCTATTGAAATGTTGGTTGATAGGTTGTTGCGCATGTAAGATTTTTGAATCCACAACTGATCGTGAGAGATTCCTATTGGCTAGGAGGAACTACCTGAAATAGAACAGCAATACCACCAGAAAGAGTTAAATAGTATATGCAATGGACTTCCTAACATGTGCTAGATTCGGGAAGTGTGATACTTCCTAGACGGTTGTCAATCCACTATTTAAGACAATTTAATGCTGGTAATAACGTAAATCCTATTGTAGTTAAAATGATTTAGGTATCTCATTTAAAATACAATAAGAAAGATCTAATCTAAAAGGCTAGGTTAAAATAAGATCTGAAGGTCAAGTAACTGGTTCTGGGTCTCTGTAGGTTTGACAGAGGTCTTAGGCAGGTCACAGGTGAGTAAGGTGATGTGGGAATAGGTAGGTAGGTTATTGTTCTAGGCTGTATTGGTAAATATAGAGACTGATGCCGGTTAAGGGTGACATATGCCAGTTTGGGAGAACCGGTGTTGGTTACTGTGGGATACTGGGAATGTCACAGAATGAGATTTAGATCTCCCTTATGATTACACAAAGGACTAGGTTGGTCGGAATGAGGTATTAAGTTGTTTGGATGGGATTTGGTGAGTTTTAATAGGGATATGGAGGGGTGAGTATTAATGGAGGTCAATGGGTGGCTAGGAGAACAAAGGATGAAAATATAATGATGAAATGAGTGAACCAGAGGAGTAAAATGTTCTACTTACTTGGAATCTGATTCTGGACATCTGTGAGTGAGGAATGAAGGTGCTGATAAGAGGTTGAATGCTGCAGAGGATCACCAAACATTGGGGAGCTCTTGCATGGGCTGCATGTGCTCTCCTTCTTGTCCTGATTGGATCAAATCTGTGCTGGGGGTGAGTGCCAGATGGTTGATGAGTGAATGTTGGATGTTTGTGCAAGAGAAAATGCTTGATCTCCTTCTTTGCATGCATGTTCTCCCTAAAACTTGTTCTCAAAAGATGTGATATCTCTCAGGAATCTTTGCCAACCTTGAAAATAAGGTTGTTTTGGGGGTTAAAAGGTGACCGATGGTGAGTTCCTAGCTTAATCGGTAGCGGTTAAGGGTAACCAGCGTCGGTTAGGGCAGGATTTCCTAGGTTTACTAAACTGGGCAGATCCCCTTGATTTTCTGGGATCTCGTGTCGTTAACCACGGATTAGGATGGAAGCTTCTTTAAGCATGAGGGAATGTGGTTAGAGGGAATGTAGGCATTGATTTTTAGGGTTTGGGTAAGTCTTAGTTAGTTATGGAAACTTACTAAGAATAGGTCTTAGGGTGAGGTGGAGGTGTCTAGATGAGGTGGATATGTGGCATTATCTAATTAGGATATTTAAATAATAACTATGGTGAGGATAATGAATTAATTTAATATGAATAATTAATTTAATATTATAGTAGGGTGAAGGGGGCCATGGCTAGGTGAATGTGTTAAAGGTGTTTATTTGACGAGGGACCAAAGGGGAGTGTGACCTAATTTTAGTGTCTACATTTTGCCCCTTTTTTTTGTGTAGCTTGTATTGGTAAGTGACGCTGACAAAAATAAGATGTGGTTGCCCCATGTGTCGGTGGAGGTGATCCCCCTCAAACTAGGAACTGATGAGGCAGAAGGTAGAATCTGGTGAGTGGTTTGATAAAAGGTGAATGTGATGAAAAGGAAAGTGGTTAACAGGGGGAAAAAGGAAAAAGGTCTACTTTTTGGTAATCTAGGTAATGGGTCAAGGTCAAAGGTAGCAACAGTCAAATAACACACACGTATAAACTATATCACACTACCAGGTCGAAGAGTAAGAAAACTCTACATTATCTAAGGTCGATAGGTTTATCCAAACTAAGGTTGAAGTGATTATGGTATCAAGAGAATTCAGGACATGGTCATCTAACATCCACACAAGGGTAAGGGACTACATTTTTCTACATGCATGTTCATAGGTACACCAAGGGTTAGGTCACATAAACTTTCATGCACACATGCTATTTACAGGTCATTAGGTTACATCTAACTACAAGTAATAATCGCTATCAAGGTATAGTGAACACATGGGGTACACAAGAGCCACCTAGGGCACAATAGTCGAGGTCACACACACATCTAGGTCAGCTATATTGGGTCGGGGTCGATGTATGTGCAACTCTCAGTCATATGTTCACTTGTTTGATAGCTAAGGACAATATGACCCCTCATTTACATTATTTTATTTTTAGTGATTGTGATGCACTTTTGGTGAGTTTTGTAGATCATTTATTCATTGCTAGTTACAAGCAACTAATCTACGTACTTGATAGGGTAACATAATAGCGTGACAATTGTAGGCGAATGTGGACAAGGATGTGACCAATGCAACTGTCCAAAGTTGGTTTTTTACACTGGTTTTCAGGATAGTCAACATGGTGCCCAGAATAGGTCTGCAAGCACCTGAAGGTGCCCCTGACCCAGTCTGGGAAACCATCACCAGTCTAGGAAGGGGTATCTATACAGTTGCACAATTTTCTAAGGCTTAATGTGACACTCCTCTCCTTTGTGATTTATCATTTCGATCACTTCAGCACAACCCAGAGATTATTTTTGAAGAGAACTAAGTATTATACCCCTTCATTTGCAACTAGAAGGTTTCATATCTTTTGAGCTTAATTTTCTTGGGATGAATGTTGATTGTACTTCATTGGGGTCATGATATTGGGGTGTTGGATTTGATAAGTTGGATATTCAGAGAATCTATTTATTTCAATATCTGATTAATCAGGATCCATGATTTCAAAGTTGAATACCGTGAGCTTCTCTTTTTCCTTTTTAGGGGCCAGGGCAAGAATGGCTTTTGGATGAGTTAAGATCTAAAGCCTTTTTCACACTTTCTTTTTTGGAGCATCTTATCTTAAATGGTTTTTTCAAAAACAATTTCATGAGGATGAATACTACAATAATCAAGCAACCTTTCAACAATATCTTCTTTGATAGCCTCTTATTCATAAAGACCATCAATACATTCCCCAAATCTTTGTTTGTAGGAGGGTAGACGCATTGGTAACAGGATTTGTCAGGAAGGGACTGTCTTTGGTTATAAGTTTATCAATGATGGGTACCAATTGAAAGTGTATGTGAGAAGAAAGGCATAGGAAGAATGCGGCAGTCTATTCTGTAACAGTGATTCCTAGCTTGTTTTAATGCCATTTTGGCTAATGTTGGTGAAATTTTGAATATCGTATTCATTTTTCAACAGAGGTGATTGATGCCAACTTTTAAAAAAAATGAATGTTTAAATCAACGAGTGTTAAAATTCTTTTTTTGAAACTTTCTCACATGAACTAAGAATCGTTATAAATGATAATTAAAAATAAGCGTAACTGGGTAATAGAGTAGTCAAGGGTTGACACTTAGATCAGGACGGGTATATTTTTTATTAGGTAAAGTGGCAAGGCTAAGTTTTGAGGGGACCCAAAAACCCACAGTACATAACAGAACCAAGGAAGCTAGGGTTAGACAAAACCAGCCCACCAGATGGAGGCTATGGGATATGGGTACATAGGACAAGTAGAATACTTAGGGTCAAAATAATAGCCTAGAGAAAAACTTGTAGGCATGGGTACTTTCTTTAATACATTTGATCATGTAATAATAATTATAAACATGCAACCAGAGATTAGCTACCCTATAATAGCAAGGATATGGGGATGAAAATGGACCCCTACTCAGATAGTTCATCCGCAGTGATTCAGCTGAGGATATTTCCCTTTCTTGTGGAGGTCCTTGTTCTAGAGCTTGACCCCGGGTTTTGAGCATACGCAATGTACTCTGAACCATCCGAGTCTGATGATCACCCTCATTGGTAGTTAGGATTTCATCCTCCTTTTCACATTCAAACTATTGACGAATTAGATTACATGTTCTTCATGGAGGTACTTAATTTTGGAGATATCGTCTTGGATAATAGAAATTATTGGCTCTTACATAGATAAATTTAATCTTTTAACTCCATTGATTCGCTTATCATGCATGACATCTTGCCTAATGGCTTTCTTTCATTTCTTGAACCAATGTCCTTAGTAACCTTAAGCAAAGTATCAATGGACACCTCCATACTTGAGCCGAACGGGCCTCCCTAATGATGTACTTCTATGCCTCATCTTATATTTAAAAGAATCCCATGTAGTTCAAGTTGTATGGAGGAACTGTGCAACAACCACTACTTTCAATGTAGGGGGTGGGTGCCCTCCACACGACCTTTTTTCTTTAGGTATTTCATTCTATTGACAAGGTTTTCTTCATTATAACTCATATTTTGGGGCTAGGGGTGAGATGGGATTACCTGGTGTAATTGATACCTAGAAGTAGTATGAGCATCATGGACGGTTGAAACAATGTGTCATCAATGTGTTGTACCTCTTTAAAATCCAGAACAAGGCACAGCGAGCAGATCTCGTCTATGTGCGTCCAGTGGGTAAGCTCATAGGCTTGACTCCTTTCAACCATGCTTTGTATGAGGATAGACAGGTTATGTGTGAATATTTTCTTGAATTTTCCTTCGATGAGTAGATATTAGACAGGGCTATCACATAATTTAGTACACATATGCCCAGGTCTCTCATTGGAGGGGTTGTTCTAGCAATGGACCATCAACAAACAAATGGACACTCTCATGTAGGCTTCCAATCATAAAGTGCATATGTCTCATGATTTCTAGATGGGCTTATCAGTTGGTGAAATGGATAGTTGAGGGTGTTGTGCCATGGAGCAAGACCAGTGACCTCAGTTGAAATGAGCTTAGTTCGGTAACACAAATTTGGCTATTCCCCTTACCATAACTCTACCCTTCCTGAAGTATAGGAGAGATGATGTGGAGAGGCCCTTACCTCTACCACAGTTTGACAGTGCCCATAGGGTAGGAGGATTGATGATGTCAGGGTACAGACAGATACAGACAGTGGTGGGTGGCTCATTTACGAGCCGTACCACCTAGGCTAGGGCAGCCGGATCTAGCCACCATCACGGTGCAAAGGGGACACCTTACAGAGGTAGGTGGTGATGATGATTACCCAGTTGGGTATGGTGTAGACATAGCTTTCCATCTCAGAGGTGGATGTGGTCGAGCTACATGTACAGGTGGATAGTCTTCAGGCCTAGATGGCCCAGGGTGGGGTGGAGATAGAGATGGAGATGATGGTTGGGTGGCTGCCCTACAGGCACATGTGACGAGCTTGTAGGGCCAGTTCACCACAACACAGGCACATATTGGGGATTTACAGGCCCAAAATACAATCACAGAGGTAGGGGGCCGATGGCACCACCACAGGCACTAAGATAGTGTCCTAGTTCACAAGAAGGGGCAGGACAGGGTCCCGCAGGATAGGGATAGGGGCCGAGGCCTATGGGGCCACCACAGATGGTGCCCATATCCAGGTTATGGGATGCCCTAGGTGAGGCTAGATACTACTAGGATTAGTTAATGGTGGCTGGGATAGATTTCCTATCCTATGGAGAGTACAGGGAACAACAGGCCTCAAGTGAGAGGACAAGATCCTACACTCACAGTGTAGAGAACACAGGGGGCCATCGAGCTCCGAGACAAGATTAGGGAGAGGCCACCAACTCATAGAGACTAGCTCTAGGTGATGTGCTAGTAGGGACCCAACCACCACCTATGATGGGTGGGGAGATGTTAGCAAGTTATCAGATAGGGGCCAAGGTGGCAGAGGGGACAGGTGATATAGACATGGAGGATGTCTGCTAAGGGGAAACTTGATATATGGCTCGTGATTTTGACATGGTTTTTATTTTCTATATATACCGGCCTACGTGTCGCGGATAGTGAGACTGTACATGATTGTTTTTTGTATTGGTTTATTGTATATGATATTGGCCTATGTGCCGATGAAATTTTGTATTATTTTATTGTATATGAGACTGGCTTGCTTTCTTGATGACATTTTGTATTGAGTATCGGCCTGTGTACCAACAATTTTGAGAGATGGATATGATTGGATATTCGTATATATTGTATTGAGACACACATATTTGTTGATATGATGAGATGGATGAGATTCTTGATTTGTTGGTGTTTTATGAGAATATTAAGTTTTTTTTGTGATATGGAGAAAAACTAGGTGAGTGAGGCAGGATGGAGTCAGGTTGGTTTAGGCATGGTTTGGGTCAAGTTGGTTTAGGAATGGATTGAGTCGGGTTAGTGTTATCCAAAATGAGCCCCCTGCTTATTTTGGCTAACTTGTCTTCATTCTTGCCTTCCTTTTGCTTTAATATTAAATTTTACACATTTTAGGCACTCAAAGGTTTCTATAAATAGATTCATTAGACATGATTTTTCTTCCCCTTTCCAGAAAGGTAAAATTTTCCTCCTCACTCCTTGTAATTTTTGAGTTATGGCTCGGTGGAGTTTTTCGGGGAAATTTTCCCTAGATAGGCCCACAGACAATGAGAAACCGACACATGACAAGGTGGAGTGGAAGGCATCGGAGTGATGTTGGAGTTTTTGGCACTTTTGTCAAAATTCATAGAGGAATAAGTTCACTCGTGGGCCCGCAGAAGGAGGAAAATATGTTGGCTAAGCCCCACCGAGCAAGGAGGTGGTGCCACGTGTCCTGTCAATGGCGGGAGTTGGGGTGGTGGAAGGATTTGGAAATTTTTTCCAAAATTGCAAAAGATGCAAAGGTGTGCATTGAACATGTGGCCCAATCGATTAATCAAATGGAGCCATGTGGCCATATCAACGGTGGAGGTCGGGGCCGCAGAGGTAAATTGGGAAATTTTCCCAATGAAAATTTAAAAGGCGCAAAGGGAAAAAAATGATTCTGATGCCCAAAGATCAGCTAGAGAGTGACACGTGTCAGAAGAGCAGTAGGGCATAGGGAATTTTTGGGAATTTTTTCAAAATTCAAAAAAGAGGAAAATTTTCAAGTTTTGGCCTGCTAACTCAAATTTTGCCCTAAATATTTAGAGGGGCATAACTTTTGATCCCAAGCTCATGGATTTTCATGTTCTTTATATCATTGGAAAGATGTTGAAATATTATACATGATGGAATATTCAATTTTGATTTTTGATGGATATTTTCTAGAGAAAAATGGTAAAACATCCCTAGCATGTAAGAACATAGAAAATGACTCCAACCACCTAAATTAATGAAGTATGGGCCTCTGTTTTTCTCTGTAAAGAAATGTACTTCAAATCATGGGATTTTTAATAGAAACCCATCATTTTATAGGCCAATTAGATGAATCTTGTTAGTGGTTGAAATTCCAAATCAATTTTCCCACATTTTATTCTTTCTTCCATTCTTCTTGATGGTTAAAAGCCAGTTTTGGCTCATTTGTAACAGGTTGTTCATCATTCTTCTCTGTCCTCCCTTCTTTTCTTCCCCATAGTCAAAATTGGAGTTAGAACCTCCTCCCCTACTTTGTAATTGTTTTTTTTTCCTCTTACCATAAAAGTGATGTTTTGTGCAAACTTCTAGAGCACTAAAAACATGTTTTGTGATGCATGTGTCCATCCTTGCTCATTTTTTGCTTGTTTCCTTCTTGCCTCTCTTCATTGTAGGTATTTGTGCATGTTTTAATGTTCATTTCATGTTTTAGATATGTGTTTATGGAGTTTTGGAACATTTTTTGTATGAAATCCATCCTTGGTTTTGTGATGCACTTGTCCATCCTTTCCATTGCTCACCTCTTCTTGTTCCATGGCAATTTTGATAGATGTTCAACATTTTCCTTCTCTGGTGTATCACAATTTTATTGTAGGCTCTATTTTTCCCTCTTTTCTCTCTCTCTATCTCCTTGGCATAGTTAGATAAGGATTATATTATCTTTCCTGCACTGGAATAGATTGTGGTAGGTAGTTTAGGAAGAGGAACCAACCTTCTCTAGAGAGCTTTCCCCATTTGTAAAGGTCCCACACTTTGGGAAAGATCAATGTTGTGCATTCACACCAAATGAAATTTTCATACAAAAGAAGATCCATAGGTCATTTTAGGGGTGCTGTGAATTTTCACTAAAATTTTTGGCATGCCTAGTGGGACCTTAGAGGTCTTCCACTTTATTTTTGATAGGTTGGTGTGTTCTTGTTAAAGATTCATCCTTTGAAGGCATATCAAAAGCACATCTGGTGACTCCATCTGGTAAATAACTCATTCTCTAAGTTGTAGATTATATTTTCCATTCATTTCCATTCATTCTTCTTTCCATCTCTTCCATCTTCTTTCATTCCATGAAGTTGTGCAATCATGACTTCATTTCCATCATGGAATTTTAATTCACGACAACAACAATATATTCCACCTCCAACATGTTTTTCAAATCCTCTAGTTCAGTATTTTGATCAAATTCAAAATTAGTATGCATATCCATATGAGCAATGCCAAAATAATTTTGGCTATGAAGCACATCAAGCACAAGGATATGCATATGATGAGGGAATTCAAGAAGAAAGTGTAGATTTGTTAGAGAAAATTCAAAAAATGGAGGTTGGCATGATGCAATCAAGGGCTCAAGCACACATGAATGCATTTCAGATTGGTTTCAGAGCACCCTATCCATGGGGAGGCCCTTTTCCAAGACATTACATCCCTCAGGAGACACTGGACTTCATGATTGAGATGTTTCCCTTAATTACACAATGGACACTGGAGATAGAGACCTATAAACTTGGTGTTAAGCAACCTTGTCAATGGGTAAGTTCTAAACCATCATCTGATTTTTCTCTTTCCATTCCTCAAGAAACACCATCTCATTTTGAATGCCAAATTCTAAATCCAGCCCATGCTGCCCCAAGTGTTGATTCCATTTCTCCATCCCCTAGTCTTCCACCCCATCTCAATTCTTCTATCTTTTTCCCTTCCAAACAGCCACTCCCTATAAAGAAACAAAAGTTTCTACCTCCTCCACCACCACAAAAAATTGCAAAATCAAATGAACTCCAACCCACCACTCCTCTTGAATTCTCAATTCCATGTGGGGAAGAAGAAATTGTAAAAATTAGTCATGAAGGAAAGTAAGAAGAAGAACCAAGAAAAGAAGGAATGATTAAGAGCTTAGTAAGCTTGGCTCTTAGATATGGGATTGAGAAAATTCCTTTGCTGGTGAAGCCTTTAGATGAGGTAAAGGTTGAAGAACAAGTGGTGGTTATGATTGATTTTGTTACAGTAGAAGAAGAGAAAAAAGAAGAGGCAAATAAGAAATCAATTTTCTTAGAATGTAGTGTCCATGTTAGCACTCTACTTGAAGAAGATGCTAATCCAATTCAAGTTACACAATCAGCCATGGAAGAGGAAATATCTAAAAGAGATCTTGCAGCCCCAACTTTTCCTCTAGAGTAGCATATTGAAGAGTTTGACCTAAAAAACTTCATGCTAGAAGAAGAGTTCAATCTAGAGAAAGATTGTCTTCAAGAAGTAGAGGAAGGAGAAGCTGCTCCAAATCCAAAAGAAGAGGAGCACATTCCAGCTATGGGGGAGAAAAGTGTAGATCCAAAAGCTTTGAGTACAAAGCAAGTTATAGAAGAATCTTCAGTTATTCTTTCTACTTCATCTCTCTCAACTTCTAGTGTTGAAGAAGAGTGTTATCTCTCAAACTCAATGTTGGAGGATGAAAAAAACCATAGTGATCAAGTTGTAAATTAAAATTACACCATGGGGGAGGTTGAGCATTTGCAGTAGGACAACAATGAGGTAGTTTATTTGTCAGATTTGGAAGACTGTTTTGATGAAGAGGAACTAGTTGAAATCACACCATTTTATCCTTCATCATCCACATTCCAAACACTTAACCCTATTGTCATGGAGGAGAACTTTCATTTGCAGCAGCCTGCATCTTATAGCAGCTTTTTGGAATCAATATTGGAATATTTAAATCTTCCATGTTCCTCATTAGAGGATGGAAAATAGTAGAAGAGTTCCATCTTTTCTTCCACACCATCCATTCAAGAAGGTCTACAAGAAGACTCCATTTTTGGAGTTGAAAATCAGAACTATGGGTATATCAAATGGATCAGACCTTGCCCAATAAGGTATTTGGCCTTATTGGAGCCAAAGGATAAGTCACAACCAGTCATGCTTGCTTTTAAGCATGAGGATGAACTACAAAGTACCAAGGATCAGTTGCCATACCTCTTCAATCCAAATGCAGAGCAACTAAAAGAGGTATTCAATTTTCTTTCAACTGACACCTTTCTAATTTGGGTAAAAAAAACAGATTCTTGTTGATTTTCCACTCATCCAAGCAGCCATACTCAGCTCCAAATCATTTTCATGGCCGCCAATTTTGAAGAAAGGAAGCTATTTTGCAAAACCAGTTGCAGGGTTTGTTTAGCCCACCTTTACTTCCAGTCAGAGTAGAGTAGGTAGGTTTGATTTCAGTAGAAGAAGTTCTTGTGCACACTCTGTATGTTCCATTTGGAGCATGTATGATTTTCAATTTTGTACATAGTTTTTGGTGCTGTTGTATTGCTCTTGCACAGTCCATTTCAAGGGCATTTTTTGAAGATCAACTCCAAGTTCAGTGGGTTTCCAAGTAGCTCAGAGGTTATATTTTCATAGTTCAAATCAGAATTAGTTCATCAGGCTTGACTCCATGCCCAATGGATGCTTTAAATGCCATTAATCATTCATCTAGCAGGTAGATGACCCCTGAGAGTCACCAAAATTGTTATCCAAAATGAGCCCCTTACTTATTTTTTGGCTAACTTGCCTTCATTCTTTCCTTCTTTTTGGTTCAATATAAAATTTTACACATTTGAAGAACTCAAAGGTATTTGGAAATAGCTTAATTAGATAGGATCTTTCTTCCCCTTTCTAGAAAGGTAAAATTTTCCTCCAAACTCCTTGTAATTTTTGAGTTATGGCTCGACAAAGTTTTTTGGGGAATTTTTCGCTAGACTCTCATGCTGCCAATGAGAAACCAACATGTATCAAGGTGGAGTGGTATGTGTTGGGGGGATGTTGGAGTTTTTGGCACTTTAGTCAAAAGGCATAGAGGAAGAATTTCACCCGCGGGCCCATGGAAGGAGGAAAATATGTTGGCTAAGGCCCGTCGAGAAATGAGGTGGCACCATGTGTCCTGTCAATGGTGGGAGTCACGGTGGTAGAAGGATTTGGTGAAATTTTCCAAAGTTGCAAAAGGTGCAAAGGCATGCATTGAACCCATGGCCCCATCGATTAATCAAATGGCACCACATGGCCACATCAGTAGTGGAGGTCGGGCCCGCGGAGCGGAGTGGAGGGGCATAGGGAATTTTGGGGAATTTTTCCCAAATTCAAAAAAGAGGAAAATTTTTAAGTTTCGGCCTGCCAATCCAATTTTTGCCCTAAAATTGCCATTTTTTCCCTTGATCTTCAGAGGGGCATAACTTTTGATCCCGAGCTTGGATTTTCACATTCTTTATATAATTGCAAATCTGTTGAAATCCTCTACATGATGGAATATTAAATTTTGATTTTTAATGGAGATTTTTGGGAGAAAAATGGGAAAACATGCCTGGCATGCAAAAACATAGAAAACAACTCCAACCACTAAAATTAATGAAGTATTGGCCTCTATTTTGCTTTGTAAAGAAATGTACTTCAAAGTATGGGATTTTTTATAGAAACCCATACATTTTCATGCCAATTAGATGAATCTTGTCAGTGGTTGAAGTTCCAAATCAGTTTTCCCATGTTTTATCCTTTCTTCCATTCTCTGCTCGATGTTAAAAGCTAGTTTTGGCTCATTTGTAATAGGTTGTTCATCATTATTCTCCGCCCTCCCTTATTTTCTTCCCCAGGGTCAAAAATGGAGTTAGAACCTCCTCCCCTACTCTGTAATGGAATTTTTTTCCTCTTACCAGTAAAATGATGTTTTTTGCAAACTTCTAGAGCAATAAAAATGTGTTTTATGATGCATTTGCCCATCCTTGCTCTTTTTTGCTTGTTCTCTTCTTACCTCTCTTCATTGTAGGTATTTGTGCATGTTTGAATGTTCATTACAGGTTTTGGAGCTGTGTTCATGGAGTTTTGGAACATGTTTTGTGTGAAATCCATCCTTGATTTTGTGATGCACTTGTCCATGCTTTCCATTGCTCACCTCTTCTTGTTTTATGCTAGTTTTTATAGATGTTCAAAATTTTCCTTCTCTAGTGTATCACTGTTTTAGTTTAGGCTCTTTTTTCTCCTCTTTTCTCTCTCTCTATCTCCTTAGCATAATTAGATTAGGATTAGACTAGCTTGTCTACACTGGAATAACTTGTGGAATGTAGTTTTGGAAGAGGAACCCACCTTCTCTGAAGAGATTTCCCCATTTACAGAGTTACCACACTTTGGGAAAGCTCAATGTTGTGTATTCACACCAAATGGCATTTCCTTAGAAAAGTAGATCCATAGGTCATTTTGGTGGTGCTGTGAATTTGCACTAATAGTTGGTTTAGGCATGGATTGAATCAAGTTTGGTTAGGCATGGATCGAGTCAGGTTATAAGCATGGATCGACTCAGGTCTTAGGCATGGATCAAGTCATGTCTTAGGCATGGATTGAGTCAAGTCTTAGGCATGGATCGAGTCAGGTTATAGGCATGGATCGAGGTTAAATTGGTTGAAGTTGTGATTCAGTAACCTGTACAATGAATTGTGATATGGGCCACATTTATAATACATGCATGAGGAAGATAGAGAAATGGTAGCTGTAATAAATGCATGCTGTGATGATGATAAAAATGTGATATAAAAAGGAAACTATGTAGGGAAAAAATGTGATTTAGGAAGATGAAATATGAAGTTGTTAAGGTAGAGAGTGGACAAGCTAACCTACAAGGGCCCCATGCCCTCGGAGTGCTACCTACATAGTATCAATGAAAAGGGACCTTAGGATGATGTAGTTCTCCCATAAGCTAGGGAAGAATATGAGGAGGTTTGAAAATGAGTCGGTAGGTTTTAGGCATGATGTGGGTTTAGGTCTGTTAGGTTTGGGATTGTTATAGGCAAATTGGTATAGGTGATGTTGATTATGGCAAAAGAAGAAGATTACCCCAAGGGTAAGCGTCGAGGACAAAGTCTTGTATAAGGTAATCAATATGTAATAAAAAATATTAAAAGATAAGAGGGGGAAAGAATGCCACTTGATTGGTTAGAATCATACTGAGTAGGTCATACCTTGGAGAAGGTGATGAATGTAAGACCCTAAAGAAATTGCGTGATTGATTGTTCTAAGGGTAAAAAGTAGTCACATGAATCACCAAATGTCATAGTTCTAAGAGGTCCCTTGAGGTATTAGAGAATGGGAGTGTGAATGGTGAGAGGGGTGAAAGGTGGCTAATTTTTATGATATGTGGTAGCATGATCTTTGGGCAAGAGATCTGAGGTCACAATGGGTAAGATCCATAACAACAAGTCTTTTATTTTGACTTGTATTTGAGATGGACTGATCGATACAAGAAGTCTATATGGGATGATGAAATTAACTCCTTGAGTTCTTCATGAAGCTGATCAATGTAGGAAGCTTCAAATTCTCTCACCTATTTATTTTTTTTAAATGCTTTACATAGTTTTCCGTCGAGGGAGTGGTCTATTTATAGCATCAATTTCTGAGAGGAAGATGTCCTTTTGAGGGAGTCATCTTTTTATTAGAAGTTTGACTTAAGGAATTGGGTCCCAAATGAGTAATTTTAAGTCATGGACAAGACCAAGGTGAAGAATAGGAATCTTGTTTAGAAAGCAGGGTGAAACAACAATGGGATCTCATCTAAATGAAGATGAAAAGTATCCATGAGAATCATGCTATGTGAAACACCATGGTACACATATTTAAGAGAAGATAACAAGTGATGGGTACTCACATGATTCTTGTTTGATCATTAGTGAGGTGTAAAGAGTGGATAGAGCTCAAGGGACAAGCATGGAAAGAGGCAAAAAGTGATGTAGGACTAAAATTCAACAATAGAATGGTAAAAGATGTAAGGTGTTAAGGGGCTCAGGTTTAGGTTTACCATCGAGTGAAGATAAACGAAAAGCACTTGATCCATAGGTATGACTCACGATGTATGGTCCAAGACAATTAAGAGCAAATTTGTCCCGTTTACTTTTTTCTACTTCACTTACATGTTTATTTTCTTTCAGGACAAGGTCACCGACTTGGAAGGTTCATTCATGGACACATTTTTCGTAGGCATGTTTGATACATTTTTGGTAAATTTGAAGGTGGTCAAGAGCGTTAAGACAACATTCATCTAATAACTCAAGTTGTGCTAAATGGTATTAATGAAATTCATCATCATTGAGCACGTCAGGAAGAGAAATGCAGAGTGAGGGGATTTGGAATTCGAGAGGTAGAACAACCTCTGTACCATAGACCAGAGAAAAAGGTGTAGCGGTAGTGGAAATATAGATACTAGTGTGGTATTCCCATAGGGCAAAAGGAATGTGTGTATGCCAATCCCTCCCAATATCGTTAACCACTTTCATGAGAATTTTGTTTAAGGTTTTGTTAGTGGATTCAGCTTAGCCATTGGTCTATGGGTAATAAGGTGAGGAGAAACTTAACTAAATGCCAAAGCGATTGCAAAGTTTTTGCAATGTTTTGTTTTTGAATTGTTTTCCATTATCATTGATGAGGCGATGAGGAACACCAAAGCGACAAATTTTGTGATGATTGATGAACTCACATATTTTTTCTACTTTCATGGAGATGAGTGGTATGGCTTCAACCCATTTTGTGTAGTATTCGATAGTGGTGATGATCCATTGATGTCATTGGGAAGAATGAGGATTGATCTCTCTGACAAGATCTAAACCACATTGAGAGAAGTTCCAAAGGTCACAAGTGACCTGTAATGCATGACTGGGTGTATGATGAAGGTTGGTGTGTTATTGGAATTTTACACAATTTTTGACGTAGTCACATAAATCATGGTTAAGGTTCAGCCACTAATAGCCTAGGTGAATAATATGTTTTAGCAACAGCAAGTCCACTGAAGTGGCATCCACATATGCCATCATGAACTTCCTTAATGGTATAAGGAATTTTAGAACTTGTGAGGAATCGTAAGAGAATACCATCAAATCTGCACTTATAGAGAAGGCCTCACATGATGATGTAACGAGAGACCTTTTTAAGGAAGGTGCATTGTCTGTTACGGGTGAGATCAGGAGGTAATATGGAGAGAGAAATATAGTCAGAGTATTTTTTATACCAAAAGTCACTCGGATCAGGGGTAGTGGTTCTGATGGAGTAAAATTCATGAGGTAAATAAGAAGGTGATTGGAGTCATTGTATGGTGACAAATATTTTAGAATCAGCGTGTGAAGAAGGTATTTGAGAATCCAAGCAAGCCATGGTATCTATAAATTTGTTGGTTGAATGGGGGACGGTGTGAAGGGCATAATGGTCAAAGGTGGTCAAAATTATGTCTACATGATGTTTATAATTTTGAAGTATCTCATTACGATATTGGTATATACCATTGAATTGGTTTATGACCAATTGGGAATCACTAAAGATGTTGATTGATTTGACATCTAGGGCATAGGTGGCTTGGAGACCTAATACGAGCACTTCGTATTCAGTAATATTGTTTGTGTAATAAAAATATAGTTTGAAATACAAAGGCATGGGTTCACCATCAAGTGGAATGAGGATAATACAAGCCCCACCCCCACACTGACACTTGGAACCATCGAAGAAGAGTGTCATTTGATAAGCGGGTTCATCCAAGGAAAGGGTAGTAATTGACTCATCTAGAAATTCAAAATTAAAGTGTAGATCCCCAAAAATAGGTGCGTCAACTGATTGGTCGGTGATAGATTGGCCCTTGATGGACTTTTGATGACTGAATTTAAGGTCGAAGTCAGATAAAAGCATAAGCTAGTGTGCGGCACGCTGATTTTGATAAGGTTTGGCATACATGAAGTGTAAGGGGTTAGTATTGGTCAGAACATAGGTTTTGTGGTTGAGTAGGTAATGGTGGAGTTTTGTGGCAACAAAAACTAAGGCTAAGAAAAAAATTTCGGGATGGGTGTATCAAGTTTAATATTCCAAAAGAGTATGGATTATGTAATAAAATTTCTACTCCCTGTGTTGTTCATCATGATGAGCAAGCATGGCTCCCAAGGAATGATCGGTAGCTGAGATGTATAGGTAGAATGGTTGATCATCTTTAGGTTGAATGAGTATGGGTGGTTGGAGAAGGTATTTTTTTAATGCCTCAAAATATTTGTGGCATTCATCATCCCATTTAAAGGATACATCCTTCTTGAGCAGATGATGAAATGGTTGACACCAATTAGATAATTGTGAAATGAAATGGTGAATAGACTGCAACATACCTTGTAGGCTGCAGAGTTGCCTAAGATTATTGGGCAGAGGCATTTCCAAAATGGCCTTTAATTTAGTAGGGTCAACTTCTATACCACATAGGGAAACAATAAATCCCAAGATCTTTCTTGAGAGAACCATGAAGACACACTTCTTGGGCTGAAGGTGAATGCAATTTTTAACGAGGCAGTCAAAAATGATTTTGAGGAATGGCAAGGTGCTCAGAGCAGCATTTATATTTTTCCAGGAGATCATCCATGTAATCTTCCAATATATGATGCATGATGTCATGGAAGATATAAGTCATAGCCCATTGATATGTGGCACCAGCATTTTTAAGGACAAAAGGTCTGACTCGGTAGCATAAGGTCCCCCAAGGGGTGATGAACACAGTTTTGTGTTGATCCTCTGGGGTAAGAAAGATTTGGTTATAACTCTAGAATTCATCCATGAGTGACATCATCTTGTGGCTAGTGGCAAGATCAACTAGTTGATAAATACTAGGTAAGGGAAATTCATCTTTTGGGTAGGCTAGGTTGAGGTCACAAAAATCTATGAAAATGTAAAGTCCCCCTATCGCCTTAGTGATAGGGACAATGTTAGAGATCCAATGAGGATAAGCAATGGGTAATATGAAGGAAACAGAAAGAAGGTGCTGAAGTTCTTCTTTGATGAGAAGGGAAATGCAAGGGTACACTTTCCTCAACTTTTGTTTGATGGGTTTGGCATCAGGAACAGTTACGATATTATGGACTACTAGGGTGGGGTCAATACTAGTCATGTCTGTGTAAGACCAAGCGAAAGTGTGGTTATGATTTCTGAGAAAATAAGTGATGGCTTCCTGTTCAGTAGCATCTAAAGATTGACCAATCTTTAGGATGTGCGGGTTGTCCTGAGTATGAATGTTGATCTCGATAGTTGATTCATTCAACATGGTTTACATCTCAAAGGGTAATCACCAATGAATATATGAGTGTTCTTCACCAAGGTAGGTGATTAAAGATGCATCATCCTAACATTGAATGATGTTAATTGAAGGTGTATCATCATTGATCATTTCAAGGTATAGGAAGGGAAGAGAGGAAGGGGCCTCTCCCTTGCATTGATAAGTCAAAGGCCCCAAAGAAAAAGTGTTTATGAAAAAAAAAAGTTAGGAGGGATAGATTCAAGATCCATTGACTCTGTCAATGAAGGTGGAGTGGGTGAATAAGGTGGATAAGGGTTGATGTTCTTGATGGGTTCAATGTAGGCTTGCTTAATAGGTGGTTCAACAAAGCCGGTACCACTACGGTCATTATGTTTGTGGGTAGTACATGGAATAATACTATGGCGGCCTTTCTCGTAAAATCCAAAACAAAAACCCTTCCCCACACATCAATGCAGGAAGGTGTGGGGTGAAACAGTGATTGGTGAGAGACTGGAAGTTAGCAGAAAATAGGTGGGTTTGTGACAGTGGTTCGGGTGTGAAAGTAGTAGTATAAATTTCCCCATAGGTGAAACTGGTACAAAGATGAGGAGGACCATAAATGATGTGTTCTCCTATGTAGTGATCGTAGTGAGGGTGTTGGTTAAGAATTCCATACTCTTGTGGAGTAAGTATATGTGTTAACACTATATAGGCGATACTACCCTACAGTGAGGCATTGAAAAATTCCTTCCAAGGGATTGGTGGTTGGTATGTGGGTAGCTGGAATAGATGATGTGTCAAAGGTTGATGGGGGGATGGAGTTAATAGATTGGGAGGCTAATGAGTTGGCTGTGGAGGTTATAGTGGTAGTAGGAATGGAGGAGGTATGTGTAGTTGAGGTAGTGACTGTACTGGTAAATGAAGATGTAGGTAAAGTGGTAGTGGTTGTTGAGGTAGATGCCTTAATGGGTATAAGCATGTCATTGGGTTGGTAAAGCATGTTACATGTTTTAAAAGGTGACGGATCAGATGGAATAGTATAGGTGTGCCCTTCATGCTCAAACTTTACACAATGATGCAAAGTGGAAGGAATACAAACCATAATGCAAATATAGGGTATGTCAAGCAATAAGTTATATTGAAATTCTTCCTCCAACACATCAAATAACTTTGGAGTAGTGCAAGGGACCACATGAACATGGAGGATGACAATGCCTAGTGTAGATTTGATAGCATCATTGAATGAACACAACATGATAGGATGTTTGTGCATGCAATTATCAGGTATGCACATTTGAGAGAATTTATGAGATGAAATGATGTTAATGCTAGCACTCCCATCGATCATTATGTGTCATACACGTATATCATTGATGTGGACAAAGATGAAGAGATCTATGTTTGGGTCATCCATTTGGTGTAGTGTGATCTCTTCCTTTGAGAAGTTAAGGGAGGCTACTTCATGAGTAGGGTGAGCTATGGATAAAGGTGGTAATTTGGTGATAGAGGCTACATGATGGGGTGTGATAATGGAGGCTACGGGTTTAGGGTCATTGGGTAAAACCTCAATAGATTACAGGACCTCCATGAGAGCTTGACAATGAGATTTTGAGGTTTGGATGAGGTCATATAAGGACATTTTGAGGGGGGATTGGTCTAGTTGTTTGAGCACTGTGTGATGTGTGACCCCATTAGAAATAGGGTATGTGGGGCTGTGGATAGTAATTTTAGGTGTGGGTGCAGATGGTATGTTGGGTATAGGATTGGTTGGTGGGTTAGTTTCATTTTCCTTTCCTTTTTCCCTCTGAGCATGGGTAGCAATGTGAATCATGTTGATTTAAGGGGAGTTGGTGAATGGAGAAGGTGTAGGATGAGTGGTGCAATGACCTGACGGGAAAAAACCTACCGGGGGAGAAAAGCCTTGTGAAGTGAGCCGAGTGCAATGACATTTAGGTAATGGTGTGGCAAGTTCCCTGATGCAAGACATGTTAATTTCAAATCTTGGAGGTGGCTCTAGGAGCTATGGGGGTGGAGGTCATAGTTGTTGAGTAGGTAGTGAGGGAAGGACTATGGGAATGGGTGTTGGTGAACCAGGGTCCTCATTGAGAAGGTCATCATCATCAAAGTTTACCTCAGGAGGACATAGCTAGATAATGATGGTTTTCAAAGCCTTGCAGTTATCCACATCATGTTGTGGCACATGATGGTAGGTGTGAACTTTTGTTTCATCAAACCCTTTTGGCTTGGATTTGAAGGGGTCGTAAGGTCTGAGCGGTGATAATGTGATGAAAAAATTCTCAAGGAGGTTGGTTAAGATTTTGGCATAGGACCCTACTAGTGGGTTCATAATGGGAAGTGAAAGTGGGTTTGGGCATAGGAGTAGCTGATTGTTGAGGAATGGTCTTGGTAGAAAGGGGAGTGGGTTGAGCTATGGTTTTGGGTGCAAGAGTTATCTTGGGTGTTGGTCATGTTTTCTTGGGTAGGGGCATCATAGATAAATAGGAAGGAGGGTGTGTAGTCATTTTGAATACCTTATTGGAGGGTAGCATTTTTTTGTCTTTGGGTTACACCTCTTAGGTAAAGGTGATATGGGTGTATGAGATCTAGAGGGAAAAGCAGATGGGGGAAGAGGGTGAGTTACCGAGGGGATAATGGAGGTGTTGTGAAGGTAGATGATGCGGGTCATGTAGGGGATTTGAGGGAAAAAGACTGAAGTGTAGTGGGTAGTGAAGAAGTTGTGGAATGTATTGGAGGTATGGGTAGTAAAGATGTTGTGGGTGTGGATGCAAGTCATGTCGGGCACTTAGGTATGTTATAGGTTTACGAGGAAGGAGTGGGCTATTGTGTTTTTGGTTTACTGGTGGGTGGATGCTTCTTAAATGCACTTGGAGGTTGAGGTCCTAAGACAAATGAAAAGGGTAAAGGTGATGTAAGTATGATTGGCGTAGCCAGGGTATGAGTTCTATGGGCTTGGTTTTTCTGTTTGGTTACCAAAGTAGGTTTGGGTTTGACTTTGGAGGATGTACCTAAATTTAGTTTGATAGGTGGATAAGTAAGGCTGGTGGTTGGCGTGACCCCTAATGTAGTAATAGGTTTATTCGAGGAAGATGATGTAGGTGCGAGTATTGATTTAGATTTATGTTGGGTTATGGGTAAGGGTGTGTGGGGAGCTATGATGGGTTTCATGGAATAATTTGTGATAGAGGTGGTTATGCTCGGTTCAACTGGGTGGAATATTTTTGGGTAGATAGTGGAGGTATCAACAAGTGACATCTGCATTTGCATTAAGGCAAAAAATTAGAAGACGCCCCCATAGTAAGGATTTGTCCACATAATCTAAGTGATTAGGTAAGTGTGATAATGGAACATTTGTTGGTGAGGTTTATTAGGACCTAATGGTAATTCCCATAAAATTTGTCTTAGAGACTGGGAATTTTTTAGCTTCGGCTTCCGTGGGTAAGAGAGTCGAAAGTAGGTTTGCGGGATCTTGGGTAGCTGATGGAGAATGGTTACCTAGAGGCAAAGGTATCTCTATTGGATCCTTGATATGTGGAGGAGAAAATGGGTACTCCTCTGTAGGTGAAAGAGATGATGGGTTCTCCTCTGTGGGTGGAGGAGATAAACAAGTATCCTCCATGGATTGAAGTACTATGGGTGATGGTTCCCTAGGTGGAGAAGTGAAAGGTGAAATGGTCTCGATATTAGCGGAAGGCTCCTCCACAGGTGAGGAAGGAGCTGAAAGGTGTTCCTTTGTGGGTGGAGGAATAGGTGAGGTAGGTTCTAATGTAGAAGGAGGACTTCGGGCTATAATTTCTTCTATGGAAGGAATATTTTGTAATTGGGAAGTAATGGGTGCGTTGCTGAAAATAGCACGGACCTCGCGGGTATGGATATCATGAGTTGAGGTCTCACTAGTTTGATCAGATGAAGGGGCATGATTGGGAAAGTTTTTCTTAAATATGTGTAGGTTTTGATTAGTAGGTGTGTTAGGATTATCCATGGTTAACTCGCCTTTCTTGAGCATTTCTTGGACAATGTTTTTGAGAGTGATGTAATTGCTGTCACTATGAACCTTTACTCGATGATAGTTACAACATTCGTGTTCTTTATACCATGTGGGTGTGGGGCAAGCAAGGTCAAAACTAGTGTGTGGTTTTATAGGTGGAAGGGTGATGGCCCTAGCTTTGACGAGCTTTTCTAAGATAGAAGAATAAGGTTCCCTAAATGGGGTATATTTCCATTGTTCCCATCTGAATTGAAAAGTCTAAATGGGTGAGAGATTAGATGAGGAGCTAGCCTAATTTGATGGATGATCTAGGCTAGCTTTGAGTACCACTACGTTAGTGGTTCTCTTGGCCTTTGAATAATTGTTCTATGGTTTGGAAGAAGAATAGGTATCATTTGACTTAAATGCTAAATTCTTATTACGTATTTGGATTTTCTTCTCTTCGATGTCTTGAATCTCTAGCTTTTGTGCCATGGTGAATGCTTTTTCGAAGGTTCAAAATGTTTGGACCTGCAGGGTTGGCAAGATATGTCTAGAACAAGCCCACGTGAAGAGCTCGATGAGTTCGGTTTACGGTAGTTAAAATGTGAGTTGATTAATCAGGCTAAGTTAAAAAGTAATGAAATTTGTGATAGATTCATCATCATACTAATGTGTGGAGTATAGGTAAGTCATGGTAACCTTCTTAATGATATTAATGGAGAAGTGATCTAAGAAGGCTTAGGCTACCTAATTAAATGAAAATATAGAGTGTCGAGGTAACCCACTATACCAATCTAATGAAGGTCCAGTCAGAGACATGGGAAAGGTCCTTAAGATCAAAGCATCATCATGGGTGATTACGTAGCACCCAAGTTTGAGAGACCGAAAATGTTGTTGTGGGTCTTCCTCGCTATTGAAATGGTTGAATTTAGGCATTTTCAAATGCACGGGGTATGGATGGATAGTAATGGATGGGTGGATAGGCTCATTATAAATATCATCATAGGCGAGAGTTTTACAGGAGCCAGAAACCAATGCCTCCAATGTCTACATCTTTTCCATCATTAGTTTGATTAGGTCATTGGTAGGTTGTGATGTTTGGGTGCCTCCTATAGCGTAAGAGGGTTGGTGTTAGGCATATGATAGGGGTGGCATTCTAGTATATGGTGCTGTTGTATAGGTAGACTGGGAAGGAGGCAATGAAATAGGGGGTACATACCCAAAATGAATGATAGATAAAACAAGAGGTTACTGGTAGTACGTATATGGAGGTGAAAGGGTCGTGGTAAATCTAGTAGCTATGGGGGATAAGGACTGTGGAATAGAAAGGACAATGCTTTAAAAAGGGGTAGGGGTCACTGACACGTGAGGTGGTTTTGTAGCTATGGGTATATGTGAGACAATAGGGGTGGATGAGGTTATGTTTTTGGTGGTTGTTGAAGGTATGGTGGATGTGGTGGGTGCAACAGATGTAACAGACATGGCAGTCATAATGGGTATAGGACCTAGCTGCGAAACAATTAGGGATAAGGTAGATGTGGGAAGTGGGGAGCCAGATGGGGCTGACACAGGAGTGGGAATGAGATTTGGGGGATAGATATGGGCATGCCATATATCAACTAACCCGAGACATCTCGAATGGATGAGTGTGAAAGATAAAATTGTAAGGTGCTAGGATTTTGGTCAAGGAGTCGTGCAAACTCCTCATCTCTGGTAGTGATAGTGATAGGTTGGATAGGTTCCACGGTGGGTGATAAAATGAAAGGTGGTGAAGGGATAGGTGGGAGTGGTTGAAAAATAGCATAGAATACGAAGGCACTTATTTTTCGACGTTTCAGTACCATGTGAACAGGTACTAGCGTGGTAAGACTGCTTTCCGTAAAAATGACACAAAAAAATAGCATAGGTAGGATAAATAGGCATTAGAACGTGAATTAGGGAAAATGTGTTAATTGGAAAATGACACAGGCTAACTGATGTCGGTTACGGTAAACTGACACCGGTCCCAGGTAACGACTATCGGTCACTATGGAAAGTGAACAGTTTTTCCAAAAACAAGGTATAAGGCCAAATTTGTTGGGTATGCCGAATATTGATGAGATTTACCAGGTCGGTGGGAATGATAAGCGTGAGAACAACTCTGAATAACTGAAGAAGGTGAATAGGTGTCCTTTTGGATAGGTTAATCAAAATGACAGTGGACTGATGGTGATTGGGTATAACTGATGATGGTTAGAGGGTAACTAATGATGATCGCTAGAATGACACCAGTTACTGTGAAATTCAAATAGTGATGAAGAAAATATGGTTGTGAGTTAAAATTTGATGTGGAATCAAACCCAAAATTCTAAGAATGATGAGAATATGGTCCAAGCACACTCAGATGAAGCTAGAATACACCAAATGTGATGAGGAGCGTGCAAGGAGAAAAAGTAAAAATGAAGAATGTGACCTCTCACCTCAAAACGTAATCCAAGTAGAAACACTAAGAAAAATATGATCCTGAGAGTGATTTTACTATTATGTTTGTTTAGATTATGCTAATTAAGGACTGAATCATGAACTATAGAATAGATTTTTTGGGTGAGGATGGCTTCCTATGAAGAAGGAGATCTGAAAGGTGAGGTTTCAGGTATGTTATGGTGGGGGCAGGCCTCACCTCTGAAGTATAACTCGACAGATCAGCAAACTGGGTGCTGAATGTTTCGTGATTGTGTGATCACCTATAGCTTCTTCCAGGTAAGATGTTGTTTAAGAATGTGTGTATTGTAAATTTGTGTGAGGTTTGGTAAGACTCAGAGAAGGGGAAAAGGAAAGAAGTTCTTTTCTATAATTTTTTTGTCAACCATCAGTTGGGCATGACTTCCAGCGTATAGGTTACCCTCAATTAATGTGAGCTAATGTAGAAAATCAGAATGAAATGTAATGATTTTTAAGCCCAAATTGAAATATAGAATTCGATGACACAAATAGATGAAGAGGGAGAGGGATGCTCTTTCACTAAAATGTACAAAACGAGAAGAAATGGTTCCTTTTATGCACATCAAAAGAAAGGTTTCTTTTAGAGAAAATAGAAAGAAAAAGAAGGTTACCAAGGAAGAAAATTAATGTGTATGCTTTTAGAAGGGTAAAAAGCACACAAATTTTCCTAGGAATGAATAAAAATGGAAGAAACCCCGGATGGGTCCCACTGGGCATGCCAAAATGTTTCACCTGATTCTTAGACATTTCTTTGAAAAATGATGAAACAGATAGGGTAACTGGCATAGGAAGAATACCTGTTGAAATGCTGGTTGATAGGTTGTTGCACGTGAATGACTTCTGAATCCACAACTGATTGTGAGAGCTTCCTTTTGGCTGGGAGGAAGTACCTAAAATAGAAATCAAGACCACTAGAAAGAGTTAAACAGTATATGTAGTGGAGTTCCTAACATGTGCTAGATCTAACAAGTGTGATACTTCCTAGACAACTGTCAATCCACTGTTTAAAAAAATTTAATGCTAGTAATAAAGTAAATCCTATTGCAGTTAAAATGATTTAGGTATCTCATTTAAAACACAATAAGAAATATCTAATCTAATAGGATAGGTTAAAATAATATCCGAAGGTCAATTAACTAGTTTTGGGTCTCTGTAGGTCTGATAGAGGTCTTAGGTAGGTCACAGGTAAGTAAGGGTGATGTGGGAATAGGTAGGTAGGTTATTGTTCTAGAATATATTGGTAGATACAGATACCGATGCCAGTTAAGGGTGACCGGTGCCAGTTTGGGAGAACTAGTGCCAGTTACTGTGGGGTATTTGGAATGTCACAGAATGAGCTTTAGATCTCCTTTATGATTACACAAAGGACTAGGCTGGTCTGAATGAGGTATTAAGTTGTTTGGATGGGATTTGGCAAAGTTTTAATATGGATATGGAGGGGTGAGTATTAATGGAGGTCAGTGGGTAGCTAGGAGAAAAAATGATGAAAATATAATGATGAAATGAGTGAACCAGAGGAGTAAAATATTCTACTTACTTAGAATCTAGTTCTAGACATCTGTGAGTGAGGAATGAAGGTGCTGATAAGAGGTTGAATAATGCAAAGGATCATAAAACATTGGGGAGCTCTTACATGGGCTGCATGTTCTCTCCTTCTTGCATGATTGGATCAAATATGTGTTGGGGGTGAGTGCTGGATGGTTGCTAGGTGAATCTTGGATGTCTGTGTAAGAGAAAATACTTGATCTCCTTCTTTGTATGTGTGTTCTCCCTAAAACTTGTTCTCAAAAGATGTGATATCTCTCAGGAATTTTCAAACCTCCAAAATAAGGTTGTTTTGGGAATTAAATGGTAACCAACAGTGGTTTTAGCTTAACTAGTGGCGGTTAAGGGTAACTGGCGTTGGTTAGGGTGAGATTTTCTAGTTTTACTAAACTGGGCATATCCCCTTGATTTTCTGGGATCTTGTTTCATTTACCCATGGATTAGACTAGAAGCTTCCTTTAAGCATGTGGGAACGTGGTTAGAGGGAATGTAGGCATTTATTTTTAGGGTTTGGGTAGGTCTTAGTTAGTTATGGCAAGTTACTAAGAATAGGGCTTAAGGTGAGGTGACTAGATGAGGTGGATATGTGGGAATTATCTCAATTAGGATATTTAAATAATAAATATGGTGAGGATAATGAATTAATTTAATTTAAATAATTAAATTAATACCATAGTAGGGTGAATGGGAGGCATGGTTAGGTGAATGTGTTCAATGGTGTTTATTTGACAAGGGACCAAAGGGGAGTGTGACCTAACTTTAGTTTCTATAGATGGAGGAGGTGGAGATGACATGTTTGTGAGTATCTCAGATGGTGGAATGGGATGAGGGGAATGTTCCTTGTAGCTTGACCCAAATTTTTCATGAGGTTTTCTACGCTAATCGATAATAAGGTCACGTGGCCCGTGTTAATAACATCCCATGTCTAATCCTTTACATGCACAACGATGGAGATAGGTGTGAGAAAAATATGGTTTGTTAAGGAAGAAAAAACCACTAGTATAAGGTTTGGCATGTGGAATATTATTAACAAGGGAACAATGGGTATCAAAACAACCATAAATAAGATTGGTGAAAATATGTGGTGGACCAAAGGGAACAACATCCCTGACATCCGAATGGTACATAGGTGTGTTATCAGGTCTACTAATTTGATGAGGCATGAGATGAGTGTTGAGTGTGAGGAGAGGATACTACCACATCATATTTTTTTCCATTATGTTATCCAAGGATTAATCATTAGGGAGTTTAGGAGAGGGAATGGTTGAGCTAATGGATGGTGCAGATGAATCATTCTTAAGAACAAGGACATCATTTCATCTATAGGTCATGCTACACACCTTAAAGGGAGGGGTGTCTCTATGAAGTTTCAAGATCTTCCCCTCATGTTCATGCTTAAGGGAATGATGAAGTTTAGAAGGGATGCAACACATGCAATGAATCCACGATCATCCAATGAAAACATTATATTGAAATTCTCCTTCAATGATGTATAATTCCTCATGGAGGAGCTTCTCAATGATGCAGATGGGGAAGATGACCATTCCCAAGGTGGGAGTAATGTAATCATTGAAAGCATGAAGAACCATTGGTTTTTGAGTGAAATATGCCTTTGGTATCTTAAGTTGGTAAAAAGTATTTAATAAAAGGCTATTAATGTTTTCCCCACTGTCAATCATGGATATTTTAATTAATGTATCATTAATCCTAACCATGATAAAGATGGGAAATTCATGTTCTTCCAAATAAATGTCCATAATTTTAGCACCATTAAATGAGAAGGTAGTAGTAGAAGCCACAAGTGATCCTACAACAGATGCAAAGGGATGAGCCTCATCACTGGGTAGGGGATGGAAGAATTTGTTTTACAATATTTTGTTCAATAGGCCTAGGGGGTGCTAAGATAGAAACCTTATGTTTTGATGATGGGGCTAACTACTTAGGAGGAGGAATGGTGAAGAAAGTCTTGTATTTTTATTTGGATGTTTATTAGGAATCACATGATTCAGATCAAGTGGTTACTCAAACAATATTAAAAAACAAAGGGGGACCATATTTGTAAGAATAATCTACCAAAAGTGAGATGATAGGTATCAATCTGGATGTGGAAGGAAGTGACCGGCTTGGTCCAAGAGGAATTTTTTTCTCTTCAATGAGTTTATGGATAATGGCCTGGAGTGCTCTATAATTCTCAATATCATTTCCAGGGGTACGATTAAAGGTGTAGATAAGGTTGGAATTGAACCATAAATGTTTCTTTCCTCTTGTGTAAAAGGCCTTGATAGGGGGAAGTGTGATTGCAAAGGTCTGTAGTAAGGGTTGGAATATTTTCGTATATGATCCAACTAAAGTGTTATAAAATGCCTTATGAGATATCTTGGATTTTTGGGGTAAAACCCAATTATATTGATGTTTTGGTGGCTTGAATTTGTTTTTGGAGTTGGTTGGTGCTTTAGTATTGTATGGTTTTGGATTCAGTGGGCTGAGATGTTTATGGTCCTAAAATAGATGATGTTGCATTGCATTGTTTAACTCTAAAAGTGGTCACAGATTTCATATGTGGGCATCTTCTCTTGGGAGGAGTAACAAAAATTTCATTTAGAGGGTTAGATGGTGATGTCATGGTTGGCACGGGTGTAGAAAGTAGTATTTTTATGAAGTGATCTATGGAAAAAGGAAATTGATTAGATAGTGTTGATGCTATGAAAGGAACATATGATGTCATTGCAAGTTGAAGTGTTATTAAAAATTCCTCAAATGACATAATGGGCATTGAGGAATAAGGTGGTGCAAATGTGACCACAACAGTTGATGTGGGTACAAGAATCGAAGGAGGAACTAGTGTAGGTTTTAAGGATGGTATGATGGGCAAGGGTGGAATATCTATAGGTTAAGTGATTGAAGTGGATGTAATTGGTAAGGGAGTTGATGAAGTACCAAAACTAGATGTTGTAATAGGTTAGAATGGTTTCTTCATGAATGTCTCTAAGGCCATAAATTATATTATTATAAATGGGATTATAGCAATTGTAAAGGTAGGAGTGGATATTGAGATAGATGTAGGTATAATAGACATAAGAACAATATAAAAGGAAGTAAATTTGATCAAATATGAAGGAGATGAAGTTTTGGGTGGGATTGATTCTTGATTAGCAGTGTGAAGAGTATTTATGGTGTGACTATTGGGTGTTTGGGTTGTAGTAGAAGAGATAGTTTGGCTTGTTGGTGCATGATTTTTGAAAGGTTATTCGAAGATGTTAAATAGTTGATTGGGTGAGGAATTTTTATTGTCCACTTCAAGATCATCTCGATCAATGAGTTTTTGGACTAAATATGTGAAAGCTTGACATATTTTTGTGCCATGTCCTCAAACTTAGTGGTAAATGCAATAATAGTCTTCATGATACCACACGGGATTCTATCTGGACTCATCAAATAGTTGGATAGGAGGGAGTGTGAAAATATTTACCACTATAAAATTTTCAAATACTGTGTTATATAAGACCCCTACTGGAGTGTCATTGAGTGTTGGTCAAAGGGCTCATTGTTGAGTCCGCATGATAGATGTAGATGTGGGAGATGATATAATGACCATAGCATAGGACGTTTCCTTTGAATTGTCATTTAGAATGGGTTATTTAGTAAATTAATTTTTAGGTTTGTTATATTTAAATTTTAAAGTACCCTACTCGAGGGTGCATGTTTCAAGTTTACGAGACATGGTAAAGGATTCGTTGAACGTTTAGAATGATTGGATTTGTAAAATAGAAAATATATTATTCACACACGAACATGAGAAGAGATCGATGAGGTTAGTTTGTAAGAGATAGAAGGATAACTAGTTTAAATTCCACTCCATCGTTTGATGAATTATATAATGGACTCATCCTCAAACTTTCAGATAGTGTATAGTTCATTAATAGTTACTTTGTACACAATGTTAATCAAATTTTTTGCTAAAAACCATTACACAAGTTGGGAGAAGGAGAATATAGAATATTGAGGGATATTATTGTACCATTCTAATGCAGGACCAGCCAAGGACATCAGGACAATGTGAAGCATTAAGTCTTTATCGCACACGATAAGGTATTATGCATGTCTAAATTCATGAAGGTTGTGTTGTTAAACCTCTTTGTTGTTAAACTTGGTGAATTTGGCAATTCCCAGTTTAGAGGATACATTTTAACTGGTACATATGGATGAGTAGGCTCATTACAAATTTTCTCATATGATAATGATACCTTGGATCCTAAAGTAGTGACCTCAAGGTTGGCCAACCTATTTATAAGGGCATGCATGGGATCATTCAAAAGAGTCTATTGGGGGATGAGAGGTGGTGGTTTCATGTAAGATATGGTTAGATGAGTTTATTTTGATGAACTTACGAAAGTGTGGGTGTTTGAGGAATTTTTTGGGAGTGAGTGTAAATCATGGGCTGTGATTAAAAGCATGGTTGTTTAAATATTTTTTTCTAGGAGATGGGAACATGATAGGATTGTTTGGATTGGGTAGGCTTCTACAGAAAATTCTAGGTGGAATGTGGGTATGAATGGGTTAAAAATGTTTTTGAAAATTAGTTACTGACAAATGTAAAGCACTCATGAAAGGGGTTAGGAATTATTGATAGGAATGATAGATGTAATAAGTTCATATTGTCTGGATCGGGGATATGATGTTTGGGAATATTGGCTAGGGACATTAGTGGAAATAGTGACCAAAGAGGTAATGAGAAGAGTAGTGTTTATTGTCATGTTTATTGGAGGGAGATTTTTAGGAATGGGCATGATTATCTGGGTAGTTTGATGAGATGAAGGATTGGTGGAAGAGGAATCAAGATGGGCTATAGAAATCTCATTTACTACAAACAAGGTAGTTTTGGGATTGGCTTAATAAGTATAAAGTTGTTGGAGTGGCGGACCATCTAATGGAATCTAACTTGATATCCTAAGGATATAGTCTTAGAGTACCACTAGATTGGCATCTAGAAGCTCTTGGAACATGGTATCAACAATAGGTACCTTATGAGGTCCAAAAGACTCTGATCAAATTGATGTTGGGGTAGCTAGCCTAGACGAGATAGATTGATGGTGTAATAATGGCTTAGTCTCACTTAAATTTGTAGTGTGAACAAGGGGTTCTAGTTGAGAGACATCAATGAGGGGTTGAGTGATCATGAAAGAAGTAATAAAGGGCATAGATGAGGTAAATGTTATGGTGAAGATTTGTTAAGATAAGGCATTTTTTGAAGAAAAGTTTTGTTCCATTATTTTAGCTACTAAATGAGTAACTACGAGCATGAAATAAGTTTTACCAAAGAAGCTAAAGAAAAAAATTCTTTTTTATGTTCTTAATTTATTTAAGAAAGTGTGAAAAGAAAAGGGGATGGATAAAAAAAAGACCTAGGAGAAGGAAAACTATGTTTGGTTTCAGGTTTATTATGGCTAGGAAAGTCTGAGGTGGCTTCCTCTTGGGTGATGAAATCTAAATCAGTAATCCGGGTAATGGGATGTTTTGATGTGTTGATTTTATTTGCGATGTTTAGGTTGTGGGTGATAAAGTGTGAGATGTAAAAGGTTAAACCACTATTTAAGCTATGTGAGTAAGCAGGATGTAGAAAAGAAAGGTTCTTGTTAAACCAAAATGAAGTTTGATATTTGATGAGAACACATAAAAGAATGGAAAATTACGATGAAAAAAGGATAAAATAGAGAGAAATCAAGGAACACATAGTTAGTGATTTTCCTATTTTTCTTCATTCTTGAGTGATGAGCGATCCCAACCATGAACCTAACATGAGAAAGAAAGAAATCATATCCTCACACTATAATGTGAGAAGAAGATAGAAAAAAGAAAATACAAAAGAAATAAATGCAAGAGATCACGTAAAGGGTGATCCAACTGGAAGTGCTAGGAATGTTTACCAAGTTTCTCATTCTTGATGAAGGTGATGCACTAGCTACTAAAGAAACTAGAAAACATAGAAATGCTAGAGATTTTATGTTACCTTAGATGTGTGATCTGATACGGGCAATAACTAATTGATTGATCCTTGATGCGAGATGAAGAAGACCTAAAAACAGAGTGAAAATGATATTGATTAGATAGATTTATGTGGGGGTTGCATGGATAATACCAGCTCCAAGATGCTTTTGAATTTTCACAGATGTCAATGCCAATTATTTAGAAATAATGAAATAAATCAAGAGTAATATATAGCATGCAAAAACAAAAATAGTACTAAATATGAGAAATGATTACAACTGATTTAGAAGCTGATATGAATGAAATAACTATAAACTAAGTGTTATCTGGTCTAGGTCAACGACGACCTAGACTATGCATAGGAAAGTCAATGGTGACATGAGAGGATGGAACGAAACCTATAGATAAAATATGTAGACCTACAAGGTATGAGTGTAGTCTGGAAACTTAGAAAGATTTGTAAGAAGATCTGTAGAAAAGATACATAAACAAAGAGGCAAGAAAAAAGACAAGAAAGGGTAGTTTGAATAAATTATTGGATGAATAGGGCCCTGGATGAATATGAGAATGAATGGATGAATATGGAAAGTTGCATGCAAAGGGGTTGCCAGAGAATGCTACTAAGTACTCCTTGGATGTTGTAGAAGCTGATCTATACTTGAAAAATGTTAGGAATAAAGAATATATGATAATATGATAGATATTTAAAAATTAAGATAATGATGATGGAAAATCTCACACAAGATGATTGTGAGGGATAAAAGCATGTTGAAGGGATGTGTGGAAGTCTTGTAAAAATTCTCAAGAATTCTCAAGAATGAGGAAGGATGATCAGTTTGCAAGAAATCTTTAAATTGCATGCATCTAATTGAAGAAAATAAATAGAAGATTTAGTTTTATAGGGGCGACAATGACTGGGCTGGGTCATCACCAATTGTGGGGAAAGTTTCCCTAATGGGATACTTTTCTGATTTTGGCATGATTTTTTTTTAAGATTGGGAAAGTAGGCGGGAAGAGGATGTTTAGGGATGAGGTGTAGGTGAGTTGGCAGTAGAGATAGGTTAGAAAAAGCGTAGGAATGGGAAATAAAAATTCTATTAGGGAAAGGGATAGGCTATTAATTGATTAATAATAATTAATTAATAAATTCAATAGGAAAGGTATAAATGAGGGGCATTTTAATAAATTATGAGTGAATGTGGTAATTTAAAATCAATTATGCACACGTAGGAAATTAAGAGTATAGATAAATAATTTAGGTGTCTACAAAAATAATGAAATAAATGAAAATATAACCACTTAAAATGACCCAAACATACCTCATTTTACATGATACACCTAATTTCATGCTTCCATGAGCTCAAATGGCTCCAATCCACATTTTCACACTTCCAAGATGTTATATATTCTCCCAATGTATACCTGTAACAAAGTGAAACACTTGTACCTATAATATTCAACTATTGTGAGTTCTCAAGAACCGTTAAATCATGTTATAGAACATGCTCACATGATTCCTAAGAAACTAAGAAGATCACACGTCTAAGCTACACCTCTTAGGCACCTATATCAGTTTACAGGAGCAAGCACACCTTACTGATTCCCACTGTAGCAGCTGTTACACATCTAAACGAGTATGTTAGAATCATATACATCATCATGTCATCATCCTACATAATTCAATTTGTAAATAATGTGGTTTTTCATCAATGACAAAAACTATTATGACACCATGAAAATAAATTTTTCCAGGGAGCTTACAACAATGATTTAGAACCTCCAAAATACCTTAGAAGACTTCTTGTCTCTTAAACCATATCAGAGAAGTTCAACAGATCTTATGGTTTGAATAATGCATAGTTAATGATGCAAGATGTGAATTTTTCCAAGATAAAACAAAGCAAATATACAAGAATGCAAATTATGAAAATACAAGAAACACTTATTTCACTAAATTGGGACATATTCAAGTGAATTAAGACTCATGTATTTCAAGTATTAGAAGAAATCCATCTTCGTTTTTGTGTATTTTGGATTCCATTTTTGGCTATACTAGATTCCATTATTAGCAATATTATATTCCATTAGTAGCAATATCGGATTCCAATATTTTCATTATCGAACTTATTCGAGTTCCAATTTCTCTATTATTGGAATCCAATATTGCTATTATTGGATTCCAATATCGTTATTATTGGATTCCAATTTCGCTAATATTGGATTCCAATAGTGCTATTATTGGATTCCAAGTTCACCACTATTTTAGGATTTATATTTTGTTATTATTTGAATGCCCCACATAATCTAAGCAGTTGTTATCTTACATAAGCCAAGTGGTCACTATCTTACATAAGCCAATCGGCCACTATCTTACATAAGCCAAACGACCGATATCTTACATAAGCCAAGTGACCAGCTATATTTAATAATCCTAATAGTTGTTAGCTTACATGATGAAAGTGCATGCTACGTGAAAACATTTTAGAAGGGTGGAATCTACATCTTTTTACTGGTTGATTTGCACACGTGACTTGATTTTACTTGTGTTATTTGGCTACCTTTTTCTAAATTTTTAGTAGAAAATTCATAAATGTTGACTTTGATTTTTATAACTAGTGGTACTATACTACACATTACAACTCACATTCATTGGCTTATGCACAATCATTGCCTTCTTTCCCTTGTGGCTTTCAAAAGTTGTATATAGCCTAGCTGCTGCTGTGACTTTTTTTTTCTTACATGCTAAAATTCAAATATTGACTCCAATGGGAGGCTAGATTTGGGTGATTTGATTTCAATTTCCGAGCGATCACAATTTCATGTTCAAAAAATCACACTTGGATGTGACAGTGCTAGCTCATTGCAATGCGAGAGATTCATGGCTTCATACATCGACAAAGTGTGTTTCATCACATGAAAAATCATGATCCATAGCACAAAGAAGTGTGATCCCTCTCATGTCGAAGTTTGATCCCTTGCACATCAAAGAGTGATACCTGACACGAAAAATCAAGTGCATTTTAAAAGTGAAGTGTGAATTCACATTTGGAATATTGATCACTTGCATATAAAAGTGCGATCCCTCGCACAATGACGTGTGATACCTAAATAAAAAAAGTACGAGAATTTTCAAGATGAAGTATGGGCATTTACAATTGGAATAGTGAGAACAGGGGATATATTTTTGGAATAGGTTTACATGGACTAAATCCTATCCAATTTATTATAACCACTATTGTAATCCAATTTATAAATCCTAATTTTTTTATTTTAGTTTCACTATTTTAGAATATCTATTTTTTTATTGTTTGAATCCCCCACATAAGCCAAGTGGCCACTATCTTACATAACCCTCACAGTTGATAAATTACATGAGGGAAGTGCATGTTAGGTGAAATCAACCTAGTGGGGTCAAAGTTACATCTTCCTTGCAGCCACTAAGTTACATATTACCATGATAAGCCTAGCAGTCACTGTCTTACATAAACATATAGTTTATTAACTTACATAAGCCTAGTGGCGGCTTTTTTACATAAATGTATAGTTTGTTAAGTTACATAAGCCTAGTGGCCACTAATTTATGCAAGAGTAGATTCATCTAAGTGAAATAATCGTAGTAGTTGGAAAGTTACATCAACCTACTGGTATCAAGTTTCATAAGCCCACCAACCGGTAAACTACATAAAAATAGCAGCCACTAAGTTACATCAGCCCAGATGTAAAATTTGATGACCTTTTATACCTGTCAAGCAATTTTTAGATGACGGTAATTTTACAATATTTCCCTTTAAAAATTACAAAACAATAGTTATTGAAATACTTCAAATTTATATTTATTTAATATTTTATGTATATTATATATTTATATAATTTTATATAAAAAAAGACCGCGATATTGTAAATATGCAAGTTGTGTGTGATAAAGTCAACTAATTTTATGCTTTTTCCATTCTGTAAATCATAAAAACAACAAAGAATTGAGAATTAAATTAAACAAGTTGTTTTGAGGAAATGGATTTCAAAATGTATTTCCATTGGAAATCAATCCTTCGAGAAAATTACATAAGCATTGATCCCTCGCAAGGGTATTAATTATTGTTATTGAATTTGTGCTAGGTATTGCTGGATATCTTCATGACCCCCGACTCAATATTTTAATTTGAACTCCTTTCCATGTATTTCTTAGAATCCATGCCAATATGACGATGTGTATATCAATATTTGATGTGTCCCTTGATTTACACCACCATTTCCTTTTCAATAAGCATTTCTTGTACCTTTCTTTTTTTGTATTTCCTTTTCCTGTAGTTTCCCACCAGTGAACCCTTTTCTTTTGAGTGTTTGTGTGAACATCTTATATTAATTTTAGTTCTGCCTTGCCCATCCATATAGCTGCATTATCATTAATCGGTCTTACTAGTATCTACCCAACATTCACATCCACTACTAGGTTGAATTTCTTTCAAGGTCTATCACAAATAGGTCCAACATATCTATCCTTATTTGAAGGGAAATTTTTACAATAATAGCTATCCATGTCAAGACATGGCACACCCACTATTTGATCATATATTGAGCTATCTTGAATTGTTTTTGGCCAAAAACAATTCAGGATAGCTCAATATAATTAATAAAGGGATTATCTAGGGCATGTAGAACAATTTTCCAATATGTAATCTTTGGAACATAGTATGCTTCTCCACCATCTATTGAACTCTTTTCCTAGTGTGTGATGTATGCTTGAATGCCTCTTTGTATGTCTGCCATCTCTTTGCGTTCTTTGAAGGGTTCCAATGGAGGATCCCCTTCAAGAAATAAAGGTTTGTAATCCATTGTTTTCCAGATCTTAATTGAGTGTGACTAGACAGACTCCAAGATTTATGCTTTAAACTCCATGACGAGCTTGTTGTCTTTGACATAGAATTTAAAAATCTTTTGTTTTTTGATACCCAAAGGCCTTAAATTTTTAAGTATGATTACCATATAGAAAGTGTGGTTCCACAAAGGCCTTAAATTTATAGACTTCCTCGATAAGGTACGAAGTGAATGTGTTGGAATCTTTGTATGTTCTGTAAATTTCCATTATTTGTGGCAAAGAGAATGTATCCAATTTGTAAAATTTTGTTGATAATTATCTGAATGTCCCATCTATGTCTTCATGTGTGTGACCCACTGGAAGGAAAATCACATACATTATGTTGAAAAACTGTCTAGTTGTCAGCATGGATGCAAATGCAAACAATGTATGGTTTTTTTTGTCACTTGCAGCATTATCTAGTTGTAAGTAGAGAGTTGGTGGTTATTTTCTAAATGAACTTGAACAACTGCTTACAATATTAGTTATATGAGAACCCTCATTTGTCTACTTGTATTCCTTACACTTGTAAGTGGTTCTTCTAGCTTCTTGATACATAGTGTCAATGATGTTATTGTGAAGTTTACTCCCCGCTCAACTAAAGGGAGACCAAAGTGATAGGAACCCCCCATTTTGTGCCCATGTGTCAGCATACCATTCAAGGTGACGGGGACATTAATAACATTGCTTATTGATTTTTCTTTTTTTCCCATCTTGGTATTGTAGTATTTATCTTGTCCATTTTTTCATGAAAAATGCTCAAATATCTATTAGGATTTTGTTGTGATTACACTCTACATGGATAGTAAGTTACACAAAAACTTTGAATGTAATCATTGTTCCATTTATGACGTTGATATATTTTTTGCAGTGTTTTTGGACATGAGGTCATTGCACATTTGTTCTTCAAATCTATGCACTTGTCACATTTGGTAAATAAGTTGTTCTTGGTAATTGAAACATGGGAGAAATTTTCTTGCCATATTTTTCTAATATTTGGTTGTGACGTTTGAGAAAGGGCCAATAGTGAAAGTCCCTCATTACGATTTTGTAGTATGTAAGAAAAAATATAACATGCAGGCAACAATCTCATTATTACTATTATCACTGAATCACAACACCCTATGGTTTGCACAAGTGTGTGTGCTTGAGTTCACAGTGTGATAGGATAACATGGGTACTATTTCCAAGTTGTGGGATTTGCTATTTGAGATAGACCTCCAGATAAAGTTAGTTCTTGCTCCTAAACTACCTGCCACAATATACACTAATACATGAAAACTATCTGTCTTAATCTAAATTTCCAAGGTAATAGGGAGAGAGAATGCATGAAAACAAATCCTACACTAAATTAGTGATACACTAAAAAAAAGAGTTTGAGGATAGTCTTTCAATGTGTGAAAAAAAGAAGCAAAATGCATACTAAAAGGGGTGATAATAGTTCTCCACAATCTAGTAATTGCATTCACAAAAATATTTCATACACACACAATGATAATGAATCCTTGAAATAATATAAGATAAACACAATATATATGCAACGAGATTGAAGGGGCAAAAGGAATGCAAAAAAAAACATCTCCATGAACTTGTATCTATTGATTTCATGATATGCACAATCAAATCTATTACAAAATAAGGGCCTGGATCACCATCCAAGGAGCCCACTACATGGGCCTTCAGCACATTGGCTTCACAAAAAAAAATTGAGAGAGTTTTTCTACTCAAAACTATCTCCCCTTGAATGAGCCCAACACTCAAATTTATAGAAATATGAGAAGAGAGAGAGAGAGAGAGGGAAAATGAAAATCTCGAAATATATCCTTCAACCACTTGAAAGATGTAGTAAATGAAGTGAAATGATGTTATTTTTCTTGTAAAAGGCTCCCCATACTACCCCATAACTTGCATCACTGAAATATGCCAACCCATGTTTCATTAATGCATCCCGACTACCAAATAAAACATTGCTATGAACCTAGGCACGTTTTATGAAAAACCATCATCGATTTCTCATCAAATTTTGAATTTCTTGATTTTTGTGCATCGGTCTCATAACCATGATTCTAATGGTACAAATTTTATGCATTTTTTATTGATAAATGCAAAATTTATGGCTTTCTAAGTGTGGGCAGCTATTTTAGGTCTTCCAGGCATTTCTTTCATTTAATGGGACTGAGAATTTACTTTACTAGATCTGAATATGTTTCTTTTATTTTTATATACCTACCCTCATCAAAATTAAGAAATCTAATTTATGTGGTGTAGACGACATCGTGCTCATTCCAGAAATTAGAATTTTGTGAAAATCAGAGCTTGGGGTCAAAAGTTATGGCCGTTTGAAGTTCGGGGTATGATTTGCACTATTTTCCCTTGCATGTCGCTATATTGGGTATTTCAGGTCCTTATGTCTCGGCTATCTCAGACCAAAATCTCTACTCCACCCGTAATTCTCCTTCATATCAGCATTTTTGGAAAAATCACAGTTACTTTAGTACCATCTTGTCCCATTGAACGAGACATGTGTGCGGATATATAATAATTCCTTTCCACCATTTTGGATATCAATGCAATAGTTGCAATAATGTTTAGCATTTGTTTTTGTTTTCTTTTATTTCCATTTACTACCATGTTCTCACCATTAATCAAAGATTTTTTATATCTGTAATAGGTGATTTTTGTGATTCCATGACATATGTACAATGCATTTTGACATACATAACTTCAATTTATATATACTATGTTCTGAATTTTGACCTTGATCACAACTGATAACATTTTCGGTGATTGTATTAAGTACAAAAATTTCTGATGGCAGGTTCATTCATATCTAGAGTTAAATTCCAACTATGATTGTAATTTCTTAGAGGTAGATTAGAGACACATCCTTCCTTACAACAAGGTTTTTTCTCAATTTGAGACAAAAATTCTTCTCTTGATTTTTCTTAATTTTATAGTGCCTTTGTTGTACTAGACGGAGTAAAATTTACCTTTTGGTGTTTGTACCGGTGTTGTAAGGTCTTTTTATCAAGTTTTCATTACTACTACATATGGAGGATTCATATGAATTTTGGTATACCAATTGAGGCAATGGATCTTAAAATCCACTCTACATTTCTACCAGTAACTCTTCAGGAATATAATTTAGCCTTACTTCCATAACAGAACCATCTTGATGGGTCAATTGGTTGACAGGCCATTGGATAAGAGATCCTTCTGATATGGAGAAACCCTTGCAAAAAGGTATAATTAATTTACCAACATGCACCCCAAATGCATTTCCATATAATTTTTTAAAGTACACCATGTCTCCTTCACAAACATTTGTAATTGTTGCTTCTCAAACAATTTTTTTGTGCTTTTGAACAAAAATGTATCAACTTGACATTAACCCCCTTAAACTTCAAATTGAAATCATTTTTGATGTGGCAGTTTTTTCTTGGAGTTTAGAATTTTGATTCACACAAAGTTAAATTCTTATTTCTAGATAAAATAAGTTTTTGATTGGCCAAGAAACTTTGATGTTGACTTGTAGACTTGGATAACAATCAATGCATGTAGTTATAATATTCTCCACAAACACACCAAACTGTGTGGGGTCTCAACACCACCCTCATAAATCACATGTTGTTCTTGTACTAGGTATATAAACCCTTCAGTTGTGTCACCTTCTTTCTGAGGACACTTATGTTTTAGCTCCAAGTAGGTTGTAGTAAATTCATCCCTTCCTATAGGAGTTGTGAAACAATGGCTGTCACTGGTAAAATTCAAACCCTTGTCCTCATTAAATTTATCCTTTGAGTCACTACTCGTGATGTTTTGAATGCCATCACTCCCCACATGTGAAACATTTGAAATCACATGCTTAATCATTTTATTTCTTTCCCATGGGATAAAGTATCCCATGTTTTCAGTTTCTGCCAGGGTTTCACAATCATCAATTATGCATGGAAATCTCACTTTTACATTGAATACAATGGAGTGTATCTTAGGATGGATAAAATATTCCATCCGAAACATTCACACGTTTGGATAGTAAACCCACATGTGTTCCTTCTTCAAAAAGAGTTCATTTTCAACTATATTGACAAATAAATAGATAAAGTTAGTACAAATCACATTTAAATATTTAACATTAGTATGGAGAATTGAAATCACAATGAGAAAATAAAAATATACATCTTATATGAACATCTTTAAAACCTCATTTAATCCAAATATTTAAACATATTAAAAAAATTACACCCTTTAGATCTTGCTACTTTATGTATAATTTTATTCATAAACCACACAGTGTAGGGGAAAGATTAAGATTTTTATAGTGCACATATTTTCTTTTGTGTATTTAATTTTTTTTTGAAAAAATAGTTCCAAGGGATTAAAAATAGGTACTTTTTAGTACTAAGAAAATTAATATTGGCCCTTGCTTGTGAATGAAATCACCTTTTCGGGACAACTAATGTGTCACCTTTTTATTGGCTACTTTGTACATGTGACTTGATTTTACTCATCTTATTGGCTACTGTTTTTATAAATTCTTAGTATACAAGTTATAAATGTTAACTTCGATTTTTACAACTAGTGGTATTATCCTACACATTACCACTCACAATCATTGGCTTATGAACAATCATTGGCTTCTTTCCCATATGGCTTTATATACTTATATATCCTAACAACCGTTGTGACGTAAAATAAAATTTACACGCTAAAATTAAAATATTGACTAGAATGGGAGGCTAGAAGTTGACGATCGCACTTTAATTTGTTGAGAAAGCACAATTCCAAGTTTGAAAAATCACACATGGACATGAAAGTGATAGTTGATCACACAATGAGAGAGTCATGGCCTCGTACATAATTACCAAGTTCAATTCCTCACATGACTAAGTGCGATCCCTCACACGATGAAGTGTGATCCCTTTCACAATGAAGTGTGATCCCTTGCATGATGTAGTGCAATCCCTCGCACGACAAAGTGTGATCTCTTACACGTCAAAGTGAAATCCCTCGCATGAAAAATTATGTGCATTTTAAAGACGAATTGTTGATTTGCACTTGGAATAGGGATCACTCACATATCGAAGGGAATATTTACACCTTCCATTCTAGTCAAAAAAATTCTATAGCCTATAGGGCTCTTGGAATTAAATTAAGGGTAATTAATATTGTGTCAAAGTAAGTCATTCATGTATTTAATTCTCTAATTGTATATCTATGCCTATTTTATGGTATAGAGTTCAAGTTTTAGTCTTTATTTTATTAACGATGGTGGTATATGCTTCGATTCAATTATGTGTATTAGTTGTTTCTAAGATTTTTATTTCCTACGTAATCTTTTAACAATATAAGTTTACTTTTAATAATTTAGAATTTATTTGATTAAGGATGGTGGTATATGCTTTGATTCAATTATGTGTATTAATTTTTTCTAAGATTTTTATTCTTTTTTTATTAATAATTTTATATAATATTGAGTAGAAGTAACACATGATACGTAGTTTTTTATTAATAGTTATCAATATTAAAGACTTAATTTCAATTAAATATGTAAATTAAGTCTCAACCAATGTCAAATTGTAGTTTTCATACATTAAATATTATGTTATAAAAATGTTACCTTAATATTAGATCACATTGCTGCAGTCTATAATTTTATCCATAAACCTCATAGTGTAGGGGAAAGATTAATATTTTTATAATACAATAACAATTACACTTTTTTGTAAGGTCAAATGTTACATAATTAATATTTGTATTCCCTAAACATCACATGGCCATTAAACCATGTAATGTAAAATCCGCCACTTTAGAGTATGTTTTTTTTTTCATACTGCATTTAATATTAAGTGGTACAATATTAAATTTAAATCCACACAAACTCTACGAAATTCTATATTTAATATGATAAAATGGAAAATTTTATACTCTTTTTGAATGCGACCACACCAAAAAAATGAGCACATACACAAATAGGGGAAGAACAAAGTTACAAAAAAATAAAAGAGGTAAAGCAATTTTATTTTATTTTGAAGAATTTCAATTTATACACCCATTTCATAGTGACTATAAATATTGCATTTATTAGTAGGTAATTAACTAATTTTCAATGGTTCTCTAAATGTTTTGATTCTATGATTTTACAGAGAACATGACCTCTTGTATATTTATGTTTAGAAAATGGAAAATGAAATTAAGTTTAGATAAAAAATGGAGTATGTATATTGTTTCATTTGTGATTGTTTAGAGTAACTAAAGAATTTTTAGGACATGGAAATATCATCATTTTCCTTTTTTCACATTTTCAAATCACAAGAATTCAAATCAACTCCAAGCAACTATGCAAAAAATATGTTTTTTTTAACACAACTAAGAAATTGTTGTGTAAAAGATATCTGCATTCAAAACTTAGATGGAAATAGTGTCTCAAATTTGCAAGAGAATACAAGTGGTGCATAGAAATTGGGTCCTTGCATTCAATATTCAGAAATTGATATAAATTCTCCGTATATTGTTGATGATGTTGATAATTAAAAATTAGAAAAAAAAAATCAATATTCCATGCATATGAAAGAGAGAAATAAAGAGGAGCTGATGAAATAATCCAAAGAAGAGTTGTGGTCAAAATCTGATGTGAAGATATTTATTACAAAATATGAATAGGTGTATGAACATTTAAACCGTGGATATATCACCAAGAAACATTGGGATAATATAGTAGATTATTTGAATCAAGTTTGTGGAAAAAACATTCATTGGGAAGAAATACAAATACAAGATGAACATGTTGAATAAAACCTTCAAGAAGGAGAAATAGTTGGAAAACAAAACACTAGAAGCATAGTCAACATGGAATTTCTATGAAGATATAGATCGCTTTACACAAAAAAAATACAAGGTTATTGGTTTTAATGCAAAATAGAGGGTTGATATAACCACTTCTACTTCTGAAAAAGACAAGAGAGAAAAATTTGAAATCCCTTCTATAAACATTGAAAATTTGGAAGGAGCAAAGATAGAAACCCCCTTTAAATAAAAATGGAAATTCAGAGAAAAATATGTGAAGATAAAAATAAACTCTTATGGGGATTTGAAAGAGGTAATAAAAAATAACACATATATATTTGGTCATACATTAAAAGAGAGTGAGTTGGGAATGGTTCAACTAGAGCCTAAAATAATGGAACAAAAGAGAAATCTAATGGATAAAATATTAGATGTACAACTATAAGTTGCAACTCTTTTTACTTGAGTAAATTACAGTTTCTTTAACCTAAGTAATATAATATTGCATCATTCATTCCATCTTAAAAGAGAAAATATCATGCATTGGAGTTAGCTAATACTTCCCTATTTTTCATTCTTCCTTATTATTTTAGAACAATCCCAATGATCGTCATCATGGGTGCCACCAAGAACGTTGACACACACATCCAAAGATACTGTTTTTGTAGCAAAACAATTTTAAAATGATGTTGGTAAAAATGTATATATATATATATATGTTTTAGGAGAATATGATAATTCAATACGTGAGACATCAATTGAACCACATATCATTGGTAGTATAGTCAAAATTATGAAATACTTATATATTCTCTATGAAAATTATAGATGATTATATTTCTAATGAGCATGGTGTTATTTTCTGGATAATGTTGATAATTTTGATATTATTTGAGTTTGACGTATATGGCTAATAATTGTGAGTGCCATCAAACCAAACAATGTAAAGTTCATGTGATATTCGAAATATGATAATTCAATATGTGAGACATCAATTAAACCATGTAATGCCCTGTTAAACAACCCACTTGAGAACCATGAACCACCTAGGTTTAGTTAGAAACTTATAGAATATTATTTTTTAAGGTGTTAGGAGTTGACAACCAAAGTCTCAAAGACAAATAAATTCAATTGATAACCTTTCCCATTATAATGATTACTGATTTCACATTATAAAGAAATAAATGTAATAGGTCCATACCTAGCTCAAATCTCTTTAAGGATTAATTTAAATACTGATTTCATTGACATTTTAGCTAAACATTTCCTTATTAAGTTTTATGGTTAAGGGACACAAAATAATTAAATACCCAAGGTATTTAATTTACACCAAATCAAAGACATGAGCAGGATTAAATTATAGTGAGGAAAATAACACATAAGTAAAGTCAACAGAGGAAGGTCTAACTTACCCACTCCTAGAACTTGATTAGGAGTATCTATAACCAGGTTGCTAGGTAATAGCTACCATTAACAGGTTCCGGAAAAACTCAAATACACAAGAAAAAACTTCTCTTTTATTAACAATTCTCAGAGGTCACAAGGTCCAAAAATTAGGGCTAGAAGTTTTAGTTAGGTTCAGGGAGCAATTTTCCCCCACACCCAACTCTCTAACAGGAATAGAGTTTCAACTATATTTTTCCCTTTCTTAACACTTCCAAAATTTCCCTAAACCATTCCCAATGGATAGAAAATTTTCTCACCTTCTGGTGATATAAAGAAGTCCTCCTAACTTCTCTAGAAACTCAATATATGAGCAAGTGGAGTCTAGGGGTCAATTTTTCCCCCAAGGGGACACATGTCAAGAGGAGGGGAATCCCCTTTTACGGGTTTCTCGGGTCGCGGGGCAGCTCTAGAAACTTTTCCATTGTGTGAAATAAATTTCCCAATTGTGTCCTGCACCTCCATGTGGGTCCTCTAGGGACACGTGGCGGCCTTTAAGTCATCGTCTGATACAACGGAAGGAAGGGTCGGGGTGGCGGGAAAGTTTGGGGCATTTTTATGTATGGGAGAAAAGCCAATTTGGCTTCTGCACACCCATAGGTCCACCAGGGACACGTGGTGCACCACAAATCACCACAGGGAGAAGAGAGAAGGAGGACGCAGAGCAGCGGGGTGATTTGGTGATTTTCACTAAAGCTAAATTTTATAAAGGTGACGGAGTTCTCCCTCCTCTATTAACACCCCCAAGGTGCCACATGGCACCCTCTAGTTGGTTGTGGGCCATTGGGGATAATTGGAAAAATTTTCCAAAATTTTAAAAATATCAAAGGGTAAAAATATGTCGCACCTCTGCCGTTGCCATCGTGAGGACACGTGGTAGCCTCTGATTGGTTACGGACCGACGGAGGAAAAAGGAAAAAAAATTCAATCAAAAATTTTCCAAAAAATTTTCTAAGGCCAAAATGACAGGAAATTTTTGGGTTGCTGGCCCGCAAGGGAAAATTTTCCCAAATTTTCCCACCAAGGCACAAAAACTTCAAAGTGCCATAACTTTTGCTAGGGAACTCAGTTTGGGGCAAATGAGGACTTTTTGGAAATCTCTCAATGCCCTCTTTACACAAGAAACATAAATTTTACTTTTTTATTAGTTTTAATGGGTCAATTTTACATAAGGGATCTGTAGGATTTTAATTAGCCAACTGGCAAGTTTCCAACTTTCAATTTTGATTAAATTAGATCTCCTCATTCACTCAACATGTCAAACAGAAATGGGGGATTAGTATAGGGAGAGTTTAGAGTGTTTTAGGAAAGTCAATTTTTTTCAATTGATTCCAATTTGGATTTTGTCCAACAAATGACAGAAAACGGTTGAGGAAGAGATTGAGCTCGAATTTGTAATGGTTCGAGTTACTCTCTTAAATATTCTTATCAATTTAAGTTCATTACTAGTATATCATCTTGGATTTTAAGGTTTCCAAGTTGATTATTAAATGCTGGTCCAAACTATGCATTTATTTAGATTTACCAGTTTTAAAAGTCACAATGTCAGTGATCAAAATTTTAAAGGATCTATTTGTCAATTTTATCATTTAAGTGTGGCATATAGTTTCTAAACTAATCCAATGCATTTAGTTGTTTACAACAACCCATTCTGAATCAAAAGCAATTACTAACTTTCATTTTTACACAACTCCAAAAATACAAAATACAACATTGTTTCCACGTGCATTTCTTCCTTTTCCATTTTCTAAACAAGATTCCAATCCCAATTTGATATTTCTAATTTTTATTTTTTTCACACAATGCAAAGGAGAACTGAACTTGCAATTCTTATTGACTTCAATTGAACAACATTACATATTTCAATGTTGGAAACCAATAACAACATATAATTCATTTCTTTCCAATGTACAAAGCAAGAATGTAAGTGTCTTTCACATTTCAAAAATATAACTTCATAATCAATTTACATACATCTTTCTTCACAAAATGCATATTAAAATTCATCCACATCACGATGGGAAAGGATTACAAATGAATGTGTTTCCACAAAGGACTGTCAAACTGTATTTTTCCATTGCTCCAGGACAACAACATGCACATTTTCTATTTCTCCAAGTTGATCACAACAAAAGAGGGGGAAAGGCAATGCTCTCCACCCAACAAAGAAATCCAATGAAAGGAGAATCCTTCCTTCATCATTGGCCCCCAATCCCCAACCAAGATAAAATAGAAGGTGAAATTTGACCATTTCAACAACTGGCTTCCACACATAGCAGTATTTCACATACATATTTCTTTTTTTAAAAACACAATGCAACACCAAAAGAAAAAAGTAGTTCACAAATGCATTTAAAACATATCAAAATAGAAGTTAGGCTTGATCTTGCAAGCCAAAGGAGCAATTACTATGGGGGAAGCTACCTATGCCTCGCAATTGGGAATTGGGCATCCACCAAATAATCATACCACCAATATAACATATCATAACCTAGAAACATTATGCCTCCCAACCCCTCGTTATGCCCCCTAACAAATTTCCCCTTATGCCCCCCCACAAGTAAGAAATGTAAGCTATTTATTTTCCATGGTGGATCCCAAACCCAAAAATCCCTCCACAAAATTATGATGCCCATGACATTTCCCTTATGCCCCCCATAAGAATTCCACATAGCCTTCTCCTACACCATTCCTAAGGTAGTCTACCCAACCAGCCAACAAATAAAACAATGCATGCACCATACACACAACACAATAGGAAAATAATAGCAATAAGGAAGAAATAAACTCCTACCTCTCCATGGAAGGATTTTCTCCACATAATAAGCTTTGAATGTCAAAAAAATAGTCCCAAAACAGTAGTGCCAAAGTATCAAGTGCTCTTTAATTTCCTCCAAATCAACAAGATCTCTAATCACAAAAAAATGTGCCCAAGGATCCATGCAAAACATAGTCCAAAATATAAATCTCCCAAGCATGCAAAGCTATCTCCAAAACTTCCTTCAAAAATGAGAGCTCCAACAAGAAAATGCACCCCAAGGAAGAATGCAAAAAGGTTCAACCCCCCAAAACAAGAAGAGAGTTTGAATTAAATAGAAGAGGGAGAGAAGAGGATGATGTGGATCCATGTAGGATGCCACATCACACATCCTCCAATTCAAACACAAAAGACAAAATTACATTCTCCTAAGCACAATAAATGAAATGATAAATTAACTTACACACTCTAAAAGAGCTCACACCTGAAGGGACAACTATTTAAAAAAATGTAAGAGAGTGCAATCCAAAACAAGCAACATGATGAATAAAATGCATTTAAAAGTCACAAATCACATCTCCGTCCATAAGTATGGTTGGTATATTAAATTTAGAGGCATGGGACAAGTTTTACTTGTCCCACAAGTCTCCAAAAACAGCCCCCAAGGTCAAATTCTAATTTCCATGGAGATGGAGTATTTCATACTCCAAATATGACTTACACAAGCTCTTACAAAATTAAATACAACAGCCATCTACTCTTATATATACTTCCCATATTCCAATTTGATTTATTTAAAGTTTAACTTTATGATTCCCACATCAATCCATCACAATTTTAATTAATTTAAAGGGAAGGAACACATTACTTAATAAAATACATACAAAAATAATAAAAGGAAACACATTAATAAAATACACAAACCCACGGTCACATGTAAAGGTAATCCCCCCATGGGAATCCCTAACAAAATAAGACACACACACAAAAACAAGTTACCATGGTGACCATGTTGAATTCACCTAGAATTCCATTTTGGTTGGTCTCTGATCCCTCGATGTTTTGTTGTGATATATTTAAACCTACAAAACACAAATACCTTCTTTGGCCTCATGGCCATATCAGAATGTCCAAAATGAATATATAATATAATTACAAAATCATTTATACATATGAATCACAATGGTCATCAAGAAAATCAGTGAAATCATTTACAATTTATATCGACAACTATGTCATCATCAAATAATTTTCCTTTTCTAGGTTTATTCATAATCTCAAAAATCACACGTCTGAATAACTTCCCTTAAACATCCATGCAAATAGTATATCATCATCCACATATGAATTTCTCTAATAATCACCATGCATTATATATAATTAGATTCAACAATAATCTAGGATTTAACATCTAACACCATACTAAATCAATCTATTAAAATATCTGTCATAGTCGATATTATCATGATCAGTAATAAAAGGTGCCAAAGGAAAGTGGGCACTACATCCCCCTCCCCTTAGACTTGAATTCCTCCTAGAAGTCACAAGAACCGATGTGGGAATGATGCAATAGAGAAAGGATCATGTCCTTTTTGGAATTGATTTTCTTCAACGAGTGTGGGTTTACAAAAATCAAGTTTGGTCCGATATAATTCAGTAGAAGAAGGGAGATGGCAAGGGAAAAGTTCTAAAATTTTAGCATGCAAGGCTACAAACATAAGAATCTAAGGAGTAACTTTACGCTATCAACAAGATACCACACATAACAATATAACAAGAAGAGCTCCTAAAATATCATCAATAGTAACCACCAAGGAAGGGAATTATAGGGAAAATTTCCATAAACTTGAGATGACCACATAGTTTCCCATTGATACACATACCATACTAATAAAATTTAAGGTTTCTACATGTTTAAGCCATCATTTCAAGGTTCGTTGTCCATACAAGGGTAGAAAAATTAATTATGACCAATTTTGCATGAGAAACAAGTCTTCACAAGGTCCCACAAATTGAGATCACACAAGATGAGGTTAATCAACAAGGACACCTAAATGAACAAAACATTTACAATCAAGGAACTATTCAAGGAAAGTAACTTGTATAACTCGAGAGGTAAAAATTAACTTTTCATGGTAATGCAAGAGAAGTCAATACCATAAGGTTTTTTTCGTATAGTCTGGTTTTTACACTTTTGTTTTAAGAATCGAGCACACCAAACAACCAAATCAAAAAAAGTAAACCATGGAAAAAGTCAACCATGGAAAAAGAAATATATATATATATCTCCCCTAGTAACTAACATATCAATACAAGTTCCATACCATATAGTACAATGAGATTTATTTATCTTATTTCCTACTCAATCTCGGAATAACCATAAAGAGAGCACAAGGAACACCAATGACCCCTCAAGGTTGCTAGGGATAAGAGCAAGTAACAAGGGGTCCAATCAAATCCAAAGGTGAATAATACCATCTTGCACTTTCCATCCTAATGGGAAGAAGGGCTTCAACAACAAGGTGACCCAAGAAAATATGAAGAAAAGAAGACTTCCCCAAGTTATTCTATATCCTTAACATATGTTGCCTTAAAATTACAATACTTAGGTCTCCAAGGAAAAGATAACATGCAAGGAGGTTTCTTCTCAAACAATCTAGATAAGTCTCAATCCAAAAAGGACCACAAATCACATCCGTCGAGCTACAGGATGATAAGGGTGTGACGACCCAAAACTCCCACAAGAAGGAACATACGTCCATGGACAAGAAGTAATAAGCAACTAGAACACATTGCTATCCACCGGGTGTTTCACAATTTTAGGTAGGTGACAAAACTATGATTTCAACTATATATTACACTTAAACACATAAATTTTACCCATTTTTAAAATCAAATTATTAAGTCAAAAGTTATAGCTTTGCTTGATAAGAACATTCCTTTCATGCTCCCTTAGTTACAAATTTCTTTCCTTTATGACATCATCAGTTTATGTTATAAAGAGCACCACTAAGGTGGGCATGATGTCTCACCATTCTATATAGGTAGAGAGAATTTAGTTTACTTGCAAGGAAGGTGGGTGGAAAAAGGTTTCCTTTCTATTATCCTACATGTTTTTTTTAATTTCTTCTATTTATCTACCAAGGGTAATACAAGAATCACTTCCCTTTTCTATGCTCCATTTTATTTGTTAAGTTCCAAGGTCAAAATTCCTTACTTATAGTTTTATGATGTTTTGGTTGAGTCATCTTATCAATAAAATTTTGATGAGAAGGAAGGTTCAAACACATCACAACATTACTTTTATGGGAATGAGATACAAATCAACACATCACATTTTGATTCTAAGGGAACAAGAGACATTCAACATAGAAAACAAACTATTAATTTTCTGTAAGGACTAGGAAATAATGAAATAACATGAATCACACCAAGATTTCAAAATTTCAAGAATCATTAAACATTCTTAGTGGGTCTCTGCAAGTCTCATAAATAATTTTTCAAGGAAATCTCATTAAAGAGGTAAAATCTTACTTTTGCAAATATATTTGGGTTTAACAATAAATTCTCATGTCCTCACAAGATATCACCAGCCAAGCAACTAAATGGCAGTGCAACTATACTCCAAGAAACCACATCCACACAAAAAGGCATCCAATTCAATGGGGCAACCAAATAATTTACCAAAACATGAACTAAACAGCCAAGAGTTACAATTTTTTTTTGTAAAAGAGGAAGTACCATATAAGCATCATCGAGATTAACTATTAAGATCTACACAACTAACATCTCTAAGAGAAAGGTCCAAAAGACCCAAAGCATCCATAAATGTTTCCAAGTAACCCAAAGATTAATAGGTCATATAATGTTATTCATAGTAAAGGAATTTTAAGGTGTGTGTAAAATTATTTATAAGTCTAGAGGTTAAAACAAGTACACTTAAATAAACACACTACCTGAAAGGCTTAAATCTATCCTTAATTACCAAGATGCATACATTTTATGAGTCATAACTTTCTATGATGTAACCAGGAACCCAAGATATAATTTAACATGCCATTGATGAAAAGTCACTATCAAAACAAACACTATCCTAGTAACATTTATAGTCAACCAAAGGCAATCTAATCCTAACAAAACCTAAAAGTCCATAGTTAAACACTTCTACTCTGAAGAGGGTTAGGCTCTTACCAGATTGAAACATAATCACCACTACCACTGTCAGACTGCCCTCTAGACCACACTACATGACAAACTTTCTTTCTAGCAAGGTAAAGCAACAAAAAGGGTCACTCTAAGATCTTAGACACACTCAAGGTTTCATGCATCCATAACCAAGGCATGACTTTAAGAACCTAAAAGGACTTGTTATCCAAAATGTTCCCCATTGCAAATTTTGTGGCTAACTCCCTTCATTCTTCCCTCCCTTATGCCTCAGTCATAATTTTTTACTTTTTAGGCACTCAAGGCCTTCTGGAAATGGTACCATTAGATAGAGCTTTTTTTTTAGCTTTCCATAAAGGTAAAGTTTTCCTCCTAACACCATGTATTTTTGAAGTTATGGCTCGGAAGATTTTTTGTGGGAAATTTTCCCCTGGAAGGCTTGCAGCTAGTAATATGGTGCCATGTGTCAAAGGAAGTGGCGGGGGCTGGAGGAAAACTTGGAATTTTTTCCAAGTGTTTGGAAAATTTCGAAAGGAATATTTCGTCCCACAGGCCTGCCGGTGAATTGGATCCTGCCACATGTCCAAGGGGGAAGAAAATAGAAAATTTGACTAAGTGTTGGTGCTATGGAAAAAATCTCAGGGAAAGGCCCACGACCAGTCAGAGATCGCCATGTGTCCTTAGGCCAAGGGAGTGGCAGAAAGAGGAGGAAAGATTGAAAATTTTACAAAGTGATTAGAAAAGGTGTAATGTTAATTTTTGGGCCTGCCACCCCCACCAACCAGTTAGAGCTCACCACGTGTCCTCGGGACCCGGAATAGCGGAGCACGGGGGGAGATTGGGAATTTTTCCCAAAGGTAAAGCACAAAAGGAGATGTTTTCCCCCAGGGCCCACACCTAGTAATATCATGCCACGTGGCACCAGAGCTTCGGAATGTAGGGGAAAAAATTGGAAATTTTCCCAAAGCAAAACGAAGGAAATTTCAAAATGAAAAGTCCACCCCCCAAACACGAGCCAATAGAATCTTGCCACATGTCTGGTGGTGGAAAAAAATACAAGTTAGACCTGCAAGGAAAAAAGAAAGGAAAATCCCACAACCAATGGGGTCTCGCCACGTGTTCGAGTCAGAAAAAGGTCAAAAAGTGACGAAAAAATTTGAGAGGAAAAGGCCCGTAGCGAATCACCTCTTGCCACGTGTCCTTAGATCATCGACGCAGTGGAGATTTTTGGAAAATTTTTCCAATGGTAAAAATGATGGAAAATGAAACATCAAGAACCCATGGCAAATGGAATCATGCCATGTGGCACCCAGAATGGCAGAGCACGGTGATTTTTTGGGAAATTTTCCCAAATGCAAAAAGTGGAAAATTTCAAAATTTTCACCTGCCAATCCGTTTTGGCCCTGTTTTGCCCTAAAATTTTCAAAGGCCATAACTTTCGATCCAGAGCTCAATTTTTCACGTCCTTTATATCAACAAAAATATTGTGAAATTATCTACAATATTCTGGGGTCAATTTTTTATTTTGATAGAGTTTTGATAGAGAAAATCGAAAAACACCTTAGGCACATGGTAATGAATAGAAATGATGTTTCAATCACCATTTTTAATGAAGAATGGCTCGCATTCTCTCCCAGCATGGTGAAAAATGTCAGGGAATGGACCTGTAAGGATGCCCATGCTATTTTATTGCATTGTTTGGTTAGTGGTTGAAGCTCTCCCACGTTTTCTTGTGTTTCTCTCTCCTGGGGTCATTTCTGGCATTGTAAAAGCCATATTTGGCTCATTTTTGAGAGGTTGAACATTTTTCATGTATTGCAGGCTGCCTCTTTCACCTTGAAAGTGATTTTGTGGAAAAATTAGACCTCTTCCAAGACTGTAGCCTATTTTCTGCCTCTCAGATGTTGTAATGCATATGTTTTGATAATGGAAATGAAAATGCAGGCTCTGTGAATGAATTTTAATCCTCTGTTTATGTTGTTTGATTCATTCTGACCTTTCATTATAGTTTATCAATTTTTGCATGAAGTTTTATTACATTTCTATGATCAGTGTCAATCTGTAGAAGTAAAAATGTTCACCACTCCTTTGGTGCATCACCTTATTAGCATTAGTTTCAACTTTTTTGCATTCTCTAGCCCTACCCCCCTTTGGAATTTAGAGTAGGATTTTGAGTTTGAAACCTCTGTAACTTGCAAGTAATATACCTGATTAGAGGAGTTGAGGAACCAACCTCTAAACTAGAGATTATTTTCCCATTTTTACAAGTCCCACACTTGGGGAAAAGATTCAATGTTGTGCAATCACACTAGATGTTTAAAGTCTCAAACTAGAAATTTGATCAACAGCCAGGGGTGCTACTGATTTGTACCAACAGTTTTGGCACACCTGGTGGGACCTTAGAGGTCTTAATCTTCATTACAAAAAATTGATGTGCATTTTTTGCAAGTTTCTTTCTTTAAAGATCTGTAAATTACACATCTGGCGACTCCAAGGAAGAAGAATCAATTGGTTTTAGTAGCACAGACCTGAAAACTCAGGAGAAGAATCACCACAAGGTCAAGAGTTGGAGAAGAAGAGGTGTTGTTTGATTATCTACAATTATCTCCAAGAATAAGGTAAAGAGGGAGGAGAATTCAAAGGTCTCCATCTCCACCAAATTGAACTCTATCAACTCCTCCACCTGGTAGGAATTTCATTCAATCCACAAGGGTTCTAAGGCCAATCAGAATGGCACAACACAACCCCTATGTCAACTTCACTGGGAGCAGCCCACTTGCTTTCAATGCACAAAATCCAATCCCAGTTGTAGCATTGAAGAACATTCCATACTTTACTGGAGAGAATCAGACCACTCCTAGTGATCATGTCAAGGATATTGCTAATATTTGTGTAATCCATCAGATTAATGAGATGCAATTTGCTGTCAAATAGCTAGCATCTTCATTCAACGGGAAAGCTTTGTAATGGTTTAAGAGTGTTGCCTCAGGTTCTATTCAAAATTAGAACCAGATATGTATATCCCTCCATGAGTAGTTTGGAGAAAAGGGAGATAACTTGTCCCTTTTGGAACAGTTGGAAACCATCAAGAGAGCTCCCAATGAGCAGCTGAATGACTTCAACTTCAGGTTCCAAATGACTCGGGAGAGAATTCCAGTGGTAGTAAGGCTAGGAGCAGAAGGTGCTTTTATATATTACCTTAAATCTTTAAATTCTGATATTTTTATGTTAATTCAATCCATGGGAGGCACAACTATCCATGTTGCTTATAGCATTGCCATTAGAGCTGAAAATTGTTTGATTCAAGCTGGCAAGCTAGCCCCTAGGCCCCCAATGCCATTGTATCCAGGTTTAGCGAGCCCAAGTACTAGTCAAGTGCCTATTTTAGCTCCTACTCCCACTCCTAGAAACTAGAATTCAAGTGAAGCTTCTACTTCATCTTCTAGTGCCTCAAATGAACTTCAAGAATTCATGAAGCAATTACAAAATTTAGGCAATGAGCTAGTTACACTCAAGAGGTAGCAAGCCCAAGGTTTTAGACCTTCTTTCTAGCCTCAAGCTCAGCCTAACAGGTAGCCATACCAGCCTCAAAGACCACCCAATCCAGTTGCAAATAAAAATCAAACAAGACCTCCTGCCAACAAACCATTTCAGCCCTATAATCCTAATGTTACATTTTCCTCCAAAGCAATAGTGCTAGTGCAAAACAACATAGCCCAAGAGTATGATTGGTGTTTCCCATGCAATGAACCTCACAACTAGTCTATGTGCTTCAACGGTGCCTTAAATCAAGCATTAATGGTGACTACAACTGGTGTGGAGGGTGAAGGTAGTCAAGGAAATAACCAACAACAAGAAACATCCCACCAACAATCAGCTCCAAATGATACCACACTTATAAAGTGGCAGGAAGAATATTTTTGTGGCATGAATCAAACAACTTCTCAAAGTGTTGCAGCTAACACAAGGTCAAAAAGGATAAATTTGGGTGAAGAACAACCATTTTCTCTGAGTAATCCACAACCCTCTATCACTCCACAAATTATTGGCAAACAAAATGTAGTTTTAAACATGCAAGGACTGCCTAAGACAACTCCTAGGCCAACTGAAATGCCAGTTACTGCTACCCATGTGTAAGGAATGAATGTGCAGGTCAAGGGATAGTAGAGGGATGCTTCCCCTCCATTCAACATCATTGATTAGATGAAGAAGACAAATGTAAACATATCAATGTGGGAATCAGTATCCATCCCAGGACAAAGATATTTGCTACAAGTTTCCGTGAAGGACTGGTCAACTTCAAACCAGCAAGTCCAAATGCAAGAGAAGGTGCTAAAAAATGCTACCCAGCTTGAGGGGAATCATGAAGGAAAACAAGGTAAAATGTTGAATCTCCCTCCATTCTATGTTTCATTGATCATTGGGAACCAATTAGTACACAATTGCATGATTGATTCGGGGGCAAGTAGTTCAGTAATGCCTAAGCAAATAGATGATCAGTTGGGAATTCAATATGAAGTCATATCCAAAGGGGTAGTACAATTTGATGGGACAGTAGTAACAATAGTTGGAGTGATAAAAAACTTGATTCTTACTTTGCATGCATGCCCCAACATTGTTGTTTTGCAAGATGTCTCGGTAATAGACCTTCCACCACTCTTTGCCCTATGTCTGTTAAGGGATTTTGCAACCAAGATTAGTGGTTACTTATTTGCTGATTGGTCACACATGTTGTTTAGAACAAGATATGGAACTAAAGCCACAATCAGGTCTGAGCCTATTGCAAAATTTCACATTGAGCCTCACACTCCAAGCCAAATCAATACCAATTGTTCAGCATTTGATCAAGAGGATTATCCAAGCACTGATGAAGATGACACCAAGGTTGGAAGCATCCCAGATTTGACTCTTGATGAATGTGAAATCAAGGTACATGCTTTTGATCCTTATCAAGAAATAGAAGAATTTTAGTTAGGAGTCTATTGCGTGCATGAAGAAAATTAGTCTATCCCTAGCATCACCAAGCTAGACCACAAGGATGACAATGAGTTATGGTAGTTGTTTTTTGATGGATCAAGGAGTAGACAAGGTGTGGGAGGGGGAGCTATGCTTATTTCACCTCAAGGAGTTAAGTATTACTCAGCTTTTAGATTTCAGTTTACAAGCTCTAATAACACTGCTGAGTATGAAGCTTTGATACAAGGATTGCATTGGTCAATCAAGAGAGGAATAAAGAACTTGCAAGTCTTTGGTGACAATGAGTTGATTGTCAACCAAGTTAAGGGGTAGCATGTTGTCAAGAATGATCTACTCAAGTGCTACAAAAATAGGGTGTGGGACCTCATTGAATATTTTGAGGGCTTTGGCATCAAATCCATTCCTAGAAAAGAGAACCAAGCTATTGACAGGCTTGCAGCAGTTGGAGAAGCATTTGACATTGTCGAAAGCATCCAAAAAGACAAGGTACAACCAAAAATCCATGTGATTGTAAGGCCTTTAGTTTCAGAAAACAATGTAAGTTGGCAAGTGTTTGAAAATGATCAACAAAACATCCATTTCTTACAAGAAGAGGCTGAGTTCTCAGCTAAAAGTTAGGAAAAGTTGGAGCAGCAATATGGTGACCAAGTGGTACCGCTGAGAACCAATAAACTACCAAAGGGAATTATTACTTTGGAGTCCATTTTCAATCCTAATGATCAATTTAGGAAGGAGAAAGCAAACATCCAAGTCAAGGGAGAAGATTCGATGTCCATCTTGGTGGAAGAAGGAAAATCACTCCAAGTTGGTAAAGTGACAACTGAGCAAGAAAGGTATGATTTCATACAGCTTTGTCAAGAATTCCCTGATATATTTTCTTGGAGTTATGAAGATTTTAAGGGTTTAAATCCCAAGTTAGCTCAACACACCATTGAATTAGATCCAAGTACTAAACCCATCGGGCAAAAACAAAGGCAAGTCAATCCACACATGGAGCCTCTCATGAGAAAAGAATTGATTAAGTTGATAGAGTTAAGAATCATATTCCCTATCAAGCATTCTAGTTTGGTGGCCAATTTGGTTCCAGTTAGAAAGAAAAGTGGGGAAATCAGATTGTGTGTTGACTTTCGAGATTTGAATAGAGTATCTCTCAAGGATCATTATCCACTTCCTATGGAGCATATTTTACAAGTTGTTTCCGGCTCTGAGAGGTTCTCATTACTTGATGGCTATTTAGGGTACAATCAGATTATGGTGAAAGAAGAGGATCAGTTCAAGATAGCCTTTACAACCAAATGGGGAACTTATGCATACAAGAAAATGCCATTTGGGCTGTCCAATGCTGGAGCCACCTTCCAAAGAGCAATGGACATGGCGTTCAAGGATTTGATTAACAACATGGTGCTGATATATCTTGATGATATCATTGTCTTTTCAAAAAATGTAGCAGACCATCTCTTTCATCAGAGACAAGTGTTCCAAAGGTGTAGAAGATTTGGAGTATCCTTGAATCCTAAAAAGTGTATTTTTCTAGCCCATGAAAGAAAGCTCCTTGGCCACATTGTCTCCAAAGAAGGATTAGTAATTGATCCAGAAAGAGTTGAAGCCATAAGAGCACTACCATTGCCAAGCCATAAGAGGACCCTTCAAATTTTCTTGGGGAGGATAAATTTTGTTCGGAGGTTTGTCCCAAATTTTGCAGCCCTAGTCAAGCCTATCACCAAGATTTTATAGAAAAGCATAGCTTTCAAATGGAAAACAGAAGGAAAGGAAAGTTTTGAAGCAATCAAAGAAGCCATCTCTCAAGCCCCAACTCTCATTAACCTGGATTTCTCCAAGGATTTCATCCTCTATGCATTTGGGGGTGATGATACTATTTCTGCAATTTTGGTACAGCATAACAAAGACAATGATGAGCAGCCAATTGCTTTCTTCAGCCAAAGCCTAGAGGAATATGAGGTGATGTATTCCTTCATTGAGAATCATGTTGTTGTAGTAATTAGGATCTTGAAGAAATTCAAGCATCTAGTTTCAAACAACAAGGTTCAATTTCTGGTTTCTCGTGTGGGGGTTAAAGACTTCCTCCTCAACAAAGACCTGAATGAAAAGAGAGTAGGTTAGATTACTCGTGTCATGGAGTATGACATTGAGATCAAATTCAAAAATTTGGTCAGAGGAAAAGGTTTGTTTGAGTAGTTGATTTTGAGCAAACAAAAGGAAGCATGCAATGAGGAAGAGGTTGTTTTGGTGTTGCAAGATGGCCATGAGCAAGGAAGCACTCAAGAGGAAAATAATGGTGTCCTCACTCCTTGCTGGACCCAAGACATAATGCAATTCCTAAGCATAGGTCTATGTCCTCTAGAGATGAACAAGACCAAAAGAAGACACTTCAGATTACAGGCTGTCCCATATGCCCTTGTTGATGGTGTTTTGTTCAAGAGGGATGTGAAGAGAGTGTTGCTGAAATGAATTGGTACGAATCAGATTCACAGGGTGTTGGAAGAGTTCCATGGTGGATCAGCTGGTGGTCATTTTGCACCAAGAGTGACAGCTCTTAAGATCATGAGGGCTGGCTATTATTGGCCCAAGATTTTTAGTGATTGTTATGCATGGATCAAAAGGTGCAAGAATTGTGCATTCTTCATGAGTAAGGAGAGACTAGCTGCCCTTCCAATGCATCCAATTTCAATTGACCAACCCTTCATGCAATGGGGTTTGGACTTCATTGGAGTCATTAATCCAAATTCAAGCCAAGGACACAAATGGATTCTAATAAGAACAGATTACTTCACCAAGTGGACTGAAGCAGTAGCACTCAAGGAAGCAAATGAATCTAATAGCCTGGACTTCTACGAGGGAATAACAACCAGATTTGACATACCTGCTACAATAATATCAGATAATGCATTGGCATTCATTGGGTCCAAGGTAACTAAATGGGCTGTCAAGAATGGGATCTACCTAAGAACTTCATCAAATTATTACCCTCAAGGTAATGGCTAGGCTGATTCTACAAACAAGAACTTGTTAAGGATCATTAGGACTCTTGATGAAAATCAGAGATCTTGGCATACTAAGTTGAAATCAGCCTTATGGGTTGATAGGATAACTCCCGAGAGATCTATAGGTAATTCTACATTCAGGCTTGTTTATGGAAGAGAGGCAATTTTGCCCATGTCACTTGATTTGCCAACATTGGAACTCATGAAACAGTTGGAGTTTTTGGAGTTTGGCACCTTGGAGGTTAGATATGCAAAATTGATGGAGCTACAAGAAATCAGAAATCAGGCATCCCAAGCAATGGAGAAGGATCAAGCTTTGATCAAGAAGACCTTTGATAGGAAGGCCAAGGATAGATATTTCCAAGTTGGAGATCTAGTGTTAAAATGGGATGCAGATAGAGAAAAATTGGGGAGGCATTCAAAATTTGATGCCATTTTGAGTGGCCCACTCATGGTCACAAAGTGTAAGGACATCAATGCCTTCCAATTGTCTTCATTTGATGGTGAAGAATTACAGATTCCAGTCAATGGAATCCATCTAAAGCATTTCTACTGAAGGAAATTCTCCACCTTGTACATATTAGCTTAGGTTTTCATTCCTCCAAGTGCTTATGCTCATTGTTTTATTATATATTAGCTTTGCTTTCCCTAAGTGCTTTGGCACAGGCTTGCTGTCCTAGGAAATGTGTTTTGCAGGCCTTGCTCCAATCAAATGATGTTCCACCCTCCATCTTCCTCCTTGCAGTGTTCTAATCAGTTGGGGTACCAAGCAGAGAATTTGATGACTCCATGCCAAATGGATTGCTTTAGGCAACTGGTAACCTCATCTAGTAGGAAGAAAACCCCTCTGAGTCACCAAAATTGTTATCCAAAATGTTCCCCTTGCACATTTTGTGGCTAACTCCCTTCTTTCTTTCCTCGCTTGTGCCTCAATCATAATTTTTTTCTTTTCAGGCACTCAAGGCCTTCTGGAAATGGAACCATTGTATATGTTTTTTCTAAGCTTTCCAGAAAGGTAAAGTTTTCCTCCTAACTCCATGTATTTTTGAAGTTATGGCTCGATGGAGTTTTTGTGTGAAATTTTCCTCTAGAAGGCCCGCAACTAGTAATATGGTGCCGCGTGTTGAAGGAACTCGCGGGGGTCAGAGGAAAACTTGGATTTTTTACCAAGTGTTTGGAAAATTTCAAAAGGAATATTTCACCCCGCAGGCCCGCTGGTGAATTGGATCCTGCCACGTGTCTAAGGGGGAAGAAAATAGAAACATTGACTAAGTGTTGGTGCCATGGAAAAAATCTCAGGGAAAGGCCCATGACCAGTCAGGGATCGCCATGTGTCCTTAGGCCAAGGGAGTGGTAGACGATGGAGGAAAGATTGAAAATTTGGCAAAGTGATCAAAAAAGGTGCAATGTTAATTTTTGGTCCCGCCGCCCCACCGACTAGTCAGAGCTCACCACGTGTCCTTGAGACCCAGAACGACGGAGTGTGGGGGGAGATTGGGAATTTTTCCCAAAGGTAAAGTGCAAAACGAGATGTTCTGCCCCAGAGCCCATGCCCAGTAATATTGTGCCATGTTGCACTAGAGATTTGGAATGCGGGGGAAAAAATTGGAAATTTTCCCAAAGAAAAATGAAGGAAATTTCAAAAGGAAAATTTTGCCCCTCAAATGTGAGCCAATGGAATCTTGCGACGTGTCCGGTGGTGGCAAAAAATACAAGATAGTACCGCAGGGAAAAAATAAAGGAAAAGCCCACAACCAATGGGGTCTCGCCATGCGTCCGAGTCAGAAAATGGTCAAAAAGTGATGGAAAAATTCGAGATAAAAATGCTCGCAGTGAATCACCTCTTGCCACGTGTCCTCAGATTATCGGCCCGGCGGAGATTTTTGGAAAATTTTTCGAATGGTCAAAATGATGGAAAATGAAACATCAAGAACCCATGGCCAATGGAATCATACCATGTGGCAGTTAGAACGGTGGAGCACAGGGTTTTTTTGGGAAATTTTCCCAAATGCAAATGGAAAATTTCAAAATTTTCACCCGCCAATCCGTTTTGGCCTGTTTTGCCCTAAAATTTTCAAACAGCCATAACTATCGATCTAGAGCTTGGTTTTTCACGTTCTTTATATCAACGGAAATCTGGTGAAATTATCTACAAGATTCTAGGATCAATTTTATATTTTTATGGATTTTGGATAGAGAAAATTGAAAAACACCTCAGGCACATGGTAGTGAACAGAAATGACATTTCAACCACCATTTTTAATGAAGAATGGCTCGCATTCTCTCCTAGCATGGTGAAAAATGTCAAGGAATGGACCTGTAAGGATACCCATGCTATTTTATTGTGTTTTTTGGTTGGTGCTTTAAGCTCTCCGATGTTTTCCCATGTTTCTCTCTCTTGGGGTCATTTTGGCATTGTAAAAGCTAGATTTGGCTCATTTTTGAGAAGTTGAACATTTTTCATGTATTACAGGCTCCCTCTTTCACCTTGAAAGTGATTTTGTGGAAAAATCAGACCTCTTCCAAGACTGTAACCTTTTTTTTTCCTCTCAAATGTTGTAATGCATGTTTTTTGATAATGGAAATGACAATGTAGGCTTTGTGAATGAATTTTAATCCTTTGTTTGTGTTTTTTGATTCATTTTGGCCTTTCCTTACAGTTTATAAGTTTGTGCATGAATTTTTATTGCATTTCTATGATTTGTTTCAATCTGCAGAAGTAAAAATGTTCACCACTCCTTTAATGCATCACCTTATTAGCATTAGTTTCAACTTTTTACATTCTCTAGCCCTACCCCCTTTGGAATTTAGAGTAGGATTTTGAGTTTGAAACCTCTGTAACTTGTAAATAATATACCTGATCAAAGGAGTTGAGGAACCAACCTCTAATTTGGAGATTTTTTTCCCATTTTTACAAGTCCCACACTTAGGGAAAAGATTCAATGTTTTGCAATCACACTGGATGTCCAAAGTGTCAAACTAGAAATCTGATCAACATCCATGGGTGCTGCTGATTTACACCAATAGGACCTTCAAAAAACCCAGGGTGTACCCCCATATGACAATTTTCACCATACATGAAGCATATAACTAGCTCAACAACATGCAAGAAGGAAAACATGTAATGTTTAGCCAAGTAGCGAACAACATCATGAGCTTTGAGTCATCAATCAAATAATGTCTAAGAAATATCAGTAATCAATAAAAGAGGCTAAGTAGCCGCATTGCAATGTTTGAAAATTCTTGTAAGAATTATAAATAAATAAAATATTCTTAGACCTTCTCAATCCAATCATAAAATTAAGATGTCGGTTCTTGATAAAATACACAAGATTATGAATGTAAAACACAAAAGTTAACACCACATTCACTCCGTAGCCTTTCATGGCTGCTAATAGTGGTACTCTGCCTTAAGGTTAGTTCTAAGAAAAAATACACAGGATTGGGTCCTAAATGACACCCATACATAGTGTCCACCCTCACATATGGGTAACAACAAGGAAAAATTATAACCAAACCCTCTTTCTTAACCACTCAAGGAAGGAAGCTCTAAATAATTTCTAATTAACTCTTTCTGACCCAACACAACCACTACTGTCCAACCACAAGGGTCACATATTACAACTCATCATTCCAACCACTCCAATAGGGAAGGGTATCAACAACGGGCTTAATGCATCATATAATTAAATCAAGTTTTAGGGCTTGTAAAACAACACATTTTAAAAAGGGAATCGAGTTTCTATTATACTACAAGTTCATAAAATCAATTTAATCTGATATTCTTACTTACTCCGGGTTTAGAAAAAATTTCACTAAGCAAGCACAACAACTCAAATGACTTATTATTGTTTTATTATCATTTTAATTTTGGAAGTTCAAATGAATAGAGTAATGTAATATTTCTTCATACTTATTTCTTCTTAAATTTTCAACAAGTTTGTTTTCTTAGATTCAAAAGTATGCTAGGTTTATAGTTCATGTCTCAAGTTTTCTAGTGTGCCCAATGGTCCAAGATTTTGATCCACTACTCTGATACCACTTCTCTTTCATGAACAATGCTCAGAGGTTATAAGGTCCAAAACTTAGGGATAGAAGTTTTAGTTAGGTTTAGGGAGCAATTTTCCCCCATACCCAACTCTCTAGCAAGATCATAGTTTCAACTAGGATTTTCCCTTTCTTAAAGCTTCCAAAATTTCCCTAAACCATTCCCAATGGATAGGAAATTTTCTCACCTTTTCGGTGATATAAAGAAGTCCTCGTAACTCCTTCAGAAACTAAAGATATGAGCAAGCAGAGTCTAGGGGTCAAATTTTCCCCAATGGGACACATGTCAAGAGGAGGGGAAATCCCCTTTGATGGGTTGGTGGGTCATGGGGTGGCTCTAGAAACTTTTCCATTACACAGGAGAAATTTCCCAGTTGCGCTCGTGCCTCTGTGGGTCCTCCAAGGACACGTGGTGGCCTCTGATTCATCGCCGACAACAAGGGAAGGAAGGGCGGGGTGGAAGGAGAGTTTTGAGAATTTCACTTGATGGGAGAAAAGCCAATTTGGCTTCCGCGTGCCCGTGGGTCCACTAGGGACATGTGTTACACCACAAATCACCATAGGGAGAAGAGAGAAGGAGGATGCGGAGCAGTGGGGTGACTTGGTGATTTTCACCAAAGACAAATTTTCTAAAGGTGATGGAGTTCTCCCTCCTCCACTGATGCCCTAAGGTGCCACATGGTGCCCTCTGGTTGGTTGCGGGCCGGCGGGGATAATTAGAATTTTTTTTTGAAAATTTTAAAAATATCAAAGGGCAAAAATATGCCACACCTCTGACGTTGCCTAGTGAGGACACGTGGTAGCCTCTGATTGGTTGTGGGCCGACAGAGGAAAAAGGAAAAATTTTCCCGAACCAAATTTTTTCCAAAAAAATTTCTAAGGCCAAAATGATGGGAAATTTTCGGGTTACGGGCCCGCTACAGAAAATTTTCCCAAATTTTCCTGCCAAGACACAAAAAATTCAAAGTGCCATAACTTTTGCTAGGGAACTCAGTTTTGGGAAAACTAGGACTTTTTGGAAAGCTCTTGATTCCCTCTTTACAAAAGAAAGATAAATTTTACTTTTTTATTAGTTTTAATGGGTCAATTTTACAAAAATGATATGCAGGATTTTAATTAGTCAACTGGCAAGTTTCCAAATTTCAATTTTGATTAAATTAGATCTCCTCCTTCACTCAACATGTCAAACAGACATGGGGGATTGGTTTAGGGAGAGTTTAGAGTGTTTTAGGAAAGTCAATTTTGTTCAATTTATTCCAATTTGGAATTTTTCCAACAAATGACAGAAAATGGTTGAGGAAGAGGTTGAGCTCGAATTTGCAATGGTTCAAGTTACTCTCTTAAATCTTCTTGTCAATTTGAGTTCATTACTAGTATATCATGTTGGATTTTAAGGTTTCCAAGTTGATTGTTAAATTCTGGTCCAAACTATGCATTTTATTTAGATTTACCAGTTTTAAAAATCACAATGCCAGTGATCAAATTTTTAAAGGATCTATTTGTCAATTTTATCATTTAAGTGTGGCATATAGTTTCTAAACTAATCCAATGCATTTAGTTTTTTACAACAGCCCATTATGAATCAAAAGCAATTACTAACTTTCATTTTTACACAACTCCAAAAATACAAAATACAACATTATTTCCACGTGCATTTCTTCCTTTTCCATTTTCTAAACAAGATTCCAATCCCAATTTGATATTTCTAATTTTTATTTTTTTCACACAATGCAGAGGAGAATTGAACTTGCAATTCTTATTGACTTTAATTTAACAACATTACATATTTCAATGTTGGAAACCAATAACAACATATAATTCACTTTCTTTCCAATGTATAGAGAAGAATGTAAGTGTCTTTCACATTTCAAAAATATAACTTCATAATCAATTTACATACATCTTTCTTCACAAAATGCATATTACAATTTCATCCACATCACGAGGGAAAGGATTACAAATGAATGTGTTTCCACAAATGACTGTCAAATTGTATTTTTCCATTGCTCCAGGACAACAACATGCACATTTTCTATTTCTCCAAGTTGATCACAACAAAAAGAGGGGGAAAGGAAATGCTCTCCACCCAACAAAGACATCCAATGAAAGGATAATCCTTCCTTCATCATTGGCACCCAAGCCCTAACCAAGATATAATAGAAGGCACAATTCAACCATTGCAAAAATTGGCTTCCACACACAGAAGTCTTTCACATACACATTTCTTTATTTTTAAACACAATGCAACACCAAAAGCAAACAACAGTTCACAAATACATTTAAAACATATCAAAATAGAACTCAAGCTTGATCTTGTAAGCCAAAGGAACAAGGACTATGGGAGAAGCTACTTATGCCTCCCAATTCGGAATTAGGCATCCAAAAAATAATCACACCACCAGTATAACATAGCATAACCTATAAAACTCGTGCCTCCCAACCCATCCTTATGTCCCACCACAAATTTTCCCTTATGCCCCCCCCCCCACAAGTAATAAATGCAAGCTATTTATTTTCCATGGTGGATCCCAAACCCAAAACTCCCTCCACAAAATTCTAAAGCCCATGGGATTTCCCTTATGCCCCCCCTCAAAAATTCTTCATAGCCTTCTCCTACAACATTCCTAATGCAGTCTACCCAACCAACCAACAAATAAAACAATGCATGCACCATAAGCACAACATAATAAGAAAATAACAGCAATAAGGAAGAAATAAACTCCTACCTCTCCATGGAAGGATTTTCTCCACACAACAAGATTTGAATGTCAAAGACATAGTCCCAAAACAACAGTACCAAAGTATCATATGCTCTCCAATTTCCTCTAAATCAACAACAGCTCTAATCAAAGAAAAATGCACCCAAGGATCCATGCAAAACACAGTCCAAAACAAAAATATCCCAAGCATGCAAAGCTATCTCCAAAACTTCCTTCAAAAACTAGATCTCCCACAAGAAAATGCGCCCCAAGGAAGAATGTAAAAAAGTTCAACCCGCTAAAACAAGAAGAGAGTTTGAATTAAATAGAAGAGGGAGAGAAGAGGATGATGTGGATCCATATAGGATGCCACATCACACATCCTCCAATTCAAACAAAAAATACAAAATTCCATTCTCCCAAGCACAATAAATGAAATGACAAATTAACTTACACACTCCAAAAGAGCCCACACCTCAAGGGACAACTATTTAATAAAATGTAAGAGAGTGCAATCCAAAACAAGCAAAATGATGAATAATATGCATTTAAAAGTTAAAAATCACATCTCCATCCATAAGTATGGTTGGTATATTAAATTTAGAGGCATGGGACAAGTTTTACTTATCCCACAAGTCTCCAAAAATAGCCCCCAAGGTGAAATTCGAATTTCCATGGAGCTGGAGTATTTCATACTACAAATCTCACTTACACAAGCTCTTACAAATTAAATACAACAGCTATCAACTCTTATAATTACTTCCTATATCCCAATTTGATTTATTTAGAGTTTAAATATATGATTCCAATATTAATCCATCACAATTTTAATTAATTTAAAGGAAAGGAACACATTACTTAATAAAATACACACAAAAATAATAAAAGGAAACACATTAATAAAATACACAAACCCACGGTCACATGTAAAGGTAATCCCCCCATGGGAATCCTTAAAAAAATACAACACACACACAAAACAAGTTACCATGGTGACCATGTTGAATTCACCCAAAATTCCATTTCAGTTGGTCTCCGATCCCTTGATGTTTTGTTGTTATATTTTTAAACCTGCAAAACACAAATACCTCCTTCAGCCTCGTCGCCATATCAGAACGTCCAAAATGAATATATAATATAATCACAAAATCATATATATATATATATATATATATATATATATATATATATATATATATGAATCACAACAATCATCAACGTAATCAATGAAATCATTTACAATTTATATCGACAACTATGTCATCATAAAATAATTTTCCTTTTCTAGGTTTATTCATAATCTCCAAAACCACACGTCTGAATAAATTCCCTTAAACATCCATGCCAATAGTATATCATCATCCAAATATGAGTGTCTCTAATAATCACCATGCATTATATATAATTAGATTCAACAATAATCCAGGATCTGACATCTAACACCATACTAAATCAAACTATTAAAATATCTGTCATATTCTACGGTATCATGATCAGTAATAAAAGGAGCCAAAGGAAATTGAGCACTACAAACCACATATTATTTATAGTATAGTCAAAGTATGGAATACATATATACTCACTATGTAATTTAAAGATGATAAAATTAACATTTAACATGTGATTTTGATGATATTGTTGCTAATATTGATAATTTTTACATGTGGCATATATGGTTAATATAGTGGTTCCCCTAATATTTTTTGGCCATTAACTGAACAAAGTAAAGTTCGTGTGATATTCAAAATATGTGTGCCATTTAATAGTCATTAATTATCCATTAAATATATGGTAGCCATATGTGTTTTGTAAATAGTGTGCTGAAGAAAGTGGTTGTTGGAAGTGTTCATTCCATATAATTATAGATTGGAATTCATTACTATATTTCAAGGACACTTAAATTTGTGAAACTTCATGCCAGAACAGTGGCATTAGGGAAAAACTTTGTAATCATAATAATCCATTGGAGAATCAAATCATGGTTTTGTTGGTTGGTCAAATGTGCACCCACGTCTCAGATCTTGGAAGGGCCGAGGTGCTTGAGACTACAATGGAATTGTCCCCAAGTTTTGGAACCTTACGCACTTGGGATAGATCTCCGAAGAAGTCCGGTTCCTCTATCTATTTCTACTGCTACTACTACTCCTAGTGCTGGAAGGGAAAACTAAGCTAATAATACCAAGGGGTCAGGGATAAAAGGATAACCTGAAAGGAAACTACACTAAAAGGTGATAGCACTATAAAAAGAAGGAAGAACACTATTAGTTATGAGAAAAAATGAAAGGAAATGTGTGGAAGAAGGTTAGGCATGTGTAGCACAACTTAAAACATATTTACCAGATCAGTTTCATGGAATGCAACTAAATAAGGAACTGCAAGGAATGTGAATGACATAACCAACCTACAAAGAAAAAAGAAAAAATAAATAAGAAGGAACGAAAAAACGTTAGGATAAAGAATAGTCACAAAATGATGCTTTTATTACTTCAAAAAATGCACAGTGCAATTACAATGGTGAAGGAGGCTAATATCCACATGCGAGAGACAAATCTAGAGGTCTGCAACTCATAATACAGAAAATATGAAGTCCTTAGTAGAATGCATAAGGATCCATAGTATCCAACATTAAAAATGAGCATAGCTCTTACATTTATAGATAAATATGTGAAAGAAGAAGAGAAGAGAGGAGGGAAAATCTGATTCTGAAATATAACCACCAACAAGAGGCTTTCAATGCCTACAAATCCCTCTATTAATCTATTAGGTGCGCTTCCCAAATCCTATTTGGCGTGTTGAAGAAGGAAGGAGGGAAGTGTTGCTGCAAATCAGCAACACCCCTGGATGCAAATCAAGGTTCTAAATGATGCTTAGAGCATCCAGTGTGATTGCACAACATGGAAACCTCTCTCCAAGTGTGGGACTTGTGAAAATGAGAGAGGAATCTCTAGAATAGAGGCTGGTTCCTCAAACTCCTCTGATTTAGATCTATATTTTGCACAACTACAGAGGTTCTAATCCTAATTCTACCCTAGATTGCAAGGAGATAGGGATAAAAATGCAAAAATGAAACTAAACTAAAGATGGTGATGCACCAAAAGGAGTGGTGAAACATTTTTGCCATGTAAATAGACACAAATTCATGAAATGCAACAAGGGAAAACATACACAAGATGATAGATGTAATTAGAGGTCTTAAAATGAAGTAAAACAATACAAACAGAGGACTGAAAGCATTCACAGAGTTTGCACTGTCAATTCCATGTAAAAATATCTTGCATTCCACCATCAAAGAGGTATAAACCTGTTAGAAACTATGAAAAAGGTATGATTCTTATAAATATCACTTGTTGGAGGTGAAAGAAGAAGTTTGCAATGCCAAAAGGTGTTCAACCATGAAGAAATGAGCCAAATCTGGCTTTTACAGTGCATGGGTCAAGCCCAGGAGAGAGAAAATGTAAAAAATGTGGAAGCCCATTCCTCATTGATGGAAAATGCATTAAAACAACATGGAGGACCTTACAAACCCATACCCTATCATTTTTGACAATATTGGAGAAGAATGTGACCCATTCTGTATTAAATTTGGTTGTTGAAATGTCATTTCTGGCCATGGACACGTACCAAAACTGTTTTTTAATTTTCTCTCTACAAAATGAACCAAAATTAGAAATTGACCATGGAATCATGTATATAATTTTAACATCTTTCCAATGATATAAATAATGTGAAAATCTGAGATCTAGATCAAAAGATATGATCGTTTGAAGATTTAGGGTAAAAACGACCCAAAAACGGATCGGCGGGAAATTTTTTCATATTTTACCTCTTTTTTGTCTTTGGAAAACTTTTCAAAAATTACCCACGCTCCACTGGTCAGATGCCACGTGGTAAGCTCTGATTCATCAAGCAATTCTCTCTCCTTTCTTCTCCATGGGTTTTTCTTTGAAAATTTGACCTTTTTATACTTTGGGAAAATTTCCCATTTTCTCCCCGTGCCCCTTTGATCCACGAAGACACGTGGCTCACTACCATTGGACACAGGATATGCGGGCTGGTTTTGGCCTTTGAAAATTTTACAAAAAGTTAGCAAAAATTTCCATTTCGCCCCCGATGCCCGTGAGCCTCCCTTGACACGTGTCGAGTTCCTATTGGCCGCGAGCCAAAATTCAAAAATTCACCCATGGAAAACACTTAGCCAAATTTTTTATTGCGCCTCCCCTTATGACACGTGTCACACTGTGATTGGTCCGTGGGCCCCGCGGGAAAAATTTTCCACTTGAACCTTCGACCAAAACTTGGAAAAAATTCCAATTTACCTCCGACCCCCGAACTCCTCTACCACGTGGCAGCGTCCTATTGGCTGCGGGCCTCAAATGGGAAAATTTTCCACAAAAACTCCGTTGAGCCATAACTTGAAAAATATAAGGAGTTAGGAGGAAAAATTTACCTTTCTGGAAAGCTGAGAGAGAGCTCTATCTGATGGTGCCTTTTTCAGAACACAAGAGAGGCAAGAACATAAGGAGTTAGCCACAAAATGAGCTGGGGCACCATTTTGGATAACAAGAAGATCATATCAAATCAGGTGGTTGGAGCAATCAAGTTTTCTCATCAATGATCAAAGAAACATTTTTCCAATTCTCATCTACTAGATCTACCAAAAAATTGAATATGAATATCTAGCACTGCATCTGATGTCAGCATCTCTCTGACAAGTCTAGGATTGCATCAATTAGTTCTGTTTACAAAAAGATATGTCTGTCAAAAGATGTTAGATTCATCGGTGTATGAAAGACACATGGCATGTGTGGATTAGCTGAAAAGATGGCCAAGTGTGTAACTATTTTGTCATTTCTGCCATGTTTCACCTATTAGTTTTTTGTAAGGATTCGGCGCCCTATTGACATGTCTTGAATGGTTACGTGTAGCACACTTAAGCATGAAAGAAGATGACCTGGCATAGAAGGACGTGATAGAAGAGTGCATGGAATAAAGTAGAGGAAGGCATAGAGGAACGCACACACAATGTGTGTGGGGAAACGAGGTAAACTAGTGTGCAGAGAATTGATGGTCAAGGTGTAACCATTACAAAGAAACAAACATAGTGTGTGGGAAGGGAAGAATATGATTAGGAAGAAGGTGAATTTTTAGAAGGTGGGTGCAAGGGGAAAGTGGAAAGAGAGGAAGGAAAGGGGTGCACTGGGAAACTACGACCAAGGAAAAGTGCCAAGTAATCTTGAGCATGTGCAATTTTGTAATTAGTGAATGAGATCCAAAATGTGTATATAAGCTACCCAAATAACTAGGAAATTTATTTGGATAATAGTTTTGGCAACTTTTGGGGCCATCTTCTTGCTAGATGAAGAAGAACAATAGTGTGGAGCATCCATTGGGCATGAATTCTACTTATGTAATTGTGAAATTGTCCTTATAGTCATTTGAAGATTATTTCTTGACTCTGTTTTGAATCTTGCACTACTAAGAGAGGCTTAGCATTCTACAAACAATGGAAAAGTGCATGGAAGAAGAACGTGAGATGAAAGAACTATGTACAAACAAATAATGTGCATGCAGTGCACTTAGAGGAATTGAAACTACTCTAATATATACAACATGATGTAGAAAACTTAATGGAAGGGTTTTAAATAGATCCCATTTAGTGGGATTTGTAGTACATCTCCATCAAGATGAGTTAACTCAAAAGAGTTATTCTCTTTGCAATAATTGATGATCTATGGCCCACTCCAAAGTGCATCAAATTTTGAATGGTGCCCTGATTTAGCTCTATCAACATCCCATTTTAAAACCAAGTTGCCAACTTTGAAATCTTGAGGCCTGGCCTTTCTATCAATCCATTTCTTTGTTTCTTGTTGATGTTGTTCCAACTTGATCATGACAGAGTTCCTTGACTCTTCAAGATTAACTAGCTCTACCATTCTATTTTTTCTCTAGTCCATGCCTTTAAATTCCAACTATTGGGAAAGTAATAATGATTTCAACTCTAATGTCAAAGGAAAGGTAGCCTCTTTACCATAGACAAGCTTGTAAGGATAATTTCCTATTACCTTTTTTACTGTGATTCTATTTGCCCATAGTGTGCGCGAGACCTTTGTATGCCACTATTTTTTGCTGATGTTCATTGTGCTCTTCATGATTCTAATCAAGATCTTGTTTATTGATTCTGCCAGACCATTTCCCTAAGGTTAATAGTTTGAAGAAGTATTTAGGTAAATGCCTAGAATTACATCCCAATCAGTGATTTTAGTACCAAGGAAGGATTTTTTATTATCAGAGATAATGGTTTGAGGAACACCAAAAGTTGTGACTATACCTTTGAGAAAGTCAAAGATGACTGAATCTGTTGATTCCTTGAGTGCAATAGCTTCTGTCCATTTGGTAAATTAATCTATAGCTGTCAACACCCACTTATGTCTAGCACTTGAAGGCAGGTTGATCATGCCTATGAAGTTAATACCCCATTGTGCAAATGGCTAATCTTCCTATATTGGTTGAAGAGGAAGAGGTGCCAATCTTTTCTTTCCTATAAAAGAAAGTGCACTCCTTACATTTTTTGACCCACCTATGTGTTTCTACAAATAGGGTAGGGAAAAATATACCTTTCATTATGATTTTCATCGCTATTTTTTTTGCAAAGAAGTGTCCACCAAAGAATCCATATTAAAATTTTGATAACACTTTTTCAGTCTATGTACCTTTGATACATCTTAACAACACACCATCAAGATTACTTTTGAAGAGAATTCCATCAATTAACACATAAGTAATAAATTGTAACCTCAAATGTCTTCTCTTGGCTTTGTTTAAACTAGGATGGTATGCACCCTTAGAAAGGAATGTGATTATGTCCTTCATCCAGTCATGCATGTCAGGGTCTGTATTCTACTCAAGCTATATGTGCAAGAGGTCCTCATTCAGGAATAATGAATCCTCATGTTCACTTTGTGCATCCTCAACAATTTTCCTATAGAGCTCACTACCTCTTACCAGCTTTGTGGCTTTAATAGTCACATCATACTCTATGATTTTTGTCACCCATCGTGCTCTTTTCTCACTGATTTTTTCTCCCATGATGAAATCTATGACTGAAGATTAGGATACTAACACCTTAATATGATTAGTGGTGAGAATAATTTTGAATTCATTGAGTGTGTGCATGATGGCGGAGACTTTCTTCTCTATGTAAGTGTATCTTAATTCATAATCCTTCAATGTCTAGCTAAAGAAAGCAACTAGTTACTTGATCCCTTGTTCATTTTCTTGTGTTAGGATAGAAACAACACTTGCATCAACGCCATAAGTGTAAAGGATGAAATCCTTTGAGTATTCTGGGTTGATGAGTGTTGGCATGCAAGGAATTTCCTACTTAATTTTTTGAATCTTTCCTTTCCTTCTGCTTTCCATCTGAAGGCTATGTCATTTTTGAGTATCAAGGTGACGAGCCAAACCAATCCTATAAAGTTAGGAATAAAACACCTAAAAATATTGATCTTACCAATGAAGGACTATATGGCCTTTTTGTGTGCTGAAAGGGAAAGAGATAGGATGGCTGAAACATGCTCAAGATCAATTGTGATGCCATCCTTTGAAACCACATGGCCCAAAATATTTCCCTGCACTACTAAAAAATTACACTTCTTGGGGTTAAGATATACCCCAAATTCTCTGTGTCTCTCAAAAAATTGCTTTAGGTGTACCATATGATCAGCGCTTTGCTTTGAGAATATTGTTATGTCATCAAGGTAGACTAGGATGAACTAATTAATGTATCCTTTGAAGGTAATATCCATGGATTTCTGAAATGTGGCACCCACGTTTAACATACCAAAGGGCATTTTTATATATGTATATGCTCCTTACTTGGTTGAAAACATTGTTTTGAATTGATCCTCTTCCTTGAACATGATCTAATTGAAACCTAAATATCCATCTAGTATGGATAATATTTGTGTATTGGCCATAGTCTGTAGAATTTTCTCCATTGAAGGCAAAGGATAATGATCCTTCAGAGACACCTTATTCAAATCTTTTAAATCAACACAGAGTCAGATTTCACCATTCATCTTGTGTACTAGAAAAATATTTGTGACCTAGGTAGAGTACTTGATAGGAAAAATAATTTTTTCCTCAAAGTGTTTTGATAATTCCTTTCTCATGAGGGTTTCTATCTTTCGATTGACAAGTCGCTGCTTCTATCTGATGGGCTTGATACCAGGATAAGGTTAAATGAAGTGATGAGAAAAAATTGTATCAAAACCTTTGAGGTCTTCAAACTCCCATGAGAAGATATCACTATATTTTTGACAGAGAGAGATGAAGGCATGATTCTCTTCATGCGCACAAGCTTTACTAAGTAATAACTCTTTTCCATGCGCAATATTGACTAGGAAGCAGTCTTCTTGCATGGAACACATGTGATTTTCTTCACCCTTGAACTCATCATCAGGGCTAAAATTTTTCTCTAAGGTGACCAGCCCTTTAGGAAATTTTTTTGTCTTCAGCTGTATAACTTGGTCACCATAGCTGTCATGCAAGTTAGCTTGCATGCTTGATGAGAACTTAGCTTCATTCTAGATAAATTGGATGATCTATGCATCACTGTCAAACACTTGTTAGCTGATATCATTTTTAGGAATGGATGGTATAATCACCATCTTGATGTGCTGAGTGTTTCCTTTGATAAAGCCCTCTGCAAGAGAGAATTATGAACCAAGTGCGGTCATTTGATAAGATTCCTTATTTATTTTGTGTGGCGCCACTTGTAGATTTAGATCATCAAATCTCTCAAGGAGGTCCCAAATTATATGCTCATAAGCTTTTAGAATATTATTCTTTGTCTAGAATTTTTTGGTGACCTGGTGGGTAACCAATTATGTGTCCTCAAAGATTTGCAACACCTTAATTTTCTTATTTTTAGCAATCAATAGACCATGCACCAATGCATCATATTTTGCCACATTTTTAGAACATGTAAACTATAGCCTATTCCTGAACATGAATTTATCATCCTTAGGGGAAATGAGAACCAATCCTACTCCCACACCATTTCTTCTTCTGGATCCATCAAATTACATATTCCATAGACCCTTATTAGTTTTATTTCCCTTGAGCACATGCGACAACACAACTTCTTTTTCTTGAATGTAGTAAGTACCAAGCCAAGTTTTATAAGCTTCTAGTTCTTCAACATATGGATCAAATTTATGATTCCTCTCTTCCCATTCATCAAGTAATAGGTTAGGAACAAAGGGTGGAAGAGACTACTCTTAAGGAACCGAAGCTTGTTTTTCTCTGATTAAACAACTGGCTTAGAGAGGGGTTGAGAAATATGACACTACATGATAGGAAAATATAGGTTCAAATTTTATGGTAAATCAGGTACCATACCTTGTCCTGAGTAACATGTGAGACCAATCAGAAGACAAGCAACCACCCATTTTGGCAGTAAAGTCTCTTGATAGGCATAAGACAAATAAAGGGGGTAGGTCAATGATTAACACATCTTAAGTAATGGTTAGGCTTGGGCATGCATAGAGGGTTAACGCAAGAACTTCGATGACTCCTAAGGTGGTGATAATTCAACCATCAAGTTTTTAGGACTCTTTTAGATAAAGGGATGTATTTAAGACCTAAGATATTGGCTATTTCCTTAGGTATGACATAAGTAATAGCACCTAAATCAATCATGAAATTATGCACTAGGTGTTTTCCTATAATCAAGGACATGTAGAAGGGTGGGGTTTTAACAAATTTACTTAATTTTTCTCCTCTTCTTAGTAGACATTGATAGAAGTGCATGAATTTTGCACAACTGGATAAATGCATGGGAGTTACGTGATAGCTTCATACAATAGATCCCGCTGAGATGGAATGGTTAGGGCATCCCACATTGTGACATTTATGTTTGTTCTCTTCATCTAGTCAATAATACTAAATAGAAGGCCACATGTCTTATGCATTTGGGGAAAAGAGTGTTCAGGCATGGAAGCTTGGACTTTATCTAGAGTATAGACTTTACCAACTAAAGGAGAGGTGCACACTGCTTTAGAAGGAGCTTTGTGTGGGACCTCTTACATAGGGACTTGAACTCTTTTATTGTAGGATGCCTTGTTTGCATATTTCTTCTTTCGAGGGTTTACCTACATTGCTAGGATTAGGACCTATGTGCCCGACTCAAACATCCTCTTCTTGTATCTTGTGTTGTCTGCAACTTGGGCACACAGTTTGTTTGTATCTTCTATGCAAAAGAACATCATATTTCAAAAAATTCTTATGTGCCAAAGGACATCTGATTTGTCTCTAGAGGAGCTTCTAGGCCATCTGCTTCAGGGGCACTTGTTGAAGGCTCATAGGTGGAAGCATTCTAGATCATCAAGGCTTGTGTGTGTTTAGTGTTAGCATAGTGATATTGACTATGTGGCATGTTGCATGGAAAGCACCATTCTGACTCTTGTGCCAAGTTGTTCTGAATTGGAAAAAGTGTTTGACTCACATTGGGTGTTGGAAAAGAAGGCGTGGGAGGAGTAATTTGCAAGGGAAAATGTGTATTATCATGCCATCTATCATTATTTTGATTGGGCGTGTACCTTTGGCTCCTATATTGATTCCTCCAAAGTTGATTGCCTTGATTATGTGCCTAATTAGAATTTCCTCTATAGGCTTGCCCCTGTTGGTTTTCTAATGGTATGACTTTTTTGGATAAATTTCTTGTTAAGGCCTTCAACTCTTCATCTTCCCTTTGTTGTGTCAAAGAGTATTATGTTGAGGTAACTGATTGCATGCTTTGCTCAAGAACAGGAATAGGGGCCACAGAAGGCTGGGGTGCTTGTAAAATTTATGGGAACAAGGGCATAGGTGGCCTCAGAGCTATCTTTCCCACTTGCATAAGACTATTTTTTTCCCTTACTACAATACTATAAGTAGCTTGTAGAGTCCTACCTCCCATAGATTAGATCATAATTGAAATATCATTGTTGAGTGCCTTAAGATAATACATGAAATCATGTTGGATTGTAAGCATTACCACAAGAGGGATTATGTCCCAAGTCTTTTAAAATTCAATGTTGAAATCATTCATCTTCTCATTGGGCACCCTCCTTGTTGTTGTCATTTGTTTCACTAGAGATAGATGATCTGAATTATCTTCAAAGTAATTACAAAGATATGTTCCAAGCTCATCCTAGGTGGTGATAGATCCAAGTCTCAAGCCTCGGTACCATTGAAGAATTTTACCTTTCAAAGAGGCCACAAGTATCCTGACTACTACATCATCATGTGTAATAAAATAGAGTGAACACATGTTAACTGTATCCTAGATATGCTCCTGAGGGGTGACTTAATTCTCACTATTAAAATATGGAATAATCTTGAGCGCAGCATTCAGAATATCATGTTACATAGCTAGTAACAAGGTACTCCCTCCAGAAAAGTTTGTAAAGTTCCTCAGTGGAGGAGGTTACTAATGCACCATTGAAGGGCTCATATGTTTTCTATTTTTAGGAGTTGAGAGGGTGCGCCATGTAGAAAATATAGATGCGCACACAGAATTTTTGGAACGAAATCTTCTTGGAGATAGCTGGAGGTACTCAAAGGAATCTTCTGTTGTTGTACTTTTTCTTATGTGTACTTTTCTCATGAAAGGAACTCAGGACTACTAAAAAAGAGATTTAAAAATGCTGGGAGTTGTCAGATGTGTTGAAATGAGCCTCCAAAGGCTGAAATACTAATTTGACACACTAGAACTTAGAGATATGAAATTTGAGCTTTCAATGTTGGTCCTACCAGGAATGCCAAAAACTGTTGGTTTCTCAAACAAGCACCCATGTCTCAAATCTTAGAAGGGATGAGGTGTTTGAGACCACAATGGAACTATCCCCAATTTGTGTGACCTTGCGTGCTTGGGACGGATCTCCAGAAAAGGCCAGTTCCTCTATTTATTTCTACTACTACTGCTACTCCTAATTCTGGAAGGAAAAACTAAGCTAATAATGCTAAGGGGCCAGGGATAGAAGGATAACATGAAAAGAAAACTACACTAAAAGGTGATATCACTAGATAAAGAGGGATGAACACTATCAATTCTGAGAAAAAATGAAAGGAAATGCATGGAAGAAAGATAGGCACATGTAACAAAACTTAAAACATATTTACTAGACAGTTTTCATGGAACACAAACTAAATAAAGAATTGCAAGGGACAAAAATGGCACAACCAAAATGCAACACAAAACGAAAAAATCAAGAAGAAGGAATGCAAACTCATTAGGACAAAGAATAGTCACAAAATGATTCTTCTATTACTTCCAAAAATGCACAATGCTATTACAATGGTGAAGAAGGCCGATATCCACATGCAAGAGCCAAATCTAGAGGTCTGCAACTCATAATACATAAAATATGAAGTCCTTATCAGAATGCGTAGGGACCAAGAGTGTCCAAACATTGTAAATGAGCATAGCTCTTACATTTATAGATAAATCTGATGAAGCAGAAGAGAAGAGAGGAGGGAAAATCTGATTCTGAAATACAACCACCAATAAGAGGCATTCAATTCCTAAAAAATTCACCTGCCAATCTATCAGATGCACTTCCCCAAGCCTGTTTGGCATGTTGAAGAAGGAAGGATGGTAGATCATATTAAAATCAGATGCACTTCCCATTTCTCACGTACCATATCCGCTAAAAAAATCGAAATTGAATATCTAGCACTGTAGTTGATGTCAACATCTCTCTAACAAGTCTAGGCACACATCAATCAGAGCTCTGTAGATGAAGATACATCTGTTAGAAGATGTCAAAGTCATCAGCACATGAAAGGACACGTGGTGTGCACAGATTGGCTGAAAATATGGCCAACTGTGTAACTGTTTTTTTTTTTCATTTTTTCCATGTGTCACATACTTTGTTGTTGCAAGGATTCAGAACCGTATTGGAACATCTTGAATGGGTATATGTGGCCCATTTAAGCATGACAGAAGACAGCCAATCACATAAGGGCATGAAGTAAGAGCACACAGAAGAAAATAGAGGAAGGCACAAAGAAATGCACACATGATGTGCTTAGGGGAAAGAGGTAAAACTGGTGTGTAGAGAATGCATTGTCAAGCCATAACCATTACAAAGAAACAAACATGAAACATGGGAAGGGAAGAAGCTAATTAGGAATAAGGTGAATGCATAAAAAGGTGGGTACAAGGGGAAAGTTGAAGGAGAGGAAGGAAAGGGGTGCATAGGGAAACTACGACCAAGGAAATGTGCCAAGTAATATTGAGCATGCAGTACTTGGCAATGAGTGATTGAGAACTAGAATGTGTATATAATTTACCTGAATAACAAGGAAATTTTCTTTGGATAACAGGTTTAATTACCAAAATTTTTAAGCATGGTTTTGTTTTCTTGAAGGTGTCAAAAAATTGGTATGCATTCTCACCTTTTCTCCTTCATGAAATTTGAAATTATATGCATGTAGAATATTATGTATCCATTTCCATGAAAACCCTATTTTCTCTGCTTTTAGTAGTGAAATGTTTTTATTCTTGAACATTCTCGTAAAAAACATTTCTCAATTGATATGGTTTTGACATTATTTTTTTCATTCTTTATCCTGATCCCTAAAATGATTTGTTAAATATATGTGTACCTCCCTTGTGAGTAATGTAAAAACATGTTATGGGTACTTTTTTCACAAGAAGACTGATAAATGATTTGGATAATAATTGAGATGGTTATAAATGATGACCAGAAGTGAAAAAAATGGGTTTTTCTGAAAAGGCTAAGGAAAAAGGATTTTTATTTGTTAGGGTTGTTAATCGTTTAGGGATTTTTGATCGATTGGGGTTTCTATAAATATTTTATTTTAAATTTAATTGTAGTAATGAAATAATGATAGTAAATTCTATAAGATGAAATAGTAATAGTAACACAAATATTTTTTTGCTTGTTTACAGTAATTATTTGATTACTTAAGGAAATTGTTGGAATTAATTTTTTCAAAAAACATTTATGTGACTGCTAAAGAAAAAATGACAAGAGATCCGTTTGTGTAGGTTCCCCTTTGAAAATGAGTAAAATAGGGAATTATAAAACCTGTTATTTGAGAAGTTAGGCTAAACAAAATTCTAAATAATGTTTCACTTAATTGATAGTTTTGGAAAGACATATATAACATTTGGAGATTAAAATTATAGGCTCTGGTTGTTTTAGTTAAATCAGCTAATGATATATCAACACTAAAAATTATAAGATTTCATTTATGATTAAAAAATGTGAAATTTATCTTCTTTTCAATAACTTATAGTAATTAGCATGAGAACTAGTTAAGGCATGATCCCTCATGAGGGTATCTAGTGCAAAACTTGGCTCAAAATAAATTGTGGAACAAAACTAATGAGGTTTATGCAATGTGTGACCCCCTGAAGAAAACATGTAGTGTAACTCTTTTCTTGGTTCAATAATATATGTCTAGTGAATGATGCCTTGCGAACACTAAGATAAAAATAATTTGTCAATGCTGATCAAAGTGACCACTAAGGTTGTAAATATTTTGTTTTGACCGACCTTAGGGACCGCTAGGAATTTTTTTTTGTGTACTTTTTGACTACTCATTGTGATATTTAATGACCTGGGAGATTATACAATTATAATTAATTAAAGATATGTCCATTGAATGATGTTTCTGCTAACACTAATTTCAAAAATGTTTTATCTATGTGGATGCTATTGACCACTAAGATTTATATATTTTCTTGTTAATGCATTAGTATTTTTCCTGTTAATGATGCCTAGCGATCCACTAAGATATAGGTATAAACCTTATGGCTGATTGTAGTAACAGGAAGGATAAGAAGAACGTATTTATTTGTTAATGATTCTTATACACTATTAAACTCCAAAAAGATATGTTGTGGATGACCCTAATGACCAGCTAGGATAAGAAATAGTTGTGTCTATACCCCTCAATAGTGATTAGATTGGTGTTTTTTTGGTCATTAAAATAACTGTTGTACTTTGAAATAAGCCTAGATATGAAGATGGTTTTAATAGTTCATTGTGGCTGAACTTAGCGACCTCTAAGGACAACACTACAGTATATTCTTGACCCCCCACCAGTTCAAAGAATGTAGAAAAATTTTCTCATTCTAATAATAGTTTGTCCTATGCGAATAAAATCCTAGATACAACCAATCTCTAAATATTTCGTTGTTGATCAACTTAATGACCGCTAGGATCTGAAATACGTAAAGAATTGAAACCTACAAGAGTGCTTGTATTGAAATTTTTTTCTCATTGCATTAATATTTTTTACTGGAGTGACGCCTAACAAACGCCATGGTTTAAAAAAACGTTATATCTTGACTCACTCTAGTGGTGCTTGTACAATAGTTCTTCAGTCAATCCATTTAATAGTAAGTCATGTGAAAGATGCCTAACAACAAGACATATTCATGATCCTGCAACGAACTAATCAGACATAAGTAAATGTTGATCCCTTACGAATACATTTATTACAAAATTTTTCTTAAGTCAATGATAGATGTCCATTGCATGGTGTTATAGCTAACACCTAATCTATCAAAATATTTTTTCGAGGCATGGATGTTATTGACCGTTAAGCTTTATATATTTTCTTGTTAATGCATTAGTATTTTTCTTATTAATAATGTCCTAGCGATCACTAAGTCTATAAGCTATATACGTTGCAGGTTGATTGTAGTAACAACTATGATAAGAAGTATGCACATTTATTTGTTAATGATTCTTATAAACCATTAAGCTCTAAAAAATATGTTGCGGTTGACCCTAGCAGATCACTAGGGTTCAGAAATACTTGTGTCCTTGTTACCCCTCAGTAGTGCAAAGATTGGCATTCTATTTCTCATCACAATAATAGTTGGGCTTTGAAATAATCCTAGATACAGTGAATCTCTAAATAATTCGTTATGGCTAAACATAATGACCTACTAAGATCAACACTTACGTATATCTTGAAACCCCCCACTAGTTCAAAGATTGGAGATTTTTTTTTCTCATTTTAATAATAGTTCTCCGGTGGATAATACATAGATATGACCAATCTCTAAATATTTTACTGTGGCTTCAACATATCCATCGCTAGGATCTGAACTACGTAAGTTTCCTAAACCCTCAAGATTACTTGTATGGACAGAAATTAGATCTACAAAATGTTTGATGCTTGTCAAACAACGGATAATCCTTCCAAAATATGTTGCATGTGAATTTTTTAAGAATGGTTTTTCATAGTTTCTAAACTTAGTGATCCACAATTGAATAGATAGTGATTACAATAAAAAATGGTAATGATAGGATCCCAACGGTTGCATTAAGCTAGACTAGTAATGGAGCTTAGTGGTTCGCTAAGAATTTTATTCAATTTGGTACAAAGAGAAAGTCTTGTTCCCTCTCAATAGAAAGTAGTGCAACAATTTGCTCCACTAGGTAATGCATGTGGCTAATTTGATATAATTATAGTCATTGGAAATTACAATCACTCTAAATCTATTACAACCACTGATTGGTACGATAAGAGGTAATGAAAGTATCATAGCGGCCACTTTTTTAAGGTAAGAGCCATGATTTTTTTATTCAATATTTAAAGTCATTCCTTTCAATTAAGTAATGGATTGTCATGGTGTGGGGACTAGGATTTTATTCAATTAAAAATGTAGAGATAGTGAATTAAAACATACTCAGATTCTCAATGTCGGGAACCTAGAGGACGATAGGCTAGAAAATGATTTGTGGGTCATAATGTTATCTCTCTTTTTAAATTAATAACTGGAACAAGTACTAGCTTTCTTTATGTCATTCCTTTCAATTAGTAATGGATATTTGCGACCGTGGTGAAGTATTTTCTTTGATTGAATGGATGTGAATTACTGCATACTCCACATGCTCAATTTCAAAATTTGAAAACTTAAATAGGTCTAATGGGGGGCCTACGTTAATCTTTGCAAAATGTGTTATTTTTGAATTTGGTTTAGATTGAATGCATAAGAAACAAATAATGATAATTATTGTCCCTTCATTATGTCAAACATATAAATACATGGCTATTGCTATAGCCAAAACAACCTCTTCAAATAATAGGGAGGTTGTTACAACTAATATCCCACAATAATATTCATGGGTGCAACAATACAACTGGTATTCCTTCCAACAATATCTCTATGTATACTATATTATATACTAGTGATCACTAATTTTACATAGTTATGCTGAACTCATAATGTGATCACTAGAATATTATTTCCTAACATCCCCCCCTTAGTGCGAACATGGAAGAGAAAACAATCGCACTTCTTGTCATAGCGTGCCATCCGTGTGTGCTCATTGAATCTAGATGGTTATTTACAAGAGTGAACCAACAACCTCAACAAGGATGGTTTTACAATGCACATACCAAAAACCTCCTCAAGGATGGTTTTACAGGTACAAATCCACACATTTTCTCATTGACATTAGGATGGTAAGTATAGTGACAAAATCCTTAGCAAACCATCAAGTTGTCATGATATTTAGATTTTCCTGATGACCCCTCATTTATCCACTATGTTTTTCAATTCTAGGGAATTATGTAGGAAAATATTTTTCTAAGCTCACCTAATATACATAGTACTTGAAAAAATGAATGTTTTCCGTGAAAATGGATCAATTAAGATCATGTGTCCCCCTTTCAATGTGAACATTTCTACTAATGATGTCATGCACAAAACAAGAACGCTGAAATTTTTGATACATGGCATACAGACTGGGTAATGGTGATTGTAGACTACTGAAATAAAATCAAACTCTCACACAGGACACACACAGTAATACACAGATCACCCCATGCTTCGATGTAGCCTCATCATTGGATGACTGACAAGAGGTCATTGCATTGACCTCCAGCCTTCGATGCCTCCTTCCTCTATTTCCATGATGCTAACTCAACCTGATTTGGATATTGAATCTCAATAGTTTTCACATTGTGATTATTCTTATCTTCCCCAGATCAATGTGAAACATTTATTTTCCAGATGTTGGGTAACACCGAAAATGCATTCGTAAGGTAAATTTTTTTTGTTTCATATGATTTTTACAATGACACGACTTTTTACGGTGACACTTTTAAATTGGATAAGAGGACTTCAACTAGATTATGACAATTTATATTCGACACTTCTTATCTGATTTCATGACGTAGATACCAAGCCAATTTTATGACTATATCTCAAATATGATTTCTAACTTGGACAAAAAAATAATAGGCTTATTTCAACTGGGAATGCATACAAAAAGTTATTATAAAAATTGACCAAAGCCAGACTACTTTATGTACAACTCAGACACAGTCAAGTCTTGGATGGATAAAAGAAGAGTAAAAAGATGTTTTTATAGAGTTGGGCATTTAAAAAACTCGATGGATAATTTTGATGATTCTAAGTTGTCTGAAATCCTTATTAAAAGGATTAGACTAGGAGTTCACATTCGCATGGCACTCAGGAATAGGCTTTTAGATGGAAATTCATAAATCTTTAAGGTGGATTTTTCCTAAATCTCGTTAATTTATTTAAGTATTGATGAAGATGAGATTCCCCTCCTTATGTCAGGTGCTCTATCTCAATTTAGTGACACATAAAAATTTTGTCGATCATGGCAAAACTATTTTTGCATGGATTCCTATCTTCTCAATGTTGTCATTGGTGTTATCAAATGTCTAGATTTTCTATCAAATCTAGTCTTCTTTGATCCCTTTGAGGGTAAATGATAAATATTAATACTTGTATGCCCATCGTTTTAGATTACATATTTAAGATATATTACACTTATTTTGTATCATAATCTTTACAAAAAAAAATTCATGAAATGACAACACAAATAATATCTAATGCAATCCTCACTTTCAAAAAGGAATATAGGAGTCACATTATTCCAACCATAGTATACAGTTATCATGATTGAGGGGTTCCTTTCACCTACTTTTAAGTTGCCATATTATGTTCCAGACAAATTGGTTGTAAAATAGGTTACATATCATATTAGCAAGGATATTATTTTAAAGTGTAAGGTGAATAATCTTCAAACACATCTCTCCCTTCCCAGTCTTTGTGGGATGCATAATGTTTAATAGGTGGCACAATTTGAAGGATGCCTTAGCAAATATAAATTCATTTCATCTCCCTAAACACCCAAGATTAGGGAAATATGACAGATGGAATAGGTTTTTCAGACACCTTAATTCCCTTAAAGGATAGTTAAATATACCGTATGCTCGCGTGCATGATGATAATGACTAGGTTTGGATCACCCAAATAGAAGATAGCCTTGTTTAGTAGAATATGAAGGAATCAGAGGTGTTTCCACCTCCAAGAAAAAATTATTAAAAAGGATACTATGAGGAGAAAAGCCATATTTTCATTCATAACAATCACAACAACCATTTCCTCCCTTATCTCCACCAAATGAATCTAGATCTAAGTTTCGATAAGACTATGAAGATAGATAATGACTAGGTTTTGGATCACCCAAATAGAAGATAGCCTTGTTTAGTAGAATATGAAGGACTCAGGGGTGGTTCCACCTCCAAGAGAAATTATTAAAAAGGATACTATGAGGAGAAATCCATATTTTCATTCAGAACAATCACAACAAACCATGTCCTCCTTTATTCAATTGTTGTTAATTACCAACAAGTAATGTTAAAATTTTCCCTTCACATGTCGACATAAATACTCTCTCTTGCTAACATGTATGTTTTCAAAAAAAAAAATTGATGTTATGTACAGAGCGTGGATGGTTTTAAAACAACTGGTAATCCTTCCAAAATATGTTATGTGTTAATTTTCATGAACAATTTTACATAGTTTCTAAACTTAGCGATCGCTCAGATCTAAATAACTAAGTCTTGAAGCCTCAAGAGTTCTTATATTGATAGACTTAGATCATTGAATTAATTTTATTTACTAGAGTTAAGAATAACAAATTCCATGCTTCAAAATACATATACCTTGACCCCTCAAATATTCCATGTAAATCCACACATTTCTCATTCCATTAATAGTAAGTATGTGAAAAATCCTTAGCAACCATCAAGTTGTAGATATTTAGAAATTTTATGACCCTAGCGACCACTAGGATCAACAATTCTATCTTTTATGTGGAAAATATTTTCTAATCTTACCTTATATTCATAGTAAGGGACATATGAATGTTGCCATAAAATCAATTATGTCATTTGTCTCATAATTTGTTTCTATTAATGATGTATGCATCATTCTTGGCCCTTAAATTTTTCAACATGGCTAGAGAGTGGGTAATGGTGATGGCAGATACTTATTTTATATTGAAAGGACAAGAAAAAAAGTAATAAGAGATACCATGTTCAATCTAGCATCCTTAGATGATGAATTTCAGCATTACTCAACTCTATATACTTCAGTTTTAAAATGAAATTGTTAATTTTGATGTGATATACATAATCAATATATCAGAAGATCAAGCAATACGGTCCCGAGACATAAAAGGCGTTGAAAATATATGGACTCAATTTAATTGCTGGTAAACCAGAGGTGCTTCCATTTTATGATTTGTACACTTCCTATCTATTTCATTGCCAAGTCCAACGATTTGTCATTATTTTTCTAAATTAGGGAAAAAGAGAATAGGTTTGTTTTCCTTGGAATGCATACAAAAAATTATTATAAAACTTCCAAAGCTAGACTACTTGTACAACTTAGGACACAGTCAAGTCTTGGATGGATAAAAGGAGAGTAAAAAGATGTTTTACAAAGTTAGGCATTTAAACCCGATGGATAATTTTGATGATTCTAAGTTGTCTGAAATCCTTATTAAAAAGGATTAGAGCAGGAGTCCCCGCATTCACATGGCACTCATGAATAGGCTTTATGGAAATTCATAAATCTTTAATGTGGATTTTTCTTGAATCTTGTTAATTTATTTAAGTATTGATGAAGATGAGATTCCTCCCTTATGTCAGCTTCTATATCTCAATTTAGTGACACAGAGAAAATTTTTGTCTATCATGGCAAAACTATTTTACATGGATTCCTATCTTCTCGATGTTGTCATTGGTGTTATCAAATGTCCTAGATTTCTGTCAAATCTAGTCTCCTTTGATTCCCTTTGAGGGTAAATGATAAATATTAATACTTGTATGCCCATCATTTTAGATTACATATTTAAGATATATACCCTTATTTGTATCATAATCTCTACAAAAAAAATTCATGAAATGACAACACCAATAATATCTAATGCCATCCTCACTTTCATAAGGAATATAGGAGTCACATTATTTCCAACCCATAATATACAGTTATCATGATTGAGGGGTTTTCTTAACACAACCTTTTTAAGTTGCCATATTATGTTATAGACAAATTGGTTGTAAAAATAGGTTTACATATCATATTTTGAAAGGATATTACTTTTAAAGTGTAAGGAGAATAATCTTCAAACACATCTCTCCTTCCCAGTCTTTGTGGGATGCATAATGTTTAATATGTGGCCCAATTTAAAGGATGCCTCGGAAAATATAAATTCATTTCATCTCCCTAAACACCCTTTAGGGAAATATGATAGATGGAATAGTTTTTTTCAGGACACCTTAATTCCCTTAAAGTATAGTTAAAATATACCATATGCTCACATGCATGATGATAATGACTAGGTTTCGATCGCCCAAAATAGAAGATAGCCTTGTTTAGTAGAATATGAAGGGACTCAGGGGTGGTTCCACCCTCCAAGAGAAATTATTAAAAAGGATACTATGAGAGAGAAAGCCATATTTTTAATTTAAAACAATCACAACAACCATGTCCTCCCTTATCTCCACCAAATGAATCTAGATCTGAGTTTTGATAAGACTTGTTTGAACCAAATAAATCTCCATCTAGTGAATACCTAGTGTAAACCCTCTCGATATTATCCCTCCACTTCACTATAAGAGAGAAATGATTAAGAAGAGAAATTTTTTTATTGCCTACAAAAAATTATCCAGATTGGGAGGCACAAGATGATCCCTTAGTGAAAATTGGATTCAAATCTAAGGATGACAACCTTGAAAAGGGTAACCAAAAAGAAGGTGTTAACCACAAAAATCCCTTGTTTAAAATTAAAATTCAAAAGACCTCTTCACTCTTACAAAGAAAAGGAAATCTAAAGGATCTGAAATGGTGCAATATCAAGAAGATCTAGAATCCTTTATAAGGGGACACATCAGAAGCATATGTAGAAGTAGTGAGGGGAGTATGTGCCACAAATATAGAGCTTGAAAATCAGTTAAATGCCACAATTCCTCTCAACATAGTTTATAATGTAGAAGACACATTACATGGATTATAAAATAATATAAAGAATTGGATCCATGCAAAGAATCAAGGAGAAGAGGGCTTGGAAAAAAACAAAAAACTCATTACAGGAGTGACATTGTTGTAGAAAACATTAACGCAAATGGTGCAGGTCATTAAAAAAGGCATTTGTAAAGATCCTACAATTATGACCATGGATGATATTGTTATATGCCAGACATATTATAATTATACAAAGATAAGTGTAAAGGAATGGAATGAACAAGTAAGAGAAATTTCTTTGTAGTTTGATGAAATTATTTCTAGAGGAAATTTTGTTTTCATAGAAGCTTCAATCATGGAAATATTTAGAGAAAACCATGAATTTGTTTCTGATGAAGAGTTCGCGACATCCCTTCAACAATTCATAGTTAATTTTCAAAGGAGAATAGTTGCGGTGAACGAGGGAGAAACTTCACATGTCATTGAGATTGTTTCCAAAATAAGGGGAAAATACCAAAAATAGAGACTCTGAAGGTAATTGTCAAAACCGCATATGGTAGTCAAAATAATTTTGTTGTGCTATATGGAAGCAAGTTTCTGGATATGGAAAAGATAAAAAGAGATTCTAAGATTTGCAAAAAATATTTTGATGATAAAACAGGTCCCAAACGAGAGCAACAAACCTAGGAAGTAACTATACCCATGGGATTGGTTCAAAAAAAGCCCATAGATAAGGAAGCAACCATTCCCATAGTCTCAAATCAACAACATCCTATAGTTAAGGAATAACCATAGTGAATCATAAATTGAAGTATATGAGATAGGTGATAAAACATTGTGATATTTTTGAAATGTTAATAGATGAATATTTATAATTGATACAATGATGGTGTATATATTCCAAATGTTATGCTTATCTAAACATGCATTTGTTGTTTTAATAAATTTTCAAGACAAATGCTCCAAAATTTTTGTTGTGGCATAAACTAAAACTAATATAGCTCTACAATACCTAGTGCACAATAGACTCAAAATATATTTCTCTATTTTTTTAAATCCTGACAGCCGCTATCTTCAAATAATATGTTAGAAAATAAGCTTGCATATGTCAAGAATAAAATTTGGAACTTTGTCTTGTTAAATTTCTGTGACATCTAAGAACGAAATATTCTATTTTGGAATCACTCAAAACTCTAGCCACATATAATATTAATGTAATGTGTTTAATACTTTTGACTGCTATGCTTTGAATTATGCGTTAAATACTAATGAATATTAATAGTAACCTTTAATGTTGAGGCAATATGTAGAGGCCACTAGTTTCATATTACCTTAAGTAAATGAATGAAATACTAGCGACCGCTAAGATCCAAATAATATTTTTCCACAATACCTAGTGGACTCTAATTGTGGACACTAAGATAAAAACATGTAGCTCAAAACTTATTGATTTAATTTTTTAAAGCATATCACCGAAAACTTGTAAACATTATGAGCATGCATATTCTAGCGAATGCTAGCCTCATGGAATATTCTTTATTAAATCCTAACGAACGCTAATCCTAAATTATTGCATCGTTATAAAGGCTAGAGACCACTAAGCTCAAATTAATTTCATTTAAAATGGTAAATCGTATATAAATAAATTTTTAAATATTATGCTATTGCAATACAAAGAGCCTACTAATTTCATACTACTTTAAATTAATCTGTTAAATCCTAAGGAATGATAAGGTATGAATAATGTGTTGCGGTAATACCTACAGATGATAGCCTTCCAATATATTTCTTTATTTTGAGAAATCATAACAGCCACTAAGCTCCAAATATATGTTGCAGCAGTTTTTTAATGGCATACAACTTCATGATATTCGTTCTTGAGTACCAATATCTAAGCTCATAAATGTTTTTCTAGGAAAAACCAAATGAAAACTAAGTTTGCAATATTTGAGATATTTTTGATTAAATCCTAGCAACAAAATATCTTCAAATAATTTTTTGCATCGTAAGATAGCAAACGCCAAGCTAAAAATTCCATACTCCATCTTGTTAAAATGCTCAAGACATCCAAGCTCAAAATATTCTATTATGAAAGCATCTAGATGTCATGTAGCTCAAAACTTCTTAATTTTATTTGTTAAATCATACTGTCAAAAACTTGTAATCATTATGAGTACGCATATTCTGGTGAATGCTAGCCTCCTAGAATATTATGTGTTAAATCCTCACGCAGGAAAATCTTAAATTGTCACATCGTTGTAAAGTATATCGAATGCTAAAATCAAATAAATTTCATTTAAAATGGTAAATCCTATAGAAATATTTTTAAAAATATTATTTTGTTCCATTGCGTAGAGGCCTCTAACTTCATACTACATTAATTTTATTTGTGAAATACTAGGGACCGCTAAGGTACAAATAATATGTTGTGGCAATACCGAGCGGATGCTAGAATCATAATACCTTTCTTTATTTTGAGAAATCCTAACAGCCGCTAATCTCTAAATAATATGTTGTTGTATTTTCTTGGCAGCGTATAAATTAATGATATCCATTCTTGAGTAACGATATCTAAGCTCAGAAAATGTTTTTAAGGCATAACCCAGTGGCCGCTAAGCTTGTAATATCTGACATGTTTTTAATTGAATCCTAACAACATCATATCTTAAAATAATATGTTTCATCATAAGATGGCGGACATCAAGATTAGAATTCCATACTTCATATTGTTAAATTATCGAGACATCAAAGCTCGAAATATTCTATTGTGGAAGAAACTAGATGTCGTGTACCTAAAAAGTTTTTAATTTCATTTGTTAAAGAATAACACTGACAAATTGCAAGCATTATGTGTATGCATATTCTAGCAGATGCTAACCTCCTTTAATCTCATATTAATGTGTTAAATTCTTGCAATCCCTATGACACAAATAGTTTTTGTTAAATCCTAAGGAACGCAAAGCTTAAATTGTTACATCATTGTAAAGGCTAGCCATCGCTAAGCTCAAATCATTGTCATTTAAAATGGTAAATCCTATAGAAATAATTTTTAAATATTATGTTGTTCTCATGCATAGATGCTGCAAATTTCATACTACCTTAATTTATTTTATGAAATACTCGCAATTGCTAAGGTACAAATAATATGTTGAGGCAATACCTAGTGGATGCTCGAAAAATAATACCTTTCTTTATTTTAAGAAATCTTTAAGGCCACTAAGCTATAAATAATATGTTGCTGCAGTGTCTTGGCGGCGTATGGATTCATGATATCCATTCTTGAGTACTGATCTCTAAGCTCAAAAAATATTTTTGAGACATAACCCAACAATCGCTAAGCTTTCAATAGCTGACATGTTTTTACTTAAATCCTATCAACATCATATCTTCAAATAATATTTTGCATCATAAGATAGTGGGCATTAAGCTAAAAATTTCATACTTCATCTTGTTAAATGCTCGAGACATCCAAGATCGAAATATTATATTGTGGAAGCAACTAGATGCCATGAAGCTCAAAATTTGTTAATTTTATTTGTTAAAGCATTATCATAAAGAACTTGCAAGCATTATGAGTACACATATTCTAATGGAAAGTTAGCCTCCTAGAATCTCCATGTTAATGTGTTTAAATTATTGCGTCCTCTATGATTCCAATCTTATGTGTTAAAATCCTAACGAAGGAAAAGCTTAAATTATTACATCATTGTAAAGGCTAGCATCCCCTAAGATCAAATCAATTTCATTTAAAATGATAAATCTTTTTAGATTTTTTCTTTTAAATATTATATTGTTCTAGTGCATAGAGGCCACTAATTTTCATTTGACCTTAATTTAATTTGTGAAATAGTAATGACAAGTAAGGAACAAATAATATGTTTCAACAATACCTAGTGGATGCAAAAATCACAAATTCCTTTCTTTATTTTGAGAAATCTTAGTGGCCGCTAAGCTCCAAACAATATGTTGTTGTGGTGTCTTGGTAGCGTATAGCTTCACGGTATCTATTCTTGAGTACCGATCTCTGACATCGGAAAAAAATTTTCAAGAATATATTTTTTGGAAATACCTAGTGGACGCTAGACTTACAATATCTTATTTTCTTTTATAAAAACACTAGCGGACACTAAGCTCCCAAATAATATGTTGCAGAAATACCTTGCGGATGCTAGATTCACAATATCTTTCTTTATTTTTGAATAAATCCTAGAAAAAAAATATGTTCTAAATATTACGATGTGGCATTGTCTTAGTGGCGTATGACTTCATGATATGCATAATTCAGTAATGATATCTAAACTTCAAATATATTAGTGTGATGCCCACTAAAACAACCCACTTGAGACTTAAGAAACAACCTAAGATTAGTTTAGGAAAATTTTGGAATATATTCTTTTGTTGAGAAGTGTCTACAACCAAGTTGTAAAGGCAACAGTTGTCACTAACAGTTTCTGAAACAAATCTAAATTACTAGAACATGATTTTGTTTTATTAACCATTACAAGAGGTCACAAGGTCAAAAATTTTAGGGCTAGAAGTTTCAGTTAGGTTTAGGGGGTAAATTATCCCCATACCCACTCTCTAATAGGATTAAAGTTTCAAACTTGATGTTTCTCACACTTAATGCATTCAAAATTTCCCTAAAATCATTCCCATTGGATAGGAAATTTTCTCACCTTTTTGATGATATAAAGAAGTCCTCCTAACTCCTTCTAAACTCTAGTTATGGGTCGGTGGGCCTTGGGGTGAAAAATTTTTCCCCCAAGGGCGAGCCTACGAGCTAAGGGATGAAAAATTTCCAAAGAGGGGACACGTGTTGAGTAGGGGTGAAATGCCACTTTTTCGGGGTTGATAGGTCACAAGGTGGTTTTTTTGAAATTTTCCCCGCATAGGATCGAGGTCCACATTTTCACCTACACCTCCGCCTGCGCTGCCAGGGACATTGTGGCACTCAACAAACCAAAGCGGGGGAGAACATGAAAAGAAAGGGTGGGGGTGGTGGAGAAGTTTGGGATATTTCTCCAAGGGGAGGGTAAAAGGACTAAAATGGACATGCAGTTCCACACGTCTGTGGAGTTTATTTTACCAAGGCGATGGCGGGAGTGTGGGGCCGCGGAGGTAAACTCCCAAAAATTTTACCAAAAAAAATAAAATAAAAAAAAGGATAAAGTTTGCAAGGGTTCCACCACTCCACTATGCCATGTGGTAGCCTCTAATTGGTTGTGGGGAGGCGTGGGAAATTTTTAAAAAATTTCTGATTTTTTTTTTTTCAAAGATTTTCTAAATTTTTGAAAGGGGAATTTTCTGGCCTCGGGCCTACCAAAGGGAAAATTTTCCCAAATTTTTTCCTGCCAAGGAAAGAAAAACTTCAGAAGGCCATAAATTTTTCTAGAAAGCTCTGTTTTGGGAAAGTGAGGACTTTTTGGAAATATCTCGACACCATCTTTGTAAAAAAATCATTAATTTTAGGTTTCCATAAAGTTTAAGGGGTCAATTTTAAGAAAAGGTTCTGCAGGATTTTAATGAAGCCAACTGGTAAAATTTTAATTTATAAATTTGGTTAAATTTGATCTTCTCCTTCACTCAACATGCCAAAAACAGACATGGAGAACTATTCTCGGAATAATTTTAGGATGTTTTGGGAAGGTTATTTTGCTTGATTGATTCCAATTTGAATTTTTTTCAACATTTGATAGAAAAAGGCTACAAAATGATTGTGAAAGGTTTGGGGCCCAATTTTGTAATGTTTTAAATTATTTCCTTAATTATTTTTGTCAATATTGAGTTCCTTGATATCCTAGTATGCTAAATTTTTAATGTTCAATGTTGATTATTGTTTGTAGGTCTGAATTGTGCATCTTAAAATAAATTATTTGCAGTTTTTAAATTTACAATGACATGGATCAATTCTTGAGGAATCTATTTGCCCATTTCTTCTTCCAAGTAGGAAAATTCATTTCTCATCTAGTCTAATACATTTAAGAGATTTAAATCAAAACTATTCTAAAACCCGAAATGCAATTATGATTTCAATTTTATAGATTCCCAAAAAGAGACAAAAGATTGTATTTTTCCCACATACATTTCTTCCTTTCAAACAAATATTTAACTATCTCTTTTGCCATACAATGAAACATTGAATTCATTCAATGATAGCCTTAAATGTTTTTCCTTCTTCAATCAAACATTAAAACAAGAATCCATTTTATATCCTTTTCAAAATCATATATTTTAAACAAGGCAAAATAATTACAATTATCAATACAACAATGTAAATTGATAAGGAAGTGCAATCTTTTTATTGATTTCAATTATACAACTTTACATCTATCAAGTTTGAATGTAAATAACATATTTCTATTTATTTCTTCCCAAGGAACTTAACAGACTATAAACATCTTTCATATTTCGAACATACAGCTTTCATAACCAATATTACAAACATCTTTTCTTCACAAAATATATATTACAAATTCATAAAAATTCGGAGTGGGAAAGGTTACAAAGGAATTATTTCACAAAGGAAAGTCAAATGTCTTCCTCCTCTGCTCTAGAAATAGAAGCATGCAAAGCTCTCTTTTCTTCCAATTTGATCACAAAAAAAAGTGGAGGAAAGGCAACGCTCTCCACCCAACCAAGACATCCAATGAAAGGAGAAGCCATCCTTCATCATTGGCCCCGAGCCCCAACCACAATGCAATAAGAAATGTATATCAACCCATGGAAACAAAAAACTTCCAAAAAACATACACACACAACAGTTTTTCAACATTCACATCCAAATTAAAACTTAGTTCAAACACAAGACAATAGTTTACAACTGCATTGAAAACATTAAAATAGAACTCAGGCTTCATCATGCAAGCCAAAGGAGCAAGGGACTATGGGGGAAAGCTACTTATGCCTCCCAATGGGATTTGGGCATCCACCTGTAAACAAACCACACATAAAAATCACTACAGATTATCCTTATTCCCCCCATAATCCCTCCTTATTGCCCCCCCACAATTTTTCCTTATGCCACCCACAAAGTAATAAATACAAGCTATTTCTTTTCCATGGTGGATCCAAAACCCAAACTCTCCCTCCCACAAGATTTTTTTATGCCATTATCATTCCCTTATGCCCCCCACAAGGATTCCCCATAGCCTTCTCCTACACCATTCCTATGGTAGTCTACCCACAGCCAATAAAACACACACAAAAACATTCACCATTCACACAAACACAAAAGTAATAACAACAAAAAATAAGAGCTAAGATCCTACCTCTCCATGGTATAATTTGTTCCAACACAACAAGATTTCAATGTCTAAAAAACACAGTCCCAAAATCAGCAACCTGCAAGCATGTAAAGTTCTTCAATCTCCCTTCCAAAAGCAAGAGCTCCAAGCACAAGAAAATTCACCCCTAAGGAAGCATGAAAAATGTTTCAACAACCTAAAAGAAAACAAGAGAGTTCATACTTTAAATAAGAGGGGAGAGGGAGAGGAATGAGGTGGATCCATGTAGGATGCCACATCACACATCCTCAACTTCCTTATTTGATAAGATTCCTTATTTATTTTGTGTGGCGCCACGTATAGATTTAGATCATCAAATATCTCAAGGAGGTCCCAAATTATATGCTCATAAGCTTTTAGAATATTATTATTTGTTTGGAATTTGTTGGTGACCTGGTGGGTAACCAATTATGTGTCCCCAAAGATTTGTAGCACCTTAATTTTTTTCTTTTCAGCCATCAATAGACCATGCACCAATGCGTCATATTTTTGCCACATTTTTTGAACATACAAATTGTAGCCTATGTCTGAAGAAGAATTTCTCATCCCTTAGGGTAAATGAGAACTAATGCTACTCCCACACCATTTCTACTTCTGTATCCATCAAATTATAACTTCCATAGACCCTTATCAACTTTATTTCCCTTGAGCGCATGCGGCAAACACATCTTCTTTTTCTTGAATGTAGTAAGTACCAAGCCAAGTTTCATAAGCTTCTAGTTCTTCAACATATGGATCAAATTTATGGTTCCTCTCTTCCCATTCATCAAGTACTAGGTCAGGAACAGAGGGTGGAAGATATTGCTCTTAAGGAACCGAAGCTTGTTTTTCTCTGATTAAACAATTAGCTTTGAGAGAGGATGAGGACATATGACTCTACATGATAGGAAAAATATAGGTTCAAATTTTTATAGTCAATTGGGTACCATACCTTGTCTTGATTAACATGTGAGACCAATCAGAAACACAAGTAACCACCCCACTTTGGTAGTAAATTCTCTTAATAGGCATAGGACAAATAAAGGGGGTAGGTCAATGATTAAACACATCTTAAGTAATGGTTAGGCTTGGGCATGCATGAAGGGTTAACTCAAGATCTTTCATGAATCCTAAGGTGGTGACAATTCAACCATCAAGTTTTTAGGGACTCTTTTAGCTAAAGGGATGTATTTAAGAACCTAAGATATTGGCTATTTCCTTAGGTAATGACATAAGTAATAGCACCTGAATCAATGATGTAATTATGCACTAGGTGTTTGCCTATAATCAAGGACATGTAGAAGTGTGGGGTTTTAACAAATTTACTTAATTTTTCTCCTCTTCTTAGTAGAAAATTGATAGAAGTGTGTGACTTCTGCACAACTGGATCAATGCACGGGAGTTGCGTGATATCTTCATGTAACAGATCCCGTTGAGATGGAGATGGTCAGGGCATCCCCACATTGTGACATTTATGGTTTGTTCTCTTCATCTAGTCAATAATACTAAATAGAAGGCCCCATGTCTTATGCATTTTGGGAACAAAAATCCCCATCTTGAGTGTTTAAGCATGGAAGCTTGGACTTTTATCTAGAGTATTAGACTTTACCAACCAAAAGGAGAGGCATGCGCTGCTTTAGAAGGAGCTTTGTGTGGGACCTCTTACATAGGGAATTGAAACTCTTTTACTATACGATGCGATGTTTTCATCTTTCTTCTTTTGAGGGTTTACTCTACATTGCTAGGAGTAGGACCTATGTTCCCGAATCTAACATCCTCTTCTTGTATCTTATGTTTTCTGTAACTTGGGAACACAGTCTATTTGTATCTTCTATGCCAAAGAACATCATATTTCACAGAAGTACTATGTGCCAAAGAACATCTGATTTGTCTCTAGAGAAGATTCTAGGCCATCTGCTTCAAGGGAACTTGTAGAAATATCAAAGGTGGAAGCATTCTAGATCATGAAGTCTTGTGTGTGTTTAGCGTTAGCATAGTGATAGTGACTATGTGGCATGTTGTATGGAAAGCACCATTCTGACTTTTGCACCAATTTTTTCTGAACTGGAACAAGTGTTTTGACTCACATTAGGTGTTGGAAGAGAAGGCGTGGGAGGATTAATTTACAAGGGAAAAATGTGTATTAGCATGCCATCTATCATTCTTTTGGTTGGGCGCATACCTTTGGCTCCTATATTAATTCCTCCAAAGTTGATTGCCTTGACTATGTGCCTGATTAGAATTTACTCTATAGGCTTGCCCCTATTACTTTTCTAATGATATGACTTTGTTTGATATATTTCTTGTCAGGGCCTTCAACTCTTCATCTTCCCTCTGTTTCATTGAAGAGTATGATGTTGAGGTAACTTATTGTGTGCTTTGCTCAGGAACAAGAATATGGGCCATAGAAAGCTGGGGTGCTTGTAAAATTTATGGGAACAAGGGCATAGGTGGCCTCAGAGCTAATCTTTTCCCACTTCCATAAGACTATTTTTTTTCCCTTACTACAATACTATAAGAAGTTGGTAGAGTCCCTACCTCCCATAGATTGGATCATAACTGAAATATCATTATTGAGTGCCTTCAGATAATAACAAGAAATCATGTTGGGCTTGTAAGCATTACCACAAGAGGGATTATGTCCCAAGTCTTTTAAAATTCGATGTTGAAATAATTCATCTTCTCATTAGGTGCCCTCCTTGTTGTTGTCATTTGTTCCACCAGAGATAGATTATCTGAATTATCTTCAAAGTAATAACAAAGATCTGTTCCAAGCTCATTCTAGGTGGTGATAGATCCAAGTCTCAAGCCTCGGTACCATTGAAGCAATTTTACCTTTCAAAGATGCCACAAGTAGCTTGACTACTACATCATCAAGTGTAATCAAATAGAGTGAAACACACATTAACTATATCCTGGATATTCTCTTGAGGGATGACTTGATTCTCACTATTAAAGTATGGAATACTCTTGAGCGCAGCATTCGGAATATCATGTTACATAGCACTTAGGACTACTAAAAAAGAGATTTAAAAATGTTGGGAGTTGTCAGATGTGTTGAAATGAGCCTCCAAAGGCTAAAATACTAATTTGACACACTAGAACTAGTAACAAGGTACTCCCTCCAGAAAAGTTTGTAAAGTTCCTCAGTGGAGGAGGTTACTAATGCACCATTGAAGGGATCGTATGTTGTCTATTTTTAGGAGTTGAGAGGGTGCGCCACGAAGAATGGGCGCACGACACAGAGTGTCGACAAGGAAAAGGATGCGCCCTTGGCGCATAGATGCGCACACAGAATTTTTGGAACGAAATCTTCTTGGAGATAGCTGGAGGTACTCAAAGGAATCTTCTGTTGTTGTACTTTTTCTTATGTGTACTCTTCTCATGAAATGCACTTAGGACTACTAAAAAAGCAGCTTTGCCTCTTGGCAAGAGATTTAAAAATGTTGGGAGTTGTCAGATGTGTTGAAATGAGCCTCCAAAGGCTAAAATACTAATTTGACACACTAGAACTTAGAGATATGAAATTTGAGCTTTCAATGTTGGTCCTACCATCAACAGTTTTGGCACGCCCGGTGGGACATGAGGTCATTCCATAAAAAATTGAAGGAGTTTTTTCAAAAACTGTTGGTTTCTCAAACAAGCACCCATTTTTAGATTTTTTAGATTTTGATTTTCTCAAATCTTAGAAGGGATGAGGTGTTTTTTGTGGTACCACAATGGAACTATCCCCAATTTGTGTGACCTTGGCGCGCCTGGTGACGGAAACTTGGCAACATCCGCCTTTTAGAGGCATTTTCAAAAAACACATCTGGCGACTCCACCTGATCAGCAACCCATTTCTCTGAGTTACAGACCCGTTCCCAGAAGTGTGCTAGTTCCTCTATTTATTTCTACTACTACTGCTACTCCTAATGTTGGAAGGAAAAACTAAGCTAATAATGTTAAGGGGCCAAGGATAGAAGGATAACATGAAGAAACTACACTTGTCCATGGGTGGGAAAGGTGATTAGCAGCTCAGAATCAAGAAAAGACTTCATGATTGCAACACTGCCATTACTTACAAGATGAATTGAAGGAATAGGGTGATGAGAGAAGTATTCTGCAACCTTGTCAATGGGTAAGCACACCACCTCATACTCTTTCTTTTCCTCCTTCTCAATCTATATCATTTCAGCAGTGTCAAGTTTTAAACTCACCACTCTGCTGCCCTAAATGTTGAATCACTATCAGTTCTGAGAAAAAATGAAAGGAAATGCGTGGAAGAAAGATAGGCACATGTAAACACAACTTAAAACATATTTACTAGATCGTTTTCATGGAACACAACTCAAAGTCTGAAGAGTTGGCTCTTGAATTTGGGATGACAAAGATCCCCTTGATGGTTAGGCCTACAGAAGAGGTTGGGGTTGGAGAACAAATGGTGGTCAGGACTGATTTCTGTTGCACAGAAAAAGGAGATCTTCCAGTCCCAACTTGTTCTCTAGAGCAGACAGATCGAAGAGTTTGACACGAACTTCATGCTGGAAGGAGCTCATGCAACAAGATTGCCTTCGAAATAAAGGGAAAGATGCTCCAAAGGCAAGAAGAAGAGGAGAACATCCTAGTTGCAAACTCATTTGAGCACAAAGCAACAGGATTTAGTTCACTTCAACTCTTCTGAAAAAGATGATCTCTCAAACTCAATCCAAAGTTGCAATCCAGAGGACACATGGAGGATTGAACACGAACAGCGGGACAGCAATGAGGCAGTTTAAGGTGAGGACTGTTTTGATGGAGAAGAGCCGATATTTTCACATTCTCTCTTTCATGCTTCCACATTCCAAACACCAGAACCTGCTGTCTAGATTCATTTGCAGCAACCTGCATTCAAGCTCTTTGGAAAAGATTGGAAGATTCTAATCACTTCAATTCCACCTTTTCTTCCACGTCATATCTCGGAGGGTCTGCAATCCATTTTTGGAGTGAAGAGCTATGGGGCCAAATGGATCAGACCTTGCCTAATCAGGTATTTGGCAAGCCAAAGGAGAAGCCAAACCGGTCATGCTCGCTTCTGAGCATGAGGGTGAGTCAGAGTACCAAGGATCAATACCTGTTCGATCTCAAATGCATTGCAACTAAAATGAGGTATAGGATTTTTCAGCTGACATTGATGATAAGATAAATCCAAACAGCTCGTGAAGTGCCAAATCGATTGAATGGCTGCCCATATTTGAAGAGGGAAGCTAAAACCAATTGCAGGGTGTTTAGCTTGCCTTTGCTTCTAAGAGTAGAGTAGGTAGGTTTTCAGCAGAAGAAGTGCTTGTGCACACTCTGCAATTTGGGACATGAGATTTTCAGTTTTGTACATAGTTTTTGGTGTTGCTGGTTTTTCTCTTGCAATGGTTTTTCAGCGGCATTTTGGTGAAGGTCAACTCCAAGTTCAATGGGTTTCAAGTGGCCTAAAGGGGAGTTTATCAGATATCAAATTTGCTTATGACTCCATGCCCAATGGATTGCTAAAAGAGCCAATCTTCTACCTAGCAGGCAGGTGATCCCATTGGTCAAATTTGTTGAAGAATCTGATTCTGAAGGAGGAACCACCAATCATAGGTAAATCAGGTGGTTGGAACAATCGGACCTGCTAATCTATCAAATGCACTTCCCCAATCCTGTTTGAGCATGTTTTTCCCATTTCTCACCTACCAGATCCCGCTAAAAAAATACGAAGAAGGATTGGAGGATATCTAATCATATGTAGTTGATGTCAATCATCTGGTCTGGAACAAGTCTAGGATCTACACATCAATGCTCAGAGAGATGTTTTCCCAATTCTCACCTATCTGTCAGATCCGCTAAAAAACAGAGTCGTCATTCCTCGGTGCAAATGGAAATTGACATATGGTAACACTGTGCAGTTGGATTGTCTAACAATCTCTGGCTAACAATTGTCTAGGCACACATCAATTGGAAGGAAAAACTAGAGCTAATAATGTTAAGGGGCCAAGGATAGAAGAATATACATGAAAAGAAACTATAAAAGGTGTCACCAGAAAAAAAAGGGGATGAACACTATCAGTTCTGAGAAAAAATTGCGTGGAAGAAAGATAGGCACATGTAACACAACTTAAAACATATTTACTAGAGTCGTTTTCATGGAACACAACTAAATAAAGAATTGCAAGGGACGCAAATCACAAGCAAAATGCAACATGAAAAAATCAAGAAGAAGGAATGCATCATAAGGACAAAGAATATTCACAAAATGATGCTTCTATTACTTCCAAAAATGCACAATGCTTCATGGTGAAGGAGGCCGATTCCACATGCAAGAGCCAAATAGATTTCTGTAACTCATAATGGCCTTATCATTAGGGATCCAAAGTGTCCAACATTGTAAATGAGCATAGATTTTACATTTATAGATAAATCCAAAAGAGAAGAGAGGAGGGAAAATCTGATTCTGAAATACACCACCAATAAGAGGTAATCAATTCCTGGTAATCTATCAAATGCACTTCCCCAATCCTGTTTGGCAAGGAAGAGCACATGGAAGGAAAAATCATATTAAATCAGAACAATCGGATCTACTCATCAATGCACAGAGAAATGTTTTCCCATTTCTCACACCAGATCCGCTAAAAAATGAAATGTGGGTAGTTGATGTCAACATCTCTCTAACAAGGGCACACATCAATCAGAGCTCTGTAGAAGAATATACATCTGTCAGAAGATAGAAGCACATGAAAGACATGTGGTGTGCATGGATTGGCTAAAAATATGGCCAATTGGTGTAACTTTTTTTTTCATTTTTTCCATGTGTCACCTACATGGTGCTGCAAGGATTCAGATCCCTATTGGAACATCTTGAATGGTTATATGTGGCACATGGAAGAAGCCAATACAGAAGGGTGCGAAGGAAGAGCACATGGAAGAAAATAGAGGAAGGCACAGAGCACACGCGATGTGGGTAGGGGAAATAGGTAAACTGGTGTGCAGAGAACACATGGTCAAGCCATAACCATTACAAAGAAACAAGCATGAAACATGGGGAAGGGAAGAAGCTAATTAGGAAGAAGGTGAAATCGTAGAAGGTGGGTACAATGGGAAAGTCAAAGGAGAGGAAGGAAAGGGGTGCAAAGGGAAACTATGACCAGGAAATGTGCCAAGTAATATTGAGCATGCAGAACTTAGCAATGTGTGATTGAGAACCAGAATGTGTATATAAGTTACCCGAATAATAAGGAAAGTTATTTGGATAACAGGTTCGATGGCAGAAATTTTAAGCATGGTTTGTTTTCTTGAAGGTGTCAAAAATTGGTATGCATTCTCACCTTTTCTCCTTCAAGAAATTTGAAATTCTATGTATGTAGAATATTATGTATCCATTTCCACGAAACCCTATTTTCTCTACTTTTAGTAGTGAAATGTTTTTATTCTTTAACATTCTTTAAAAAAAACACTTCTCAACTGATACGGTTTGACATTATTTTTTCATTCTTTATGCTGATCCCTAAATGATTTGCTAAATATGTGTGTACCTCCCTTGTCAGTAATGTAAAACATGTTATGGGTTATTTTTTCACAAGAAGACTAAGAAATGATTTGTATAATAATTGAGATGGTTTCAAATGATGACCAGAAGTGAAAAAAATGGGTTTTTCTCAAAAGGCTGAGGAAAAAGGATATTTCTCAGTTAGGGTTGTTAATCATTTAGGGATTTTTGATCGATTGGTGCTGATTTCTATAAATATTTTATTTTAAATTTAATTGTAGTAATGAAATAATGATAGTAACTTCTATAATATGAAATAGTAATAGTAACAAAAATATTTTTTTGGTTTTTTACATTAATTATTTGATTACTTAAGGAAATTGTTGGAAATAATTTTTTCAAAAAACATTTATGTTACTGCCAAAGAAAAAATGACACGAGATCCATCTGTGTAGATTCCTCTTTGAAAATGAGTAAAATAGGGAATTATAAAACCTGCTATTTGAGAAGTTAGGCTAAACAAAATTCTGAATAATGTTTTACTTAATTGATAGTTTTGGAAAGACATATATAACATTTGGAGATTGAAATTATAGGCTCTGCTTGTTTTAGTTAAATCAGCTAATGATATATCAACACTAAAAATTATAAGATTTCATTTATGATTAAAAATGTGAAATTTATCTTCTTTTCAATAACTTATAGTAAATAGCATGAGAACTAGTTAAGGCATGATCCATCATGAGGGTATCTAGTGCAACACTTGGCTCAAAATAAATCATGGAACAAACTAATGAGATTTATGCAATGTGTGAACCCTGAAGAAAACATGTAGTGCAACTCTTTTCTTGGTTCAATAATATATGTCTAGTGAATGATGCCTTGCGAACACTAAGATAAAAATAATTTGTCGATGCTGATCAGAGTGACCACTAAGCTTGTAAATATTTTGTTTTGACCGACCTTAGATACCGCTGGGAACAAAATTTTGTGTGTGTTGAATACTCATTGTGATATTTAATGACTTGGGAGATTATATAATTACAATTAATTAAAGAGACATCCATTGAATTGTGTTTTGTTAACACTAAGTTCAAAATATTTTAACCATGTGAATGTTATTGACCCCTAAGAATTATATAGTTTATTGTTAATGAATTAGTAGTTTTCCTATTAATGATGCCTAGTGACCGCTAAGCTATATGTATAACCTTGGGTTGATTGTAGTAACAGGAATGATAAGAAGCAAGTATTTTTTTTTTAACGATTCCTATACACTATGAAGCTCCAAAAAGTATGTTGCGGCTGACACTAGTGACAACTAGGTTAAGAAATAGCTATGTCTATAACCCTCAATAGTGATCAGATTGGTGTTTTATTTCATTGCAATAATTGTTGTGCTTTGAAATAAGCCTAAATATGAAGAAGGTTTTAATAGGCAATTGTGGGTGAACATAGTGACCACTAAGAACAACACTATGTATATCTTGACCTCCCACCAATTCAAAGAATGTACAACTAAGAAAATTTTTCACATTCTAATAATATTTTTCATGCGAATAAAATCCTTGATACAACTAATCTTTAAATATTTCATCGTTGATAAACTTAGTGACCACTAGGATTTGAACTATGTAAGACTTGAATCCTCAAGAGTGCTTGTATTGAAATAACTTTCTCATTGCATTAATATTTTTTACCGGAGTGACGACTAGCGAATGCCATGGTTAAAAAAGATTATATCTTAGACTCCTCTATGGTGTTTGTATAATAGTGTTTCAGTCATTCCATTAATAGTAAGTCATTTCATTAAACATTGATCCCTTACGTATACATGTAATTTAGAACAATTTTATTAATTCAATGATAGATGTCCATTGAATGTTGTTATGCTAACCCTAATCTCTAAATATTTTTTTTGAGGTGGATGTTATTGACCACTAATAGTTGTATATTTTCTTGTTACTGCATTAGTAATTTGCATGTTATAATTCATTGTGGTTGAACATATCAAACGCTAAGATCAACACTACGTATATCTTACCACCCCCACTAGCTCAAAGATTGGATCAACACTACGTATATCTTACCACCCCACTACAAATTTTTTTTCTCATTATAATAAGAGTTGTCCAGTGGATAATACATAGATACAGTGAATCTCTAAACATTTCATTATGGTTCAATGTAGCCATCACTAGGATCTGAACTACGCAAGTTCTAAAGCCTCAAGATTGCTTGTGTTGACAGAATTAGATCTATGAAATGTTGATGGTTGTCATATAACAGATAATCCTTCCAAAATATGTTACGTGTGAATTGTTAAGAATAATTTTTCATATTTTTTAAAGTTAGTGATCCATAGTTGAATAGATAGTGATTATAATGAAAAATATTAATGATATGAGCGCAACGGCTACTAAGCTATACTAGCAATGGATCTTAGTGGTCGCTAATAATTTTATTCAATACGAAGAGAAATTATTGATCACTCTTGATGGAAAGTATTGCAACAATTAGCTCCCCTAGGTAATGCATGGCTAACTTGATACAATTATAAACGTTGAAAATTAGAATCATTCTAAATTTTTACAGCCAGTGATTGTTATGACAAGAGGTAATGAATTTATCCCTCCTTTTAAATTAAGAACTAGAAAATCCTATCAGTATTTAAGTCATTCCTTTCAATTAGTAATGGATTTTTTTTTGGTTGGGAAGAATTTTATTTGATACAAATGGATGTGAATTACAACATACTCAATTATCAATTTCAAATAAAACTAGTTAGGTATTTGGGGGTTGTATATTATTCTTTGCAAAATGTGTTATGGGACAAGTAAACATTTTTTTCTTTAAAAAATTTAAATTAGCGACCGTTGGACCCATTATTGTGTTTTTTCTTCTCCCACACTCCTTTCAAAATTTGAGAAATTAAATATCAATGGCCATTACTCTAGTCCATTCAATTGTTGTTAATTACCAACAAGTAATGTTAAAATTGTCCCTTCACATGTCGACATAAATACTCTCTCTTGCTAACATCTATGTTTCCAAAAAAAAATTGACGTTATGTACACAACGTGGATGGTTTTCAAAAAACTGGTAATCCTTCCAAAATATGTTACGTGTTAATTTCTGTGAACAATTTTACATATTTTCTTAACTTAGCGATCACTAGGATCTAAACTAAGTCTTGAAGCCTCAAGAGTTCTTGTATTGTTAGACTTAGATCATTGAATTAATTTTATTTATTGGAGTGAAGAATAACAAATGTCATGGTTCAAAATACATATACCTTGACCCCTCAATAGTCCATGTAAAGCCACACATTGCTCATTCCATTAATAGTAAGTATGTGAAAAATCCTTAGCAACCATCAAGTTGTAGATATTTAGAAATTAATGACCCTAGCAACCACTAGGATCAACAATTCTATCTTTTATGTGGAAAATATTTTCTAATCTTACCTTATATTCATAGTAAGGGACATATGAATGTTGCTGTAAAATCAATTATGTCATTTGTCTCATAATTTGTTTTCTATTAATGATGTATGCATCATTCTTGGCCCTTAAATTTTTCAACATGGCTAGACAGCGGGTAATGGTGATGGTAGATACTTATTTATATTGAAATGACAATGAAAAAGTAATAAGAGATACCATGTTCAATCTAGCATCCTTAGATGAAGAATTTCAGCATTACTCAACTCTATATACTTCAGTCCAAAATGAAATTGTTGATGTTGATGTCATAGACATAATCAGTATATCATAAGATCAAGTGCTACGATCCCAAGACATAAAGGCGTTGAAAATATATGGACTCAATTTAATTGCTAGTAAACTAGAGGTGCTTCAATTTTATGATTTGTACACTTCCTATCTATTTCATGCCAAGTCCAACGATTTTTAATTATTTTCTAAATTAGAGAAAAAGATAATAGGCTTGTTTCCTGGGAATGCATACAAAAGTTATTATAAAATTCCAAAGCCAAAATGCTTGTACATCTCAGACACAGTTGAGTCTTGGATGGATAAAAGGAGAGTAAAATATGTTTTACAGAACTAGGCATTTAACCCAATGGATAATTTTGATGAGTCTAAGTTGTCTGAAATCCTTATTAAAAGGATAAGACAAGGAGTCTGCATATGCATGGCACTCATGAATAGGCTTTATGGAAATTCATAAGTCTTTAAGGTGGATTTTTCCTGAATCTCGTTAATTATTTTAAGTATTGATGAAGATGAGATTCCCTGCTTATGTCAGGTGCTCTATCTCAATTTAGTGACATAGAGAAAATTTTGTCGATGGTGGAAAACTATTTTACATGGATTCCTATCTTCTCGATGTTGTCATTGGTGTTATCAAATGTCTAGATTTATGTCAAATCTAGTCTCCTTTGATCCCTTTGAGGGTAAATGATAAATATTAATACTTGTATGCCCATCGTTTTAGATTACATATTTAAGATATATACACTTATTTGTATCATAATCTCTACAAAAAAAACTAATGAAATTACAATGCCAATAATATCTAATGTCATCTTCACTTCCATAAGGAATATAGGAGTCACATTATTCCAGCCATAATATACAGTTATCATGATCAAGGGGTTCCTTACACCTCCTTTTAAGTTTCCATATTATGTTCTAGACAAATTGGTTATAAAATAGGTTACATACCATATTTGCAATGATATTACTTTAAAGTGTAAGGAGAATAATCTTCAAACACATCTCTCGTTCCCAGTCTTTGTGGGATGCATAATGTTTAATAGTTGGCCCAATTTATAGGATGCCTCGGCAAATTGAAATTCATTTCATCTCCCTAAACACCCTTTAGGGAAATATGATAGATGGAATAGGTTTTTCTGACACCTTAATTCCCTTAAAGGATATTTAAATATATCGTATGCTCACGTGCATGATGATAATGACAAGGTTTGGATCGCCCAAATAGAAGATATCCTTGTTTAGTAGAATACGAAGGAGTCAAGGGTGGTTGTACCTCCGAGAGAAATTATTAAAAAGGATACCATGAGGAGAAAGCCATATTTTTATTCAGAACAATCACAACAACCATGTCCTCCCTTATCTCATCTAAATGAATCTAGATCTGAGTTTTGATAAGACTTGTCTGAACCAAATACATCTCCAGCTAGTGAATACCTAGTGTAACCTTGTCAATCTTATCCCTCCACTTCACAATAAGAGAGAAATGATGAAGCAGAGAAATTCGTTATTGCCTACAAAAAATATCCAGATTGGGAGGCACAAGATGATCCCTTAGTGAACATTGGATTCAATCTAAGGACAAGAACCTTGAAAAGGGTAACCAAAAAGAAGGTGTTAACACAAAAATCCATTGGTTGAAATTATAATTCAAAAGACCTCTTCACTCTTACAAATAAAAGGAAATCTAAAGGATCCCAAATGGTGCAATATCAGGAAGATCTAGAATCCTTTATAAGGGCTGCATCAAAAGCATATGTAGAAGTAGTGAGGGGAGTATGTGCCACAAATATAGAGCTTGACAATCAGTTAAATGCCACAATTCCTCTCGACATAGTTTATAATGTAGAAGACACATTACATGGCTTATAAAATAATATAAATAATTGGATCTATGCAAAGAACTGGGGAGAAGAGGGCTTTAACAAAAACAAAAAAATCATTACAGGAGTGATATTGTTGTAGAAAACATTAACACAAATGGTGCAGGGTCATGTGAAAAAGGAATTTGTAAAGATCCTTCAATTATGACCATGGATGATATTGTTATATTCCATACATATTATAATTATTACAAATATAAGTGTAAAAGGAATGGAATGAACAAGTAAAGAGAAAATTTCTTTACAGTTTGATGAAATTTATTTTCTAGAGGAAATTATGTTTTCATAGAAGCTTCAATCATGGAAATATTTAAAGAAAAACCGATGAATTGATTTCTGATGAAGATTTTATGACATCCCTTCAACAATTCATCGTTAATTTTCAAAGGAGAATAGTTGAGGTGAACGAGGGAGAAACTTCGCATGTCATTGAGATTGTTTCCAAAATAAGGGGAAAATACCAAAAATAGAGACTCTGAAGGTAATTGTCCAAAACCGCATGTGGTAGTCAAAATAATTTTCTTGAGAATTTTTTTGTGCTATATAGAAGCAAGAATTTGGATATGGAAAAGATAAAAAGAGATTCTAAGATTTGCAAAAAATATTTTGATGATAAAACAGGTCCCAAATGAGAGAAACAAACCTAGGAAGCAAATATACCCGTTGGATTGGTTCAAAAATAGCCCAAAGATAAGGAAGCAATTGTGCCCATGGTCTCAGATCAACAACACCCTATAGTTAAGGAATAACCACAGTGAATCATAAATTGAAGTATGTGAGATAGGTGATAAAACAATGTGATATTTTGAAATGTTAATAGAAGAATATTTATAATTGATACAATGATCGTGTATATATTCCAAATGCTATGCTTATCTAAACATACATTTGTTGTTTTAATAAAATTTCAAGACAAATGCTCCAAAACTTTTGTTGTGGGCATAAACTAAAACTAATATAGCTCTACAATACCTAGTGCACAGTAGAATCAAAATATATTTCTCTATTTTGTTAAATCCTGAAAGCCGTTATCTTTAAATAATATGTTAGAAAATAAGCTTGCATATGTCAAGAATAAAATTTGGCACTTTGTCTTGTTAAATGTTTGTGACATCTAAGAATGAAATATTCTATTTTGGAATCACTCAAAACTCTAGCCACATATAATATTAATGTAATGTGTTTAATACTTTTGACTGCTATGCTTTGAAATATGTGTCAAATACTTATGAATATTAATAGTAACCTTTAATGTTGAGGCAGTATGTAGAGGCCACTAGTTTCATATTACCTTAAGTAAATGAATGAAATACTAGTGACCGCTAAGATCCAAATAATATTTTTCCACATACCTAGCGGACTCTAATTGTGGACACTAAGATAAAAACATGTAGCTCAAAACTTATTGATTTAATTTTTCAAAGCATATCACTAACAACTTGTAAATATTATGAGCATGCATATTCTAGCGGATGCTAGCCTCATGGAATATTCTTTATTAAATCCTAACGAACAATAATCCTAAATTATTACATCATTATAAAGGCTAGCGACCGCTAAGCTCAAATCAATTTCATTTAAAATGGTAAATCGTATATAAATACATTTTTAAATATTATGCTATCACAATACACAGAGCCCACTAATTTCATACTACTTTAAATTAATTTGTTAAATCCTAAAGACTGCTAAGGTATGAATAATATGTTGCGGTAATACCTAACGGATGATAGCCTTCAAATATATTTCTTTATTTTGAGAAATCCTAACAGCCACTAAGCTCCAAATAATATGTTACAGTAGTTTTTTAATGGCATACAAGTTCATGATATTCGTTCTTGAGTACCAATCTCTAAGCTCATAAATGTTTTTCAAGGAAAAACCAAATGACAACTAACTATGTTGCATCATAAGATAGCAGAGGTCAAGCTAAAAATTCCATACTCCGTCTTGTTAAATGCTCAAGACATCCAAGCTCGAAATATTCTATTATAGAAGTATCTAGATGTCATGTAGTTCAAAACTTCTTAATTTTATTTGTTAAATCATATTGTCAAAAAATTGTAATCATTATGAGTACGTATATTCTTGTGAATGCTAGCCTCCTAGAATATTATGTGTTAAATCCTCATGAAGGAAAATCTTAAATTGTCACATCATTGTAAAGCATATCGGATGCTAAAATCAAATAAATTTCATTTAAAATGGTAAATCCTATAGAAATATTTTTTAAAATATTATGTTGTTCCATTGCGTAGAGGCCTCTAACTTCATACTACATTAATTTAATTTTTCAAATACTAGGGACCACTAAGGTACAAATAATATGTTGTAGCAATACCTAGCGGACACTAGAATCATAATTCCTTTCTTTATTTTGAGAAATCCTAACGGCCGCTAATCTCCAAATAATATGTTGTTGTAGTTTCTTGGCGGTGTATAACTTCATGATATCCATTCTTGAGTAATGATCTCTAATCTCAGAAAATGTTTTCAAGGCATAACCCAGTGGCCGTTAAGCTTGTAATATCTGACATGTTTTTAATTGAATCCTAACAACATCGTATCTTAAAATAATATGTTTCATCATAAGATGGCAGATATCAAGATCATATTTCATACTTCATATTGTTAAATTCTCGAGACATCCAAGCTCAAAATATTCTATTGTGGAAGAAACTAGATGTCGTGTACCTAATTTTTTTTAAATTTTATTTGTTAAAGAATACCACCAACAACTTGCAAACATTATGTGTATGCATATTCTAGCGGATGCTAGCCTCCTTTAATCTCATAATAATGTGTTAAATTCTCACAATCCCTATGACACAAATAGTATGTGTAAATCCTAAGGAACGTAAAGCTTAAATTGTTACATCATTGTAAAGGCTAGCCATCGCTAAGATCAAATCATTTTCATTTAAAATGGTAAATCCTATAGAAATAATTTTTAAATATTATGTTGTTCTCATGCATAGATGCCGCAAATTTCATACTACCTTAATTTATTTTATGAAATACTAGCAATTGCTAAGGTACAAATAATATGTTGACGCAATACCTAGTGGATGCTCGATTCATAATACCTTTCTTTATTTTAAGAAATCTTTATGGCCACTAAGATATAAATAATATGTTACTGCAGTGTCTTGGTGGTGTATGGATTCATGATATCCATTCTTGAGTACTGATCTCTAAGCTCAAAAAATATTTTCGAGACATAACCCAACAACCGCTAAGCTTTCAATATCTGACATTTTTTTACTTAAATCCTATCAACATCATATCTTCAAATAATATGTTACATCATAAGATAGTGGGCATTAAACTAAAAATTCCATACTTTGTCTTATTAAATGCTCGAGACATCCAAGCTCGAAATATTATATTGTGGGAGCAACTAGATGCCATGTAGCTCAAAATTTGTTAATTTTATTTGTTAAAGCATATCATCAACAACTTACAAGCATTATGAGTACACATATTCTAATGGAATTTAGCCTCCTAGAATCTCATGTTAATGTGTTAAATTATTGCGTCCTCTACGACCCAAATCTTATGTGTTAAATCCTAACAAAGGAAAATCTTAAATTGTTACATCATTGTAAAGGCTAGCATCCCCTAAGATCAAACCAATTTAATTGAAAATGATAAATCTTATAGAAATATATTTTTAAAATATTATGTTGTTCTAGTGCATAAAGGCCACTAATTTCATTTGACCTTAGTTTAATTTGTGAAATAGTAATGACAAGTAAGGTATAAATAATATGTTGCGATAATACCTAGGGGATGTAAAAATCACAATTCCTTTCTTTATTTTTAGAAATCTTAGTGGCCACTAAGCTCCAAACAATATGTTGTTGCGGTGTCTTGGCGGTGTATAGTTTCATGGTATCCATTCTTGAGTACTGATCTCTAACATTGGAAAAAAAAATCAAGCATATTTTTTTGGAAATACCTAGCGGACGCTAGACTTACAATATCTTATTTTCTTTTGTAAAACCCTTGCGGACGCTAAGATCCAAATAATATGTTGCTAAAATACCTTGCGGATGCTAGATTCACAATATCTTTCTTTATTTTGATAAATCCTAGGAAAAACTATGTTCTAAATATTATGATGTGGCAGTGTCTTAGCAGTGTATGACTTCATGATATGCATAATTCAGTAATGATCGCTAACTTCAAATATGTTAGTGTGATGCCTACTAAAACAACCCACTTGAGACCTAAGAAACAACCTAGGATTAGTTAGGAAAATTTTGGAGCATATTTTTTTGTTTAGAAGTGTCTACAACCAAGTTGTAAGGCAACAGTTGTCACTAACAGTTTCTGAAACAAATCTAAATTACTAGAACATGATTTTATTTTATTAACCATTATAAGAGGTCACAAGGTCAAAAATTTAGGGCTAGAAGTTTCAGTTAGGTTCAAGGGGTAAATTATCCCCATACCCACTCTCTAATAGGATTAGAGTTTCAACCTAATGTTTCTCACACTTAATGCATTCAAAATTTCCCTAAATCATTCCCATTGGATAGGAAATTTTCTCACCTTTTTGATGATATAAAGAAGTCCTCCTAACTCCTTGTAAAACTCCAGTTATTGGTTGGTGGGCCTTGGGGTGAAAATTTTCCACCAAGGACGGGCCTACGAGCCAAGGGATGAAAAATTGCCCAAGAGGGACACGTGTTGAGTAGGGGTGAAATACACTTTTTCAGGTTGGTGGGTCACAAGGTGATGTTTTGAAATTTTTCCCACGTAGGATCAAGGTCCACATTTTCAGCCGCGCCTCTGCTGTGCCGCCAAGGACATGTGGCACTCAACAAACAAAAGTAGGGGAGAAAATGAGGGAAGGGTGGGGCGGTGGAGAATTTTGGGATATTTCTCTAAGGGGAGGGTGAAAGGAGTAAAATGCACATGCAGTTCCGCGCGTCCGAGGAATTTATTTTACCAAGGCGAGGGCAGGAGTGTGGGGCCACGGAGGTAAACTACAAAATTTTTCCAAAAACAAAATCTCAAAACAAGGATAAAGTATGCAAGGGTTACACCCCTCCACTGTGCCACGTGGTAGCCTCTGATTGGTTGTGGGGTGGTGGGGGAAATTTAAAAAAATTTCCAAAAATTTTTTTTTCAAAGATTTTCTAAATTTTGAAAGGGAAATTTTCAGGCCGCGGGCCTGCCAGGGAAAATTTTCCCAAATTTTCCTGCCAAGGAAGAAAAACTTCAGAAGGCCATAAAATTGTCTACAAAGCTCGATTTTGGGAAAATGATGACTTTTTGGAAATATATCGACGCCCTCTTTGCAAAAAAATCATTAATTTTAGGTTTTCATAAATTTTAAGGTGTCAATTTTAAGAAAAGGTTATATAGAATTTTAAAGAAGCCAACTGGTAAATTTTAATTTATAAATTTGGTTCAATTTGATCTTCTCCTTCACTCAACATGCCAAAAATACATGGATAACTATTCTAGGAAGGATTTAGGATGTTTTTGGAAGGTTATTTTTGTTGATTGATTCCAGTTTGAATTTTTTTCAACATTTGATAGAAAAAGGCTACAAAATGATTATGAAAGGTTTGGGCCCGATTTTGCAATGTTTTAAATTATTTCCTTAATTAATTTTGTCAATATTGAGTTCCTTGATATCCTAGTATGCTAAATTTTAATGTTTCAATGTTTATTATTGTTTGTAGGTCTAAATTGTGCATCTTAAATAACTTATTTGCAATTTTAAATTTACAATGACATGGATCAATTCTTGAGGAATCTATTTTCCATTTCTTCTTCCAAGTAGGAAAATTCATTTCTCATCTAGTCTAATACATTTAAGAGATTTAAATCAAACTGTTCTAAACCCAAAATGCAATTCTAATTTCAATTTTATACATTCCCAAGAGAGACAAAATACTGCATTTTTCCCACATACATTTCTTCCTTTCAAACAAATATTTAACTATCTCTTTTGCCATATAATGAAACATTGAATTCATTCGATGATAGCCTTAAATTTTTTGCTTCTTCAATCAAACATTAATACAAGAATCCAGTTTCTACCCTTTCTCAAAATCATATATTTTAAACAAAGCAAAATAATACAATTTCAATACAACAATGTAAATTGATAAGGTAGAGCAGTCTTTTATTGATTTCAATTATACAACTTTAAATTTATCAAGTTTGAATGTAAATAACATATTTCTATTTCTTTCTTCCCAAGGAACAAAGTAGACTATAAACATATTTCATAGTTCAAACATACAACTTTCATAACCAATTTACAAACATAAATTCTTCACAAAATATATATTACAAATTCATAAACTTCGGAGTGGGAAAGGTTACAAAGGATTTATTTCACAAGGTATAGTCAAATGTATTTCTCCTATGCTCCAGAAAAGAAACATGCAAAGCTCCCTTTTCTTCCATTTTGATCACATAAAAAGTGGAGGAAAGGCAACGCTCTGTAGCCAACTAAGACATCCAATGAAAGGAGAAGCCATCTTTCATCATTGGCCCCCGAGCCCCAACCACAATGCAATAAGAAATGTATATCAACCCATGGAAACAACAAGCTTCCAAAAAACATACACACAACAGTTTTTCAACATTCACATTCCAAATTAAAACTCAGTTCAACACAAGACAACAATTTACAACTGCATTGAAAACATTAAAATAGAACTCATGATTCATCATGCAAGCCAAAAGAGAAAGGACTATGGGGGAAGCTACTTATGCCTCCCAATGGGAATTGGTCATCCACCTGTAACAAACTACCAATAAAAATCACCACACATATCCTTATGCTCCCCACAATCCCTCCTTATGCCCCCCACAATTTTTCTTATGCCACCCACAAAGTAAGAAATGCAAGTTATTTCTTTTTCATGGTGGATCCCAAACCCAAACTCCCTCCACAAGAGTTTTGATGCCACTAGCATTCCCTTATGCCCCTGACATGGATTTCCCATAGCCTTCTCATACACCATTCGTATGGCAGTCTACCCACAACCAATAAATACACACAAACACAAAAGGAATAACAACAAAAAGAAGAGATAAGCTCCTACCTCTCCATGGTAGAATTTGTTCCAACACAACAAGCTTTCGATGTCCAAAAACACAGTCCCAAAATCAAAAACCAGCAAGCATGTAAATTTCTCGAATCTCCTTACAAAATCAAGAGATCCAAGCACAAGAAAATTCACCCCTAAGGAAGCATGCAAAATGTTTCAACAACCCAAAAGAAAACGAAGAGTTCAAATTTTATAGAAGATCGGAGAGGGAGAGGATGAGGTGGATCCATGTAGGATGCCACATTACACATCCTCAACTTCAACACAAAAGTCAAATTTCATTCTCCCAAGCACAATAAAGAGGTGGGTGAAAATATGACAAAATTACTTGTACACTCCAAAAGCCCACACCCCAAAGGACTGAATTAAATAAAATGTAAGAAGATTTCTATTAAAACTAGTAACATAATTAATAAAATACATTAAAAAGGTCTCAAAACAACCCTCCAACCATAGGTATGGTTGGTAAAGAAACTTAAGAGGTATCAGATAAGTTTTACTTGTCCCACAATCCTCTTACATACTCCAAAATCTGACTTACACATACTTACACATCTCTTACATATTTAATACAAAGCCAAAAACTCCTATAATCCCTTTCTCATACCCCAATTTTATTTATTTAATTATTTTAACAATATGATTACTCACATTAATTCTCCACAATTTAATTAATTAAAACAAAGGGACACATCACTAATAAAACACATACAATAAAACAAGGAACCACATGAATAAATACACAAAACCCATGGTCACATTTAAAGGTGATCCCCCCATGGGAATCCCTAACAAAAATCAAACATAACACGATAAAACAAGTTTCCATGGTGACCTTGTTGAATTCATATAGAATTCCAAAGTGGTTGGTCTCTAATCACCCAATGTTTGTTGTGATATTTTAACCAGTAAAACACAAATACCTCCTTTGGCCTCATGGCCATATCAAAACATACAACATTATATAACTATAACCACAAAATCATCTATACATATGAATTATGACAACATTAAGGAAATCAATAATATCACTTACAATTCATATCAACAACTATATCATCATCATATAATGTCCATTTTCTAGGTCTACTCACAATATCTAAACTCACATGTCCGAACAACATTCATAATATATCCATGTCAAATAATATATCATCGTCCAGATATGAAGTGTCTCTAATAATCATCATGCATCATAACTAAATAAAAATCAACAATAATCCATGGTCCAACATCTAACATCATACTAAATCAAAACCATAGTAATTTCCACAATGAAATCTATAGTATCAAGATCAGTATCAAAAGGTGTCAAAGGGAAGTGGGAACTACATCCCCCTCCCCTTAGACTTGACTTCCTCCTAGAAGTCACTGGAAAAAATGTGGAAATTAAACTCGTAATAAGGTAGTATCCTCCCATGTAGCTATAGTCTCATCATATCTATCCCACTACACAAAAATTTGATGAACCTCTCTTCCTTGAAGGCCCATAATCCTAAGATCTAGGATGTGAATGGGCTCCACCATCACCTGCCCTTGATCTTGCACCTAAAATGATGTCCAATCCAGCTCATGAGAAGGATCTGTAATATATCTCCTAAGAACTAAAACATGAAATACATCATGTATGTGAGATAAGCTAGGTGGAAATGCTAGATGGTAAGCCAAAGGGATGATATGCTCCATTATCTCAAAAGGACCAACGAATCTAGGAGCTAAATTAGAACCTTTTCCATAATAGATAGGGATCTTGTGTGGCCTGACACGAGGGAACACCTTCATGCCCACATCAAAACTATGGTCGATCCTATGTTGATCTACATACTTCTTCTGCCTATCCTGTGCCTCTTGTAATCTCTGCCATATCAACACCACCTGTTGCTTCATTTCCTGTAAAAGAGTTGGTCCAAGAGATACTCTGTCCTCTAACCTATCCCAACTAAGAGGTGTTATGTACTCTCCACCATACAAATCCTGAAAAAGAGCCATGCCTATAGAACTCTTAAAAATATTGTTGTAGGCAAACTCCACCAAGTAAAGGTACTCTTCCCATTTAGACTGTTGATCCATCACATACATCCTGAGCATGTCCTCTAAAATATGATTCACCTACTCGATATTTCCATCTATCTTGGGGTAATATGTTGTACTGAAGTTGATTCTCATCCCGAGGACATACTGCATGGTAGTCCAGAAATGGGAAGTGTACAAAGGATTGCAGTCACAAATGATCTTCCGCAAATTCCCGTGAAACCTGACAATCTCATCCAAATATAACTGTGCCACTACTCTAGCTGTATAATTGGTCTCCACCAGAGAAAAGTGAGCCACTTTTGTCAATTTATCAACCATGACCATAATGGCATCATGGTGATATCTTGACATTGGTAGTCCAACAATGAAGTCCATGGAAATGGTGTCCCACTTCTGTTCCAGTAAATCATGAGGAAAAATAAGGCCAGCTGGATGCTGATGCTTGGCCTTAACTCTCTGGAACTCTAAGAATCGTGACATGAATTGGGCCACATCTCTGTAAATTCCTCTCCAATGATATAACTATCACAAGGTGGCGTGCATCTTCTTCACCCTAGGATGGGCTGAATAGGGTGCATGATATGCCTCTACCAAGATGTCCTACCTCAAGCCTCCATCTCTAGGAACATAAATCTAGCCTCTGTTCCTGAGAAGACTATCTGACTCTAATGAGAAACCATAAAACTTCCCCTCAAGGGGTATCTGAGACTTGATCTCTTCTTGAACTGCAATGTAAAAGCTAGCAAGAGGAAGCTGCTAAAGAATCCTGCTTTGTAAATTTGTGCTCACTGAGGTGGCCATAGCCACATGTCTCCTTCTGCTGAGATTGTATGCTACCACATTATCCTTCCCCTTCACATGCTCTATCTCCATATCATACTCACAAAGCAACTCCATCCAACACCGCTGACAATCATTGTGATTGGGCTACGTGAAAAGGTGATGAAGACTCAAGTGATCTATCCTGAGTGTGAATCTCTGACCAAGAAGAAAGTGTCTCCATCAAACCAAGGCATGCATAACTGCCACAATCTCAAGTTCATGATTCGGATAATTAAGCTTGTAATATTTAAGTTTTTGAGACTCAAAAGCCACTACTCTACCCTCCTGCATCAGCACACCTCCAAGTACTACTAAGGAAGCATCTGTGCAAACAAAAAAATCACCCTGTGGATCCGGAACTGCAAGAATAGGTGTTGTAGTGAGGCACTCCTTCAGTGTCCTGAAGGCTTGCTCACATCTGTCCAACCAAAAAAACTTCTTCCCTTTCCTCTGAAGGGAAGTGATGGGGTGTGCAATCTGAGAGAAGTCCTAAACAAATCTCCTGTAGTAGCCTATCAATCCCATGAAGCTATACACCTCATTCACAGTAGTGGGTATTGGCCAATCCATAATGGCTCTAATCTTGGAAGGATTGATGGCAATACCTTCCCCAGAAATGATATGACCCAAATATTGTACCTCTGTTTGAAAAAATGTGCACTTCTCTAACTTCTCATAAATTTTCTATTCCCGAAGACACTGAAGAACCTGGTGAAGGTGCCCCTCATGCTCCTCACATGTATGTGAGTAAATAAAAAATTCATCAAGGAAGATGAGAACAAAGTGATCTAAGAAGGTCCCGAATACCCCATTCATCAAACTCATGAACACTACAGGGGCATTAGTCAAACCAAAACGCACCACTGTGAACTCATAGTGCCCATATCTCGTACAAAAGGTGGTCTTATGAATGTTCACCTTTAAAATCCTCAACTAATGGTAGCCTGACTTAAGATCAATCTTATAGAAAACTGTGGTGCCCTTCATCTGATCAAACAAGTCATCAATACACGAAAGGGGATAACAATTCTTGATCATTACCTTGTTCAGCTGGCGGTAATCAATACACAACCGCAAGGATCCATCCTTCTTCTTCATAAAGATCACCAGTGCACCCAAAGAGGATACACTAGGATGGATAAGGCATTTTTCCAAAAGGCCCTCCAGCTGTAACTTGAGCTCATAGAGCTCTGGGGTGGTCATCTGATAAGCTGCTTGTGAGATAGGCTTTGCTCCAGGAACTAGATCTATATGAAAATCAATCTCACATGGGGGTGGTAACTCTGGTATCTCCCCTAGAAAGACATCAGCAAACTCTTTCAAAATTTAATGATCATATAGTGATGGTCTAATAGACCCATCCTATGATCTGTCACTAACTTTAACAGTATACGTCTAACAACCCCATCACACACACCGCTTAAGCTGAATAATAGAGATGGTGTGAATAGAAACGGGTCTCTTGATCCCTAAAATCATCGACTCCACTCCCAGATCATCTGCATAAGATATAGTCTTGTGGTAATAATCCATCCTTGCCCTATGTGTAGATAACAAATCCATACCCAAAATGACTCCATATGATTGCAAAGGAAGGATACGAAGATCTGAGGTAGATGTGAAAGGTCACAAATCCACTACACACTCCTTGACTAAGGATTCTATAGAGATCTTGGTTCTAGAATCCATTTTAACATCCCAATAATGAACCTACCTAACTTCCACCAGCCTACATCATTCTACTATAGATGGTACAATGAAATAATTAGAAGAACTAGAATCAAACAATATAGAGGTAGGAATACCACTAATGTTACATGTGGTCTCAATGACTGTACTTTGATGCTCTGCCTGGTGGTTCTCAACCACTGCATAAATCTTGTGGCTATGTCCCATGTCACCAACAGTCAACTATGAGATCTTTTTCTTATCCTTGTTGTTAGGGTTTTGTGGGAAATCTCTCCAAAAATGTCCAGTAACACATAACCAAAACATCCTTATGATCGTTCCCAATGCATAACACCTCCAGTAGATGCTCTAAAAGTCTATGGCATGGATCCTAATGATCTGGTTACGGTCTGCTGAGGACTCTACTAATGAGATCCCACTAACTAAGCTCTAGGTCCACCATGTGTCCTAATGAGACCCCTAGGAGGAGGCCACATACTCCTTCTCTGTGCATCAGCTCTCTATGGAGGTATATGAGGAGGGTGGGACTACTGCTGCTGTGGTCTAAAGGATGATTGTCCTAAACCATGGCCACCATGAGGAGGAGATACTGACCCCCTCGTTCTAATGTCCTGCATCTACTATACGTAGCTCTGGACTCAATCTCTAGCCTGTTAGGTCTTCCCCCAAGTCTCCTTTGCTATATAGGCCTTCTCGAAGGCCCTAGCTAATGTCTGTGGACAATGGATCTACACTGCACCTCCAATGCCTAGCTTTAGACCCCAGATGAACCTATGAATTTACATGTGCTCATCCTGCATATACTCAACATACATGAGTAGATCCATAAATCTACTCTCATACTCTACTACTGAAAGAGATGCCTATCGGAGGTCATGAAACTCATCTATCCACTATTGTATGAATCTCTGTGACAGATATATGCTCCTGAATCTTTCCTCAAATAGCTCCCAAGTCATTTTCTCAAAATCTACATGGAGCTTCTACTCCTCTGTCCTCCACCATACTCCTACTCCATCCCTTAGTAGATGGATCACAACACGAGTTTTTGTGTTGCTAGAACAAGGACAAAGCTTGAAGAAATCACTCAAGCTCACTAGCCAGGTCTCTTCCTGAAATCCACCTGTGTCACCAGAATAATGTGATGGTCGAAGCTTCAAGATCTCACTGATGTGATCTGCAGCTATAGTCAGACGGCCTCTAGGTCTCTCTACATGCTCATCCCTAAGCCTAGGGCTCCGAGACCTCTCTCTACACTCTGAAACTTGGTCACACTTTCCCCTCTATAGCGACTCTTCCCTGGATGATTCTGCATGGGAGTTATCTCCTCTATGCTCCTCACTAGGTCGAAGAGATGCTTGAGCATCAACAGATAGCTCCCTACTATGGATGCATGCCCTCTGCGTAAAGCACCATTAACATCCTAAAGAGTCTACAAAATCAGGGGTAGGATGGCTGTTACACCATGATCTGGTGGTGGTGGTAGTGGTGGTAAATCTAGTCCTATGTGAAAATTCCCCTCGTCCCACCTGTGCCTCCTGCACAAAACAAAATGAGAGTTAATTCCTTATTCTAGGTCTTACTTAGTTTTCCATGTTTGCTAAAATATTGAAATTTCTAAACTAAGTTGTTTTCTAGATTTAAAAGTGTGCTAGGTTTAAGTTTCATGTCCCAATTTTTCTAGTGTGCCCAATGGTCCAAGATTTTGAACCACTACTTTGATACCAAGTGTGATGCCCGCTAAAACAACCCGCTTGAGACATAAGAAACAACCTAGGATTAGTTAGGAAAATTATGGAATAACTGTTTTTGTTTAGAAGTGTCTACAACTAGGTTGCAAGGCAACAATTGTCACTAAAAATTTCTGAAACAAATCTAAATTACTAGAACATATTTTTATTTTATTAACCATTACAAGAGGTCAGAAGGTCTAAAATTTATGGCTACAAGTTTTAGTTAGGTCTAGGGGGTAAATTATCCCCATACCCACTCTCTAATAGGATTAGAGTTTAAACTTGATGTTTCTCACAATTAATGCATTAAAATTTTCTCTAAATAATTTCCATTGGATGGTAAATTTTCTCAGCTTTCTAATGATATAAAGAAGTCCTCCTAACTCCTTGTAAAACTATAGTTATGGGCCGGTGGGCCTTGGGGTGAAAATTTTCCCCTAAGGGTGGGCTTGCGGGCCCAGGGATGAAAAATTGCCCTAGAGGGACACGTGTTGAGTGGGGGTGAAATTCATTTTTTTGGGTTGGTGGGTCATTGGGATGGTGTTTTGAAAGTTTCCCCGCATGGGAGCAAGGTCCACATTTTTGCTCGCGCCTCCACTACGCCGTCAGGGACACGTGGCACTCAACAAACCAAAGCGGGGGAGAAAATGAGGGAAGGGCTTGGTGGCAGAGAAGTTTGGGATATTTTTCTGAGAGGAGGGTGACAGGAGTAAAATGAATGTGTGGGTCCATGTGTTTGTGGAGTTTATTTCACCAAGGCGAGGGCAGGAGTGCAGGGCCACGAAGGTAAACTCCAAAAATTTCTGAAAAACAAAATTTTAAAAAAGGATAAAGTCTGCGAGGATTCCTTCCCACCGCCGTTGCCACATGGCAGCCTATGATTGGCTACGGGCTGGCGGGGTAGTGGCGGGAGTTTTAAAAATTTTCCCAAAAAAAAAAAATCATGGATTTTGTAAATTTTCAAAGGGAAATTTTCGGGCCATGGGCCCGCCAAGGAAGGAAAACTTCATAAGGCCATAACTTTTGCTAGAAAGCTTAGTTTTGGGAAAACGAGGACTTTTTAAAAATCTCTCAACACCCTCTTTCCATGGGAATCATCAATTTTAGGTTTTAATAAAGTTTAAGGGGTAAATTTTAATAATTTTTTTTTTAATATTTTATAGAAGCCAACTAGTAAATTTTAATTTATAAATTTGGTTCAATTTGATCTTCTCTTTCACTAAACATGCCAAACAAACATGGAGAACTATTCTACAAAGGATTTAGGATGTTTTTGGAAGGTTATTTTGCTTGATTGATTCCAATTTGAATTTTTTTCAACATTTGACAGAAAAATGATGCAGAATGACTGTGAAAGGTTTGGGCCCGATTTTGCAATGTTTTAAATTATTTCCTTAAGTATTTTTGTCAAAATTGAGTTCCTTAATATCCAAGTATGCTAAATTTTAATGTTTCAATGTTGATTATTGTTTGCACGTCTGAACTTTGCATCTTAAATAACTTATTTTCCAGTTTTAAATTTACAATGACATGGATCAATTCTTGAGGAATCTATTTGCCATTTCTTCTTCCAAGTAGGAAAATTCATTTCTCATCTAGTCTAATACATTTAAGTGATTTAAATAAAACTGTTCTAAACCCAAAATGCAATTCTGATTTCAGTTTTACACTTTCCCAAAAGAGACAAAAGGCTATATTTTTCCCACATACATTTCTTCCTTTCAAACAGAGATTTAACTATCTCTTTTTCCATACAATGAAACATTGAATTCATTCCATGCTAGTCTTAAATTTTTTCCTTATTCAATCAAACATTAAAACAAGAATTGAGTTTCTATCCTTTCTCAAAATCATATATTTTAAACAAAGCAAAGTAATACAATTTCAATACAACAATGTAAATTGATAAGGTAGTGCAATCTTTTATTGATTTCAATTATACAACTTTACATCTCTCAAGTTTGAATGTAAATAACATATTTCTATTTCTTTCTTCACAAGGAACAAAATAGAGTATAAAAATCTTTCATATTTCAAAGATACAACTTTCATAACCAATTTACAAAAATATTTTCTTCACAAAATATATATTACAAATTCATCCACTTCAGAGTGGGAAAGGTTACAAAGGAATTATTTCACAAGGGACAGTCAAATGTCTTTCTCCTCTACTCTAGAACAACAACATGAAAATTTCCCTTTTCTTCCAATTTGATCACAACAAAAATGGGGGAAAGACAACACTCTCCACCCAACCAATACATCCAATGAAAGGAGAAACCATCCTTCATCATTGGACCTTGAGCCCCAACTACAATGCAATAAGAAATGTATATCAACCCATGGAAACAACAGGATTCCACAACATAGAAACAAAAAATTCTTTCAACATGCACATTCCAAATTGAAACTCAGTTCAACACAAGACAATAGTTTACAACTGAATTGAAAACATTAAAATAGAACTCAGGTTCATCATGTAAGCCGAAGAAGCAAGGACTATGGGGGAAGATACTTATGCCTCTCAATGGGAATTGAGCATCCACCACTAAAAAACCACCAAAAAAATTCACCACACATATCCTTATTCCCCCCACAATCCCTCCTTCTACCCCCCACAATTTTCCTTATGCTCCCCACAAAGTAATAAATGCAAGCTATTTATTTTCCATGGTGGATAACAAACCCAAACTCCCTCCACAAGAATTATGATGCCACTATCATTCCCTTATGCCCCCCCACATGGATTCCCCATAGCCTTCTCCTACACCATTCCTATGGCAGTCTACCCACAGCCAATAAACACACACAAAACATTCACCATTCACACAAACACAAAAGGAATAACAGAAAAAAGAAGAGCTAAGCTCCTACCTGTCCATGGTAGAATTTTTTCCAACACAACAAGCTTTCAATGTCAAAAGACACAGTCCCAAAATCAGCAACCAACAAGTATGTAAATTTCTCCAATATCCTTCCAAAAGTAAGAGCTCTAAGCATAAGAAAATCCACCCCCAAGGAAGCATGTAAAATGTTTCAGCAACCCAAAAACAAACAAAGAGTTAAAATTTTATAGAAGAGGGAAGAGGAGAAGATGAGGTGGATTTGTAGGATTACACATCACAAATCCTCAACTTCAAAACAAAATTCAAATTTCATTCTCCCAAGCACAATAAAGAGGTGGGTGAAAATATGACAAAATTACTTACACACTCCAAAATCCCACACCCCAAAGGACTGAATTAAATAAAATGTAAGAAGAGTGCAATTAAAACTTGCAACATGATTACTAAAATGCATTAAAAAGGTCCAAAATCTCTCCAACTATAGTTATGGTTGGTAAATAAACTTAAGAGATATGGGACGAGTTTTACTTGTCCCACAAGCCTCCAAAAACAGCCCCAAGGACAAATTCGAGTTTCCAATAAGGTGGAGTGTTTCATACTCCGAAATCTGACTTACATATACTTACACATCTCTTACATATTTAATACAAAGCCAAAAACTCTTATAATCACTTTCTCATATCCCAATTTGATTTATTTTATTATTTTAACAATATGATTGCTCACATTAATTCTCCACAATTTAATTAATTAAAAGAAAGGGACACATCACTAATAGAACATATATAATAAAACAAGGAACCACATGAACAAATACACAAAACCCATGGTTACATTTAAAGGTGATCCCCCCCATGGGAATCCCTAACAAAAATCAAACAAAACACAATAAAACAAGTTTCCATGGTGACCTTGTTGAATTCATCTAGAATTCCAAAGTGGTTGGTCTCCAATCCCCTGATGTTTGTTGTGATATTTTAACCTGCAAAACACAAATACCTCCTTCAGCCTCGTGGCCATATTAGAACATCCAATATGATATAAATATAATCACAAAATCATATATACATATGAATTATGACAACATCAAGGCAATAAAAAATATCACTTACAATTTGTATCAATAACTATATCATCATCATATAATGTCTGTTTTCTAGGTCTACTCACAATATCTAAAATCACATGTCTGAAAAACATTCATAATATATCCATGTCAAATAGTATATCATCATCCGCATATGAAGTGTCTCTAATAATCATCATACATCATAACTAAATCAAGATGAACAATAATCCATGGTCCAACATCTAACATCGTACTAAATCAAAACCATAGTAATGTCCACAATGAAATCTATAGTATTAAGATCAGTATCAAAAGGTTTCAAATGGAAGTGGGAACTATAGTTATTAAGTTATATCCTAGCATCCGCTAAGCTTTCAATAGTTTTCTTGTTTTTGTAAAATCCTAGGGATAACTAATATCCAAATACTATTATTTTGTGTCCTTCTAGACAAACTAATAATATTGTGGCCTTCCATAACAACCCTAACGAATTAATATATATGTCATCACTCTACCTTCTGCCAATAATATGTGGCATACTGATAATATTGTTTTAATAGAATTTTATCGTCATGACTAACATACATAAATACATTATGATTGAAATATTTAATATATGAATTTTAATGCATACTGATTGTAATAATTTATAGATAAAATTTAGTTGTATATATAATATGTTTAACCTTCCATTGCACAAATTTTTTTCTCACAATTGAAAACCTAGTATTATTTTATAGGTTTAGACCATTTTGTTAACCTCAAATATCTTCTCAGAAAGTCAACGTGGAAACCATATAAACAATGTATAATGAAATATTTGCCTCGGGTTTTTTTATTATCATAATAAAAAGAAAAAAAATAAACATAACAATACCAAAACAGTATTTTGAGTCACGTTAAACATTTAATTTTTTAAAAACTATTGTTTAGGAGATTGGCCATCATTATCAGGAAAAAAAATCTAGAGGGGGACAGATCGGTGAAAACTTGGAAGTGTTCAAATGAAATAAAAACCAGAGATGAAAAGAGATTAAATTTTCTTTGGTTGGGGCCCAACAGATTCCTTTTTTTAGGAGCAAGGCAGTGTGACAAAATGAGAAGAAGGAACCAGTAAGCATAGCTAGGGCCACAGATCATGTTTTCATAGGAAAAAGTAGGGTTGGAATGACCTGAAAAAGATAGGAACTAGTATTCACAAGCCAGTGTGAAAACATTATCAAAAGGAACTGGTAAGCAGAGCTAGGACCACAAATCATGTTTTTGTGGGGCAGAGAAGGGCTGGAGTAATGTGAAAAAGATAGGAATAAGTATTCAAAAGGTAGTGTGACAAAATGATCAGAAGGAATTAGTAAGTAGAACTAGGGCCGCAGATCATGTTTTCATAGGGAAAAGCAAGGCTGGACTAACATGAAAAAGACATGAACTAGTATTCACAAGGTGGTTTGAAAAAACAACCAAAAGTAATAAGTAAACAGAGTTGGGCCACGAAGCACATTTTTGTATGGAAAAACAGGGATGGACTGAGGTTAAAAATGATAGGATCTAGTCGAAGACGGAATAACTATATAAGTCCACAATAAAAAAGGTGCACATTTAGTATAGTATATGTTTTTGATATATACATTATTTAGATCTGAGATTTTTACACGCTTTGTGATGCCTTTCAAACCATTGACTGTTGCATCGAGCTAACTATATGCCCTATTTTTCCACAACCCCTTCTGCTTCCCCAGTGTGTGAGCACCCTTTTGGTTACTAATTGATTGTTCCCTTTTTTAATCCATGAATGAGATTATAATTTCTTCCTAATTGTTCCCTAGCCAAAACGACCAAGATTCTAGCATTTGTCCCTTGCAATATTTGGCTTGCTTGTATTTTTATCTGATTTCACGAGTTGATGTTCTGCAATACCAAATAAAATAAAAACCCTAAAAACTAGTTCTTTGGGGTATTTAATGTTTTTTTTAACACATTCCACGTTATAAATTTTGAAAATATAAAAAGTGTAGGATATGAAAATTTGAAAATATGACTAGGGGAAATTATGTTAATATTGACATTTCAAATTATCAAAAAATTCAGGGGAATTCGCAATTCAAATTTTGAATTTTTCAATCATTGAGAAAAGGTGCGGGCTATTAAATAAATAAATAATATTGGAAACAATGCCTTTTGTTATTGGCTATAGCTTAACATAGATGAAACATTAAAAAGTTTATAATATTATAATAAAATAGTAGAAATAAATTCTATCAATTTATAGGCACATTTAATTTTATTTTTTTTATCTAAACATTGCCTAGATAATGTTAGATGTAGAGTGCTAATGAAATGTAAGTCTCTAATTAATCCATGCCACATGTTAAGATTGAACCTAATAGTTAGATAACATTATAATTTACACATTTATTATGAAATTAAAATTTAAAGAAACTAGTATAATATGAAACCACGATATTATTATATAAATAACAACCAGTAAAATGGTGACACATGGCTATAGCTTAAAATAATTGAAACACAACAAAAAATATAATATTGTAATAGAACATATGAAATAACGTGCATGAATGTATAGGCACATTTTCTTAAATCAAAATTGACCTATACAATGTTAGATGTACTGCGCAAATGAAAACTAATTATCCAATTATATTGGGCCACGTGGCATGTTTTGAACCTAATAGTTAGAAAACATTATAATTGACACATTTATTACAAAATTTAAATGTAAAGAAACAAATAATAAAATATTTTGAAACTATATGAAACCATGATATTATAATATAAATACCTACCATTAAAATGATGACACGCGGCATGAAAATTCTGAAATCCCAGAAGGTATTTACAATAACATGAGGTATTGGTATATAGCTAGCGACTGCTAGGCGATATCATGATTTGTTATTTTGTCACTATTTCCAAATTAAGTAATTTTTGTGCAATTATTTATCTTATCAAAATTACAAAAAAAAAACACTTTCTCTCAAGGGTATATCTGGATTCCAATTTAAAAGGATATATCTTGTACGAGATAAATAAGTAGTGCAACAATTATAGTTTCCATGTAAATTCCTCCCAAAATGATATAATTACAATGACATGTGATAGTGATAGGATCCTAGCGGCCACTAAGCTAGACCATTGTTTCTTATAATATATTTATTCACAAATTAGAAACTGTTGAGCCTACTGGCCACTATGTTATTCCTTTCAACTATTAATATAACTTAACGTTCGCTAAACATTTTCTTTGATACTAACCAAAAGTGTTGATCCATCTTGATGAAATGTAGTGTAGAAATTGGTTCCACCATGTAACGTGTAGCCTATTTGAAACAATTATAATAATTAAAAATTACAATTGATATAAAGATGTAAATATAATGATTACTACGATAAGAGGTAATGAATAATATTTTCAGCCTCTAAGTTATATCACGAGTTGTTAATCAATAACTACTTGGAAATTGAGAAATTGTTAATCCTAGCGGGTGCTAGGCTCTTTGTTTGTTATGAATGAATGTGGATTATAATTCACAAACATATATCTTAAGAGAAATAAATAAGTCTTGAATCCTCTCAAAATTAAAACTGTTAAGCCTAGCCTCCACTACGTTATTCCTTTCAACGAGTAATGGCCTTTAAGCTAGTCCATTCAATTAGTGTAAATTACCAACAACTAATATTAAAAGAATTCCATTCATATGTTGACTTAAATCCTCCCTCTTGCTAACATCAATGTTTTCAAATGTTTCCTTTCATGCAATCTAAGAAAAGTGGATGATTGTCATACAACGGATAATCCTTCCAAAATAATTTGCTTGTTAATTGTCAAGAAAATTTTTGCATAGTTTCTGGTATTAATGTTGTGATCCACAAAATAGTATTTACAATAACCAGTTGAAGTTTAGATGTCATATTTGGTTGAAGCCTAACAATATCTAACCTTTAATTTGATTTCTCACCAATGATAAAAAGTAATGTATTATAGAGATTGGTGATCGCAAAGGTTAATACTTGATTTCATTTTATTTTTATTATTTTTTATTATTGGCAAATAGTTTTTTGAAAGGGACTATACCCTTGAGTACAACAGAGGGCCTATGAGCCAGAATAGGAATGAAAATCAGAGAAAAAAGGATCAGAATCCAAGTATGACAATGAAGCCCAAAGTAGCCAAAAATACTTGCTTTCATTAACATATGGTGAGAACAAAAATTAATCCAGATGTCAAGTAATTTTTAATATATTCTATTCCAATTGTAGATACAATGTCTTCCATTAATCACAATCCATTCTTGGAAATTCCATTTATTGAAGGCACTGAGAGCTGGAAGAACAAAGATGCCGACTAGTTTTTTGAAGTCCATGGACCTAACAAGGACATGAGGAAATTAGAATGGTTATATTCTCTATAGTCATTGATTCAAGAACACTACATGTTCATGTTGAACACTTTGAATATGAAAATAATAAGTGTCTTATTATGTATATGGAGTTGGATGTTTCTTTATTCAAGAAACGGGAAATGCAAGCCCTTGAAAATAGAAAACAATGTTCTTGTCCAAAACATGGATGGGATTTGCAGCTGTTAGTAGATGACGAAAAAACTTGTTGTTCAAATGCAACATAAATTCATGATGGCATGCTTCCAGTACTTATAAAATTGTATAGATGTGATAAAACCTCTTCCATTTGTCATTTTTTTAAAATAAAAGGTTCTCTTTCACCGTCTAAACATTCCAAGTTGTTTACTTTGCTGAGGATAACATATTTGGCTGAATTGGAGCTTGATCTATCTAGATCAAAGTTGTATGGGTTGAAAAAAAATACTAAATCAGTTGTATTGCTGAAGAAAGAAACTACTATATTCACGAACAAAAAACCTTCAACCAAGAAGTAGTTTGATTTTTTTTTTATGGAGAAGTATTTTCAATTGATGTTTCTAGGTGCCATGTAGCACCTCTAGAGTATCAGTATCATTCTGTTGATGAAAATAATGTTGACATTATAGTTCACTCCATGTTGATAAATTTTATTCCTACAGAGACAGATGCAATTCTTCTTCCCTTCTTGGAGTCTACAAATAAGGTTGTGGTGCTAAAAGATCTGAAATACTTTAAAAGGGATGATGTTAAATTTTATATACCTGATGACCAACATACAATATGTGCACAAAAAAATATTTTGGGCTGAGATACGTATAATTATTTACATGCGAGGCTTTATTTTCAAAGGGATCACATTCTTTCTGCAAATTCAACTAATAGATCCATTACTAATAATTACAAACAACATAATGAAGTGAATTTTGGTTATAGAAACCAAGTTTATTGATTTACTATGCAAAGATATATCGTTTTGTAAATCACATGGATGCCCTCAACGTTTCGGATAGGAAAAAAAAAAAACAGAGGAGTGGAGAGTAATGTATTTTAATTTTATTACATTTTTTATTAACTTGTTTCTTCCTTATATAAAAAGAAAAAACATATAATTTTCCTTTAAATGTAGAACTTTGAGATTCAATGCCTTTTGATGTTAAAAACGGACTCAACCATCAATCTATATGAAAAATGGACTTTTCTATTATTTTTAGATGATATATGGACTAAATGGACTACAAAATTTGAGTTGTTTATATCTGGTGGCCTTGCTTGTTCACCTATTAAAGAAAATAATGATAAATTTCAACCTAATTCATTGGCCAGATTCATACCCATTTCATTCAGAGTTGCTAGAGGAATGAACAACGAACAACTATCAGTACTAATAAATAAAGTATAATCAGGGGATGTCTTGTTAATGTTCCTTGTTCTGATAGGCATAATAACAAATACATTTGATTCTTACCACCAGAGAATAAAAGGAGACATAAAAATGAGAGAAAAATATCTCCAATATTTTAAAGAAAAACATCCAGATATTGATTTATTAACATCTTGTAGTGAATCCAATGTAATTGAAAAATTTAAATTGCATGAATCACACTACCTCCGGTTGTTTTTACTATTGGGTGAAGAGAGGAAATGAAAGAGAAAATGTGATTCCCACATAGGGGGGAAAAATATAAATACTAAAAGGACCAGGTGGTGGAAGAATATGTTCTCATCGAGGCTCAGATAATATTAGACAACTATATGGTGTTAATGGAAGCAAATATACTAGCAAGGATTGAGGACACAGAAGAATTCACTTGTCAATTTGCACAACCATTCCATATTTCATCAACTCTATTAGTTATTCCTTCCACTAATTCTTTCAATGAAGAATGTGTTATCACTGATTTTTGTAATTTGTCTAGCGATATTTCTTCTAAAGAAATAATGGATTTGCTAACATTTATTGAAATGATTCTGAAGGAATGTATTATTATTTTTCTCATACAAATTTAATATTAAATAATGTTGAGAGAAACAATAAAAAATACATGGAAAAGGTTAAATACAGTGATGAATCAATTCTAGATGGATGCTACATAATCTATGATAGTAGTGGATAATTAAAAGTTTGTCTTATGTACACAATAAATGGAGTGCACAACTACGATAAAATAAATGATTAACAAGAAGGTTTCACTAGGGATTAGAAGGAAAAACTACCACATCAATTCATAACTGCAAGTGAAATCGGTCTAAAAGGAAACAAACATCCTTTTCCTTTTGAGCGATCATATGAGGTCTAGTCTAAGATGTTCACTTAATGATATTCTGATAATTCTATAGTATTAGTGTTATATGGTGGAAGTGTCGCACTACATGCATTATTTGAATCTAATCAATCTACTATTTTTATTGTTGAGACACATAGTATGGAAATGTTTTTGAAACATTACTATTATCATATGAAGAAAGGTTCATACCGGAATACAATTTGAACATGTGATTATGTTAAAAGTCTTTCAACTGAAATAAGCTACTTACACATTTCTTATTTATGTATACAACCCAAGTAAAATAGGAATCGATGTACAAACCTATCAACTTGACGCTACACAACCAACTCATCATGGTGATTGTCCTTAAATATCTTTATAAATATGCTTAATGAGCTTTGTTTTTAATTTCCATTTTTTTCGTTCTTTTGACAATACTCTATGTTCACCAACTCTGACCACAAATGAACAGAACTAAGCCACATCATCCACGAATATGCAAGAAAATATTGGTATGTTATTCATGTGTATTTATAAATAAGAACCACTACTAAGCCCCTCAAATATAAAAAAAATTAATGTTTTATGCAGACAACCAACACCCAGAGAAATTAACAGTGGATTTCATGGTGGTAGACAGCACGAATATGTATACAGAAATAGGTATATTAGCCATGCATATTTTTAAACATAATCATTTCTAAGGCTCATATGGTTATAGAAAAAAAATCACCTGATTATAGAAGTGGAATAATTTTCAAAGAAGGAATTATCAAATAATCTATTTCAAAAGTTCATGGTGGCATCCAACAGTACATAGTTTGTAGTTTCCAAGTTATTGGTTGTCTACATAAACCATTAGTTTAGACATAATGATACAAATATTAGAATCTATGTTTATTCCAGCCAATGATGGCATAGCCTAGTGGTCATTAATCCACATCAATGTATCAAAAGTGTTGTCCTCCAATGGGTGGTTCAACTGATATAAACAAACCCTAACGGGCCCTAGAATTGATTCTGAAGACAAAAAATTTTGATTTGTACTTACCATATTACCATAGAGACCTATATGCTTTTTAATTATGCTTTCATTTGCGATGGCATGAAATTGATTTTGAATTTATTATTGTTGTTTCTAACACATATTAGATAAAAATAGTAGCTAGTAAGGTCTGTGCAAGCCAAACCGGAATCTCAGTCAGTAAGTGATAGATACCAAAATTTCTAATATTGAACTTACCATTTTACCACATAGTTTAGTATGTTTTTTTCAAATACGCTTTCATTTTCCATAGCAGTAGCTTTATTAATAATATTAATATTGTTTGAAATGGATCTTTCTGCAAAGGATCTAACTATGGGTAAAGAAGATTCAATCCTATATGCAAGGCCCGCCAGTAAGTGGTAGTCGTAATCTAAAATGTTACTTTTTTTCCATTGGTTATAATTGATATGAGACCGATTATAAAAAATTATTTACTTCCCTGTAGTTAACGATGAGAATTACTTGCTTATTTTAGATTTGGAGGGCTTGTTGTATGATAAAAACCAATCGCCCTCTAGGGACATCACATTCAAGTTTAACAGGGAAAGAATAATCATGCGAGGTGGCCTAAAAGAGTTTATAAATTCATCATCAATGAAATTAGAAATGGAATTCTGGTAAAAAAAATCTCTTCAGCTGATGTTGAAAAGATGAAAAAGGCCTTGAATAAAAAAATTATCAACTAACGTGAATCCATTAATCACCTAGGGAAAAGGACATTGTAAAATGGTTGATATAATTGCAATCAAATATATAAAAAAATGTTTGGAGTAGAAATGATGTCCCCTACAATTATGAAGACAAAATGTGTATTACATTAGGTGCAAAGGGAAACCCTATAGCAAATTTTATGGTTGGGATGAAAATCCGAGGAGAAAATTTCTCAAAAGATATGTGCTTGATGACTAATTTGCACAAAGACTTATCACTAATAATGTCAAAGGGATTTAATGTGGTAGAGGGCATTGGATATTTGGAGCGAGTAAATGATAAATAAAAATTTAGCATTTCAAAATGTTATTGTGATGATACAGCTTAACATTCTAAATAAAATACATTCATATGTTTTTGTGATGGTTCTTTATACGTATTTAAATTACAATTGTACAATTATAAGTTGGGAGAATATAAATCTTCCCTGATTATAAGTTCAAATTGTGAGTGTATAGATTATAAATGTGAATTAAAAAAAAAATCTCTAATGTAGCTAATCTTTGAGCATTTTTTATTAATTAAATATGTATTCCTCAATTAATTGTGAGGATGCTTAAATACTAGTTTTAGTTTCGATATTAGAAATTGTATACCACTTTCTAAAGAAATGAATTAACTACAATACAGTATGTAAATAATCATCACGATGAAACATTACATTCTATTCAAATAAGTTCTTAAAAAAAAATTCCTAGTATAAAAAAACAAATGAGGAACACCCTTAGATTTTTGCTTTTTCACCACCTACAACCATTTGATTTTTGATATAACAATATCAAAAGGGACTTGTTTTTTATTTTTTAATTGATTCATCATCCTCAACCATTTTATTTTTTTTCATTTGTAGATATGAACACATGCAACATGAAATTGATCATATTTGATATAAAAGGTGTTTTGGCACACACCCTCCAAAAGGCATCTTCGACATTTAAACAGTTAAAAAAATTTGGTGGCATCGAGGTCAAAAAAAATTCTCAGACCTAATGTTAAAGATTTTGTGCAATGATGCAAAAAACATTTCAACATAGCAATATGGACATCAGTGAGAAAGTCTAATGTTGATGACATGAGGCCTTCATTCCTTGAAAACATCGGCTTGGAGGTTACAAGCTTCGAGTTCATATTTACATAGGAAGATTGTGTTGAGACCAAACACTCTAAATATGAAAGTTTTGGGAATCCCAATTTATATCTCAAAAATCTTAACTTAATTTGGTCACAGTTTAATCCATCATATAATTGTAAAAATATAGTGCTTGTAGATGACTATTAATAGAAAAAAAAGTTCAATGATGTTGCGAACTACATAATTTTTGAAACATTTAACATAGATTCTAAGTCAAAATAAACATACTTATTAGATGTGTTGTGGCCTTTGTTTCAACCATTGAAAGACGTCGAAAATGTTCAGTATTATATTAGATCACAAAAAATATTATAGGGATATTTTTTATTGGAGATTTACAAAGATTTGGATTATTGATTTAGAGGCACATCTTCCCGAATAGTGTTACATTATAAATTAAAAGTATTCATCATATATTTAACTATAATTCTACTTACCTTTAGCAAAGGAATTTCAATTTATTTCATAGCTATATTTAAATACTAATATATATATGGGATAGTTTTACAGTTAATTTTAAATAATTTCATATCCATATTTGAATATGAAAATTTTTATGCCACGTCTCTTACAGTTGATTTTATATCTAAATTTAAATATAAAAATATATTTGGTATGTTTTTACAATTAATTACATTCTCCTACACTGGATCGTCACCCTCTACTAATTGCTTCTAAGAATCTTCAAAAATTATTTGGTTGCACTGAGGCTCAATCACACCATTATAAATGAAGTAAATATGATATCTATCTTTAAAAATGAAAATATATCTGGAATGTTTTTATAGTTAATTAAATTCTCCTAAATTGAATTGTTTTCCTCTTTAAGTTTCTTCAAAACATCTTCATTTATTCTCTAGATGCCCCAAGGTTCAATCCAACCATAGTAATTGAATATGGAAAATTCTCACATCTCGTGAATGTCATTAGCCTAGCGCCCGCTTGCTTAATGGCATTTGAAATATTCAAATTTGTATAGTTTAATCTTGAAAAAATCTTTAAAATGAGAAGAGAATTATTCAAAAGTAATCATTAAGCCTAACATCCACTTAACCTTATAGAACACCAAATAAATCATTAAGCCTATCCACCACTAGACCTTATAAAATAGAACATGTATCTATTCTATACGGGCTAGCAATTGACAGTCATTATTTATCATATCAATGTTGGATTACCTGAAATAATCAAACATTTTTTCACAGATTCATAAATTTAAATCATGACCAGATATATTGGAATTTGCTAAGCTATTAATGGATTCTAATATTTTGATTTTTCAGATTCCAGTATATGTGATTTCAAAGTATAGTTGATTACAATATAGGTGATTTTGGATTCCAATATATTTGATTACAAATTCCAAAATATGAGATTTTGGAATCCACTATGTGTGAAATTGGAGTGCAGATAATTCCAATATTTGACATTTTGGAATCCAAAAATAGCAATATTGGATTATGATATTGAGTATATTTTTTAGCTTCTTGGACTAGAGCAAGTCCCAATTTAGTGAAATAAGCGTTAAGAGAGATAATTGGCAATCGGTAACCTCCACCTAGAATACTGGTAACCTCCATAGCTAAAATAGATTGTCAATAGAAAAATGGCCAAGCGTAGTAAATACAACTAACTAAAATAGTGTGATCAAGTGTACATCCAAGAAAGCGTATCCAAAAAGTGTAGGTAAACTCCAAGTGAGGTGGAATATCCTGAGTGGGATGATAAAATAAAGCAAGGAAAATAAATATCCTACACTAAAACTTGTCCCCATCCTTCAACTATCTTAATGGTTATACTTTCTACTCCTTTACCCTTGGTTTCCACATTGTTTACTCCTCTCGATAATACACTCATAATCACAGATCCCTAACAAAAAACAAATCTTCAGTCCCATCTTGGCTAGGATGGAAAACCCTTGAGAGGATAAATAAGGTTGTCCTTCCTAAAGCCTTCGATTTCAGTATGTTGACTCCTTCCCCCTCTCATGCATTCAAGAAGCCCAAAAAACTCTCACACATCACCATTCATTTATCAAGGGAGATATTTATTGAGATGATCATGCCCATTGTAGACAATAGTAAGGAAGACAATAATAATTTTGACTATCAAATAACCAAAATAGCACTTGGGAAAGTCACTACATAAGGATAAATAAAAGGTTTTTAGGTGGCCATGGATAAATTATTCAAGAAGATTAAAGAAACCAAGGCCACCAAGGATGAACTAAAGGAAAAATTAGAGCATCTAATATCCCTCCTCCTCAAAATCACTAAACAAACTTCGATCTTCTCTCTAGATCTAGTCATTTTTTATACATCTTCCATATTAGTGGTAGAGAATATTGGAAAAAAGGGGTGGGAAATGGATAGTTGAATTGAAAGAATTATTTTCCATGGAAATAATCTCATTAAAGATTTTATTGAGGTCCATAATGAAATTGAGAGATAAAAAATCAGCTGTTAAGAAGAATGATGATCTTGCTGAGGAATGTGACAACTAGGAGATAGATTTGGAATCCCTAAATGAGATCAAGAATATCAATGTTGATACCCTCATTTAAGAAGGAATAAATAGAGACAGAGGGAAACATTTTTAGTTTTACAAATCCATTTAATTTTGAATCAATATTTTTCAAGAGGAGAGAGAGAAGCTGCAGAAGGCTAGCGTAGAGGGAATCAATGCCACCAATGATATTGGTAATGAATTTACCAATGTACCCTCCCAAACCCTAGATAAATACTTGAATATGCTCGCCATAGACAACATCTTCAAAGAATTTAAATATCTAGTTGAAAATGTATCTATGGCAGAAAATGATTTTTATTTACAATTAATTGACAAATTGATTACATATCAAAATGTTTTGGGAAATTTAGACAAAATCCTCGAAAGAATCTAGAAGTTTCTTGTAAAATTTATCAATGTGCTTGATGCATTTGATGTTTTGAAATATATACTAATGTGAACCCAAAAATAAGAAAGTAAAATAAATTCTTCAAAGGTTCCACATGTATCATGACAAGGAAAAGCAAGAAGCCAATAAGGAAAATTATAATTGAGAATTTATCATGTTTTTCCTTTTTTGTATCGAACATATAATTTTTTTTTATGTTGAGACATCATTTGGATTAACAGGTTGACTTGGTTATTTTGTGTAAGAACCAGTCAAGAGAGTCTTAATTTATAAATTCTTTTATTAGATTGTCTTAATCTACTTTCCGTTTAGTGAGAGGAAAATCTACTAGGATGAGATTCCACCCCCAATGTTAGATTAGTGTAAATATTGTTGATATTCTTTGGTGTTATTAGAATACTAATAAATACAATTCCTCCCATGTATTTAAGGAGGGACCTTGTCTCACATGTTGTGGTTGAACCTCATATTTTATATTTGAAAACATATCTAATGAACATGGTGCAAATTTGAGCGCATACACATACTTTTTTCAAAGAAGAGGAGATTGAAAAAGAGGGGATGGTGATACAATTGACAAAATGTATGGAGGATGTAGATATTGAATGTGTACTGATATATCTAATGGATCTTATCAATTAATTTTTCTTCTTAATAAAACCTATAAGCACTTTCAGTTGGGGTTTATTAGAGTAGGTTTTGACTTGATGGAGGTAGCTACAATGTTTTCTTGAGGTTCGTGCATACTAGAAGACATATACATAGAATTACACATGGTTTTGTATAGGAACCAATAAATTTTATGCCCAATGACACTATTGCAGATATAGGAATGACACCAAATAGTAGTGCATTGGCTAGTAGGTGTTTTGAGGTATAGACAACCAGATGATATGTCTCTATTTAGATGGAATGTAGTCGGAGGTAGGCATAGAGGACATCAAGGTGACTTATCCTACTACCAATGACTCCTAGATGATTTATAGTTACGACAGGTGATATGGAGGTCATATAAGGCCTATAAATGGGCTATAGATGCAATGGAGTTAGTTATAGTGGAAAAAAAACATTTGTAGGCATTCACTCATATATTCTTAAGCACTACTGACTAGATAGGGTCATGAGGAAGTTGGAAGTGAAGCAAGATATACTTGATTCCAAGTAGTTGTATGTTAAACTATTATGAGAGATTTTAACTTTTGGAGAACGGGTTAGGATGAGCATATCCAGGGACACTTTTAAAGGAGTGTTGCCACAAGTGTAGGATGCATGATTAGGTGTCACGGATTTTGGATTTTTAGTGGGGTATGGATATTTGTATGTGAAGATAGTACCTACCTGATTGGCCCTCTTGATAGTGGTGATGGCAGTAAAACTTTGGATAATAAGGTAGGTACATAGAATAGGGATAGGATGACATGGACGATGAGGGAGATTTGATGGAAATACTACACATGTTCCAATATAAAGAAATGATATATATGTACAAATATAGGACACATAAGGAAAATTTCAAGTTATACAAGGACATGGTGTATAGATGTTGGTTCCCAATATAACACCCAAAACAAGGAAAGAGTGAGGTAGAGGGAAAGGAGAAAATATAGACATGTTGGTGAATCACTTTGTAGCTGGGAATGGATCTACCTATTTCTCTTGACCGTGCCTTATGGGAATGACATGGAGACACTTGAATAAGGATTTTGATGATATCTTGCTACTTTATGACTCTTCCTGAACTAAAGTGACAGGATCTTAAGGGTGTATTTAAAGAGATAGAGAGAGATATTATATTTCAAACCCTAAATTTTTTTAGAACCTCAATATGAGATCAAATACAACCACTTAATGCAATGATAAATGAAAATAATGGTCACACAAGCATTATAAAAAACCTCATACATAAGACACAAGCCTCTTAAGACAGATGAAATATGATCACAAACATCATCTCGACATAAATTGTTCACTTGGGTTATGATGATGTTGAGATGCTAAACTCTATAGTTCACAATAAATACACTTAGAATATATGTGATTTGGAGGTAAACACCTATAAAATAAGAAAGGGTAATATTATTTTTAGGGGTAGGACTGGATATTACTTAGTAAAATGAGGGGGAGGTAGAACTAATGGGGAGAAGTATCAATTCTCACCATTTTAGCCTATTACTTCCAAATTGTAGATGATAAAATGATCAAGATAACATAACCTTCAAAGGGGCATTTACATCCATTGATACCAAATTCATACAAACACTACCACATAATATTTTTAACCTAAACACAAACACTTGTGCATAAATATTCAATAAAATAGATCTATTGCATCAACTTCTTAACACCCAAAATACACTCAAGGGTTGCAAAAAATTACCTCCAAAGTAATATTGTAGAAAGGACTTTTATAACTAAACAAACATTGTAAAGTAACACTACAACACAATATTCATTCAGTAACCAATAGTATTCAATGACTAGAAAGAAATTCTTTATATGCCCTTGATTTAATACATATAAGATTGCATCGAAGAATATATTCCTTAAAATATGATCCTATGTACAATCCAAAATACTTGAATGAATTATGGAAAAAGGTTTTATATAATTTAATATTGATAAACGATGCAAATGAAAATGATTTCAATGCATGTTAATGACTATAAAATGTGTAATCCTAGCTAGAACACAAAAATTAGAATCTCTAAAATGAAGAAAATATTTCATATTTATACAAACATTTCCCATAAGGTAATATACCTATATACCTGCATGAGCATTGAAATAAAGGAATACATGGGGCACTGGTATTTAATCTGAAAAATGGATGGAAGAGGTATCTAAAATTAAAAATATCCCACTTTGATCTACCATGATGGAACAATTTTGAATCATGCTGAAATGTGTGGAGGAGTGGAGAATATACCTTCATTTTTTAATAAAAAATTGTTGTCTTCTTCTATACTTTCACCATCATACATATGCTCCAAAGATGATTTTTTTACTCATTTTTAATCAAATCATTTGATTATTTTGAAATAATAATGAATATAAAGGAATAAAGAATGGGGAAGGGGAAAAAGAATAAGAAATTCCTAAGAATGATTAAGGTTAGTTGAGATCTTTTTGGAGGCACAATGGACTGAGGGGGGTTGAATCATTACTACAAATTTCTTACTTCATTTACTATTTGCTCCTTATTCCATTCACATCCATTCAATCATATACATTAAATAAGATCTTATTAAGTGTATAACATACATTTAAATGAACATAACACATGAGAGAGAAAAAATAGAAACATGATGTAAGTTGGAAACCATCATGCAGAAGAAAACCATTTCTTATATTATACAAAACAAGGACTCAAGTGAATATTACACATCACAAGATATTTATTTAGTGAGACACCTACCCCTAAAACCTTGTTGATATTACTCATAACTAGGGAATCCTATGAATATGACTCATCATAAGAAATTTTTCAAAATTATGATCACTAAAAATATGTTGATCTCACAACTGATTGTGATCCCAAAATTTAGCTCATAACACCTTCAAATACTCTTCAACTTCTCTCTCCTTCAACTCTATCTATCTTGATCTTTCATCAAATTATTTTTCTTGAAACCCTTATATAAATTTATTTAGTTTTTCTCACATTATCTTTCTCTTAATTTCCTTGAATAAATTTCACTTCCTTACGTGGGTCACATTTTTTCCTCAATGCAAAACTAGTTCAAAAATGAACCAAAACTAGGATTTTATATGCTTCTCAACTCATAAAAAACATAGGTAAGCCCTGACTAATACAAATGACCAATAAAACTTTAAAAAATAACAAAATAATCATATACATTCATTAAATGGACCCTTGTAGGTCAGTCATGCACTACTACATCCAAACAAACCAAAAATGGCTCAAAACCCCATCACCTAGTTCACCAAAGACCTCAAAAATCATCACCATTATTATTCAAGACTAAAAAATCCTCAAACATGTCAAATATGACATAAAAACATTATCCATGGTTTCACATTAGCTTGAACCAATTATATTCTTCATAACTCTATCAAGAAGGCTCATATCCTTCTCAAAATAGCTACTTTCAGGAACCATTCTTCACCTATGGACCTCAAGATCACACCATAACACCTTAGCTATGCCATGTAACAAATAATTTGAAGGAAAATGACTTATATAAAAATTACATGCTTTCTAACCTATTTAAACATCCATCCATGCAAACAATCCTTACTTTCCTCTTTACCAAATTGAGCTACCCAGAAAGCAATTTTTTAAACTCAACTAGTTTACACCCTTTCTGGAACATTCAAAACCTCCAAATTCCTTAAATATGGAAAAAATACATCCATCTTTAGTCTCCAATAGATATCAAGCATCAACTAATTCTAATCACATGTCTTATACCTCTATCTTCTCTCCAGAGAAATCATGTTTTGAAAATAAGCAACCTTAGTCTTCATAAACTGAGTTGGTTCACCTATCAAACATCATCATCAAGAGATAAACCATATACCATTGGAAATACCTATAACTATACTTTTTAGAAAATGTTACATTTCTAGAAAATTTACTTTCTATATAACCCAGATTTTCCAAAACTAAAATATCTTACAAAATCTTCTTCACTCTGACCTAAAATGTTTTATGAAATGTCATGAAAACATCCTATAACTTTCCATAATAACCATTTAGGTCAAATAGATTTTAAACTATTTAACAATAGTGACTTATATGTGCTTTCTTAGCATATATTCATCTTCTTTCTTCCCAAGGACCATGAAATATAATCAAACCTATGATAATTGAACAAAAAATCATCATACATGTCATGTACACTATCACCATGTTGTTACCATGCTCCAACAATATTGATCATATCCAAAACTCATACCTCCATACCATTTCACATGCTCTGGGACTAGGAATATGCCTAGAATGACCTGACTCAAGCCATACAACTCATGAACTAACTGTGATGACTCATTATAGACTCATTAAAACTCTTGATGCACCTCTAGGACAGTGTGTGGACTCATAAAAACCTTTAAAAATTGTGGAGAGATCATATAATGAATATGCAAGCTAGACCATGCTCCAGGACCACATAGAACATTACTAAACATGTCACTATGTATAAACCTTCATGTTTGACCTTTGACTGCCACCTCATGGACACTCATATGACCTCATAACACCATTTTCCATAAATGGAATTTACATTAATGACAACACTATGACAATATGGACACCAGATCTATCTGTGCACTCTTTGTTTATTCTTCAAAATTACTCTTGTACATATTAAAATGTTAAGACATCCCCAAAATGGGGTCTTCATTTTCCCCTACATGATAGAGGAAGATTATTTCTTGTTTGGATAGAACACTATAAAACTCAGTATAAATATATCTCTTATTTTTAATTCTCTTGGCCAATTTATTTATATACTCCTCTAAGTGAATAAATTTTTGAATTGAAGAGTAATACATTTTTTTGAAGTCTCCAAATCCCCTGCAATATGTTGTTGAAGAATTTGTATCACCTTGTTTGTATCTACATATCCTGGGTTGTATGTGTCCTTCAAGGGATATATTGTTTCATCTTTGGAGTCTATGTCAACAACATACTTCCCATATTTCTCCCTCATGTATTGGATTTTTCTTATGCAATTACATAAGGATTTCATTCTAAAATTTAATAGATCCCATAAATCATGTTTTCTCCCCCATGTAATTTGAGGGAAATATCCACTCATTTTCCACTACTTCATCATCCAAAATTGTGATGGATTCAAGTTTGGGCAACAGTCTATCCCAGAGTTCAATCTTTGTCTGATACTTATCAGTTAATGTCTTACTTGCCTCTATTTTCTCAAACACCTGACTATGGAAGTGTATAATATCTTTGATGACTTTTTTTCCCTTTCTCATTAGTTATTCCTCCCACATTTTATTATCTTATCCCCTACACTTCAAATCATAAAAAATATTCATCATCTCAAGAGTGACATATGTAGTTGTCTCTTGACTAACCAAGGGAACTTGTACCCACTTCTGCACATAGGTTGGTAAGATATCAACCTTCTCTTTCAAATTTTTTTTTTTTTCTTTGTCCTTTTCCATTTATTGAAAGATTCCATGTGGTGCCCCCCGCTTCAACTACCACTTGAGACTAAGAAACAAACTAGGAAAATTACGGAATAATTTTTTTTATAGGAAGAGTCTACAACCAAGTTGCAAGACACTAGTTAAAACTAAATAGGTTCCACAACAAATTCTGATTAACCAAACACAAGGATTTTCATTTTATCTTATAACAAGTTTACAAGGTTCCAATTTGGAGGTTAGAAGTTTTACTAAGGTTCAAGGAGAAATTTATCGCCAGGCCTGCTCTCTATCAAGCCCTTAACTTCAACTAGATTTTTCACACACTTAGAGTTATCAAAACTTTCCTAAACTAGTATCATTGGATAGGAAATTTCCTCACCTTTCCAACCATATAAATAAGTCCTCCTAACTCCTTGTAAAACTCAAGTTATGGCCGGGCGGAGTTTTAGGGGAAAATTTTCCCTTGGAGGTCCACGGGGTTAGGGAGAAAATTGGGAAAAATTTCCCAAATGCCACGTGTCATCACGTGATTAGTGCGGGCCAGCAGGGTCGTGGGGAAAAATTTGAAATTTTTCCCAAAACCAAAGTCTCAATTTTCCAAAGGAAAATTTTCCTCCATGCCTCCTGCACTTGCTCAAATGGCCACGTGGCGCTTTGTGATTGGCCGCGGGCCGGCGGAGGAAATTTGGATTTTTCACCCATGGGGTTAAAAGGTTAAAAGAATTGCATGGACCTGTGCACCCATGGGGACATGTGTCAACATCCTATTGGCTACGGGGATGTGGGTTGGAGGAGGAAAAAGTGAAATTTTTCCAAAAGGGAAAAAAGTTAAGTTTTCATTTCTAAATCCACGGGCCCTCCTTGCCACGTGTCAACATGTGATTGGTGCAGGTCCACGGGGTTGTGGGGAGAAAAGTGAAAATTTTCCCAAAGAAAAAAAAAATTTTAAGTTTTCCATGTTTTGATCCGCGCAACCCCCTGCCATGTGTCAGCACGTGATTGGTTGGGGGCCGCGGGGTTGCGGGGAAATTTGGGAAAATTTTCCCAAGACAAATGTTTTTCAAAAAGTTAAGTTTTTTTTATTAAGGGCCGCCCCTCCAAGGTGCCTACATGTCGACAACTTCTGATAGGATGAGAGGGTGGCAGGGCCACGGAAATTTTTAGGAACTTTTTCCAAACTTCAAAATTTAAATTTTTCTAAGGTCGAATTATTTCGTTTTTGGTTTGGGATGGCCATTTTGAAGTAAAACTTCAAATGGCCATAAATTTTGATAGGAAGCTCCATTTTTAGCAAACTTGGACTTTCCGGAAATATCCTCGGAGTCCTCTTTGTATAGAAAACATCAATTTTAGAATTTGGTGAAGTTTAGAAGGTCAATTTTAAGAAATAGATCTGCAGGGTTTATAATTTTAAAATTGGCAGTTTCCAACTTATAAAATTTAATTCAATTTTGATATTTCTTCTCTTAAACATGTAATTGAACATGGAGGAATGCTATTGGGTGGATTTTAGATTAGTTTTAAGGTTCAATTTGTGGATTGAGTTGCAACTGAGATATTTTACATCCTTTGACGGGAAAGTGGTCCAGCAAGTTCAAAAATTGATTTTTGTAAAGTTCTAAAACGTCTTTCTCTGGTGTTGAGGTCAAATTGAATTCCTTATAACGTATTTCATCTAAATTGCATTGTTTCAATACTTAATTTAAGTTGCATATCTGAACTACACATTTATTAGATAAAATTTTAATTGCCAGATTTAAAAAAGAAAAGGAACATAGTTCATTTATTAACAACTGTAATGATTTATTTGCCACTTCCAAAACACGGTAAACTTATCAAATCTTGTCTAAACAATTAATTTATCCATCTTCTCATTTAGAAAATAAGGCAACGTTTGGTATTTCAAATTTTAATAATTACAAGGAACATAATGTTGTATTTCTCTTCCATACACATTTTCTTTTCACACAGAGATAACATTTCAAAACAGTAACTCCAATTTAAAGAAAAATTACAATTAAATCTAAATCCAACACTGCAATTGAGGAAGGAATATATTTCTTTCATTTATTTTCAACATTACATCAACAGATCATTTCTTCATTTGAATTTCAATGTTAAATCTACAACTGTATGACTAGTCTTTTCCAATACAGAGAATAGAATATTTCATCTTTACATTTCAATTAAATTTCAGACTTCCATTTACCATATAATGGCTTCACATTAAAAAATTATACAACTCATCCACACGATGTGGGAAGGGGTTACAAGAGTTTTCTCAAAAAGGATGACTGTCAAACTGTATTCTTCTTTCTCCAAACAGCAGCTTGCTGATTTCTTCATTCTTGCAACTTGAATCACAACAAGGAAGGGGGAAAGGCAATGCTCTCCACCCAACCAAGACATCCAATGGGAAAAGAGAAGCCATCTTTCCCCATTGGCCCCCGAGCCCCAACCATATTGGAATGGAACATGATGATACAACGCATGGCAACATGGCTTCTTCACATACAAGCATAATTTCACAAACACAAATAAACACCAAGCAAGAAGATGTAGTTCTCAACTACAACAATCAATTCCAAACAAAACAAAGGCTCGTTCTCCAAGCAAGCAAGCCAAGCAAGAGCAAGAACTATGGAGGTCTCCTTATGCCTCCCAAGTTGAATTTTGGGCATCCACCAAGAGCAAACCACCAAGATCATAGCAATGTCATAAACCTTATCCCTCCTCAACCCCTCCTTATCCCTCCTCCAAATTTATCCCTTATACCTCCCCCAAAGTAGGAAATGCAAGCAATTTCCTTTCCTAGGTGGATCCAAAACCAACATTCCCTCCCAAGAACAAATAACAATGGAAAATCCCTTATCCCTCCTCTGATAACCTCATAGTCTTCTCTCCACACCATGCCCTAAGCATTCTACCCATCCCTCAAAAAAATTACAAACACAACACATTCAAATTCATGCTAAAAGAGGAAAATACAGTAGTTTTAAAAGAGTGGGAGCCTACCTCTCCATAATGGAGACTTGTTTCCAAAACAGCAGGTTCTTTGTTGCATAAAAACCATAGTCCCAATCAGCAAGAGGAATGCATGCACAAGTAATTCCACTTCTTCCACCAAGCAAGCTCCAAAAAAATGCAAGAAAATTTGACCCAAGAGTGAAATCTCCAACTTTCAACAACCTCAAAATGAGGAGGAATTCCAATTTTAAAGGAGAGGGTGGAAGAGGATGATGTGGATTCCAAGTGGGATGCCACATCATTTTTCCTCATCCCAAAATGCAATCAACATCAAGGAAATTAAATCCCAATAAATGTGAATGACAAACCACTTACACACTTCATTTTTTCCCATCCTAAAAAAATAATGCATTTAAAATTTGTAAGACAAGTGCAAACAAATCTTACAATAAATCATGTCAAAATGAAATAAAATAAGTTGATTTTGACTCCAAATTAATAAACATGGTTGGTGGAAGTTTTTGAGAGGTGTGGGACAAGTTTAACTTGTCCCACAAGCCTCCAATTTAGGCTCTCAAGGCCAAATCCGAGTTTCAAAGAGGATGGAGTGTTCTACACTCCAAAATCTGCCTTACACAATCTATCATTTCACTTACACAACTCTTACATCCTCTTACACATGCATTAATATTTATGACATTTATTTATTACAATATTTTATAAATATTTATTTATTTACCACATGGTTATAATATATATAAGTCAATTTTCATTTTCAACCAAGACAATAACATTTAATTTATATTCCACATCCCAATTAATATAATTGAAATTTAACTATAAGACTCTCACATTATACCATGACATTAAAATAATTAAAATAAAGAGCACATTACAAATAAAATACATACAACAATAATTTTAAAAAGGGACACAACAAATAAAGCACACATATACCCCCATGGTCACAATAATGGAAATCCCCCCATGGGAGATCCTAACAAAACACAACATACAACTCAAACACAGTTGCCATGGTGACCTTGTTGATTTCACACTGAATTCCAATATGGTTAGTCTCCAGTCCCCCAACATTGTTGTGATTTTAACCTGCAAAATGTAAAATACCTCCTTCAGCCTCATGGCCATATCAGAACATGCAAATGATATATAAATACATTAAATCCAATTCACAACAATATTAGGATTTTAACAATTTATCAATTAAAATTCAATTCGCAACTATATCATCATCAAATAGATCTCTACACTAGAGTTATTCATAATATCAATGTCACATGTTTACAATCAAAATCAATAACATGTCCATGTCAACTAGTATATCCTCATCCACATAATAATAAAAATGTATCAATGATCCTCAAGCATAATAACTGAATCCAGATCAATATTAATCCATAGTCTAACATCTAACCATCATACTAATCAAAACATAATAATGTCCATAATAATCCATGAGCTAGTATATACACATCATGCTACATCAAAATACAATAATATCCAAAATATGATCAATAGAGTCAGGATCAGTATCTAAACAGTGTCCAAGGAAAGTGGGCACTACATCCCCCCTCCCCCTTAGACTTGACTTCCTCCTGGAAGTCACTAGAAAAAATGTGGAAACTACACTTGTAAAGTAGTAGCATCCTCCCAAGTGGCTGCAGTCTAATCATATCTATACCATTGCACTTGTACCTGATCAATCTCTCTTGCCTCGAAGGCCCAAGGTCCTGCGATCGATGATATGAATAGGCTCCAGCGTCACCTACCCTTTATCCTGCACCTGTAATGATGTCCAATCTATCACATGAGAAGGATCTGTGATGTATCTCCTAAGAACATAAACATGAAACACATCTTGTATGCGAGACAAGCTAGGTGGCAATGCTAGACGGTAAGCCAACGGGCCGATATGCTCCAAGATCTCAAAAGGTCCAACGAACCGAGGATCTAACTTAAAACCTTTTCCATAATGGATCGGGCTCTTATGTGTCCTAACAGGAAGGAAAACCTTCATGCCTGTGATCAAAATTACACTTGGGTTCTATGCTGATCAGTGTACTTCTTCTACCTATCTTGTGCCTCTTACAATCTTTTCCTAATCAACACTACCTACTGCTCCATGTCCTACAAAAGAGCTGGTCCTAAGAGATACTCTATCCTCTAATCTGTCCCAGCTAAGGGGTGTCCTACACTCCCTACCATACAAGGCTTGAAAAGGAGCCATGCCTATAGAACTATGGAACCTATTATCGTAGGCAAATTCCACAAGATACAAATATTCCTCCCATCTCAGACTGGTGATCCATAATGTACATCCTAAGCATGTCCTCTAAACTCTGATTCACCCTCTCAGTTTGTCCATTATGTCTCTGGGTGATAGGCTATGATGAAGTTAATATTCATCCCGAGAACATACTGCATGGTGGTCCAGAAGTGAGAAGTGTACAAAGGATCGATGTAACAAATGATCTTCCATAGAATCCTGTGTAACCTGACAATCTCATCTAAGTAAACATGTGCCACTACACTAGATTTATAGGTGGTCTTCACTGGGGAAAAATGAGCTACTTTTTTCAATTTATCAATCTGTGACCATGATGACATCGTGGTGATATCTCGACATCAGTAACCCAACAATGAAATCCATGAAAATGGTTTGCCATTTCCACTCCAGTATAGCATGAGGATAGAGAAGGCCAGCGGGATGATGATGCTCGGCCTTCAATTTCTAGCACTCTAAACAGGGTGACAAAAATTGAGCCACGTCCCTATGAAGTCCTCTCCAGTGATATAACTGTATCAAGGTGGCGTGCATCTTCTTTACCCCAGGATGGGCTGAATAGGGTGCATGATGTGCCTCTATCAAGATGTCCTGCCTCAAGCCTTCATCTCTAGGAACATAAATATAACCTCTATGCCTGAGAAGACCATCTTTCTCTAGTGAGAAACCATCCAATTTCCCCTAAAGGGGGCTATAGGACTCAATCTCTACTCGGGTTACAATGTAGAAAGTTTTAAGAGGAAGCTGCTAAAGGATCATGCTCCATAAATCTATGCTCATTGAAGTATCCATGCTCAAATGCCTTTATCTAATGAGGGATTCTACAACCAAATTCTCCTTCCCTTTCACATGGTCTATCTCCCTGTCATACTCATAAAGCAACTCCATCCAACGTCTTTGATGAGTGTTTAGATTAGGCTACGTGAAAAGGTGGCAAATACTTAAATGATCTGTCCTGAGTGTGAATCTCTGACCAAGAAGAAAGTGTCTCCATCGAACTAAAACATGCACAACTACTGCAAGCTCAAGGTCATGAGCTGGATAATTAATATCATGATCTTTGATTTTGTGAGACTCAAAGGCTACAACTCTACCATCCTGCATCAACACACCTCCAAGCCCTACTAAAGAAGCATCTGTGCAAACAAAGAACTCCCCCTGTGGATCTGGCACTGCAAGAATGGGTGCTATAGTGAGATACTCCTTCAGTGTCTTGAAGGTCTACTTACACCTGTCTGACTAAACAAACTTCTTCCCTTTCTGCAGAAGGGAAGAGATGGGGTGTGCTATCCTAGAGAAGTCCTACACAAATCTCCTATAGTACCCTGCTAACCCCATGAAGCTGCGCACCTATGTCACTGTAGTGGGTACTGGTCAATCCATAATGGCTCTAATATTGGAAGGATCGACTGCGATACCTTCACCTGAGATGATATGACCCAAATACTGACTCTCTGACTGAAATAAGGCACACTTCTCCAAGTTTCCAAAAAGTTTCTGCTCATGAAGACAATGAAGAATCCGTCAAAGGTGCCCCTCATGCTCCTCATGTGTACGTGAGTAAATCAAAATGTCATCAAGAAAGATGAGCATGAAGAGATCTAGAACAGGTCCTGAATACCCCATTCATCAAACTCATGAATACTGTGGGGGCATTCGTCAAACCAAAAGGCACCACTATGAACTCATAGTGCCCATACCTCGTGTACGAAAAGTATTCTTATGAATGTCTGCCTCTGTAATCCTCAACTGATGATACCCTGACTTGATGATCAATATTAGAGAACACCGTGGCTCCCTTCATTTTATCAAATAAGTCATCAATGCAAGGAAGAGGATAATGATTCTTGATTGTTACCTTATTCAACTGGTGGTAGTCTATGCACAACCACAAAGATCCATCCTTCTTCTTTACAAATATAATTGGTTCACCCCAAGGGGATACACTAGGATGGATACGGCCTCTCTCTAAAAGTCCTTCCAGCTGTAACTTGAGCTCATAGAGCTTTGAGGTGGTCATCCAATAAGGAGCTCATGAGATAGGCTCTGCTCCTGGAACCAGATCAATATGGAAATCAATCTCACATGGGGATGGCATCCCTGGTAGCTGCCCTGGGAAAACATCTGCATACTCTCTCAAAAAATGGGATGGTCATCTAGTGATGGTCCACTAGACCCATCCTCTATCTGATCACTGACTGTGACTACATACATATGACAACCCCCGTCGCACACACACACCGCTCGAGTTGCATAGCAGAGATAGTGTGAATAGAAACACGTCTCCTGACCCTCAGAAATCACCGACTCAACTCCAAGATCATTTACACAAGATATAGTCTTATGATAGCAATCCATCCTGGCCCTATGTGCAGATAACCAATCTATGCCTGAAATGACTCTATACGAGCCCAAAGGAAGTACGTGGAGATCCGAAGTGGTGGTGAAAGGTCCCAAGTTAACACCACACTGCTTTACTAAGGAGGCTACCGAGACCTTAACTTCTAAAGCCATCTTAAAATCCCAACTGTGACCGTGTCTAATAGCCACCAACCTACATTGCTCTACCAAGGATGGTGTCAATAAATGAATAAGAAGGAACCAGAATCAAACAATATAGAAGTAGGAACACCTCCAATGTTACCTGTAGTCTGAATGACCGTGCTCTGGTGCTCGGCCTGGTCGGTTCTCAACTGCTGCATAGATCCTGTGACTCCATCCCATGTCTCTGACTGTAAGCTCTGAGATGGGTGTCTTACCCCTATTAGGGTTCTAGGGGCAGTCTTTCCAAAATTTTCCTACTACTCCACACCGGAAGCAACCCCTTGAAGCTCTCCAAACTGCAGAACCACCAGAAGGTTGCCCTAGAGGTAGGTGTTGTGGACCTTGATGATCCAGCCATAGTCTATTATGGCCTCTATGGTTGAGCTCCTGCTGACTAAGCTCTAGCTCCATGTTGTGTCTTGGTGGGACCCCTAGGAGGCCCCATGCTTTGATGTCTTTGTGCATCAACTATCTAAGGATGCCTAAAAGGTGGGCAGGACTGCTGCTGCTACTGCTACTACTGTTATGGCCTGAAAGATGACTGTGAAGAATGTTGACCACCACGGGGAGGAGGAGCTGACCCCCTCAATCTACTATCTCGGTAACTAATAAATATGGCTCCTGACTCGGTCTCTAGCCCTGCTGGGTTTTACCCTGAAGTATCCTCTGCAATGTAGGCCTTCTCAACGGCCTCCACTAATTTCTATGGGTAGTGGATCTGTACAGGACCTCCAATGTCCAAATTAAGGTCCCAGAATGAACCTATGGATCCACACCTACTCATCCTGCATGTAATCAATGTACTGAAGTAGGTCCAAGAACCTACTCTCATACTCAGGCCACTGTAAGGGTAAGCCTGTCGAAGGTCGTGGAACTCATCGATCCTTTGCTATATGAATCTCTGTGGCAAGTATCTTGCTCCTGAATCTCTACTTAAATAGCTCCTAAGTGACTATCTCTAAATCTATATAGAGCTTCTACTCCTCTGTCCTCCACCATGCTCCAGATCCATGCATTCAATAGATGGATCACAACACGAGCTTTCGTGTTGCTCGAACAAGGGACAACAGCTTGAAGTAACCACTCAAGCTAACCAGCCAGGCCTCTGGCTAGAATCTTCCTGTGTCACTAAAATACTGTGCTGGCCTAAGCTTTAGGATCTCCCTGATGTGATCCATAGCTGTGATTATGATGGACCTCTAGGCCTCTCTTCCTGCCTGTCCCCAAGCCTAGGGCTCCGAGACCTCTCCTCTCTGTCCTGAAATACTGGTCACCATGTCCCCTCAAAGGAGACTCTGCTCTAGCTGACTCTCCATGAAAATTATCTCCTCTATCTTCCTCACCATGTGGAGGAGGTGCATGTCCTTCAATGGAAGTATCTCTGTCCTATCTGCCTGAGTTCCCTCCTACTAATCCTCCACGTAAGGCAACATTAACATCCTGGAGGGTCTGTAAAATCTATGGTAGGATAGCTACTAAACCCTGGTCTAGTGGTGGTGGTGGTGATGGTGACTCTCAGCCTTTGTGAATGTTCCTCATGCTCTGTCTGAGCTTCATGCACAGACTAGAGTGGGAGTTAGTTCATTACCTTGAGTTTTCTTCAGTTTTCTAAGTTTACTAACACATTCAATTTTTAATTTGTTTTGTTTTCTAGATTATCAATTTGCTAGTTTTAGGTTTCAAGTTTCAATGTTTTCAAGTGTGCCCAATGGTCCAATCTTTTGATTAACCACCACTCTGATACCAAGTGTGGTGCCCACTTCAACTGCCACTTGAGACTAAGAAAATAAATAAATAATTCCTCCTAACTCCTTGTAAAACTCAAGTTATGGCTGGGTGGATTTTTAAGGGAAAATTTTCTGTTGGAGGTTCGTGGGGTTAGGGAGAAAATTGGGAAAATTTTCCCAAATGCCATGTGTCATCACGTGATTGGTGCAGGCCAGTGGGTCAGGGGGAAAAATTTGAATTTTTTCCCAAAACCAAAGTCTCAATTTTCCAAAGGAAAATTTTCCTCCATGTCCCCGCACTTGCTCAAATGGCCACGTGGTGCTTTGTGAATGGCCACGGGCTGGCAAAGGAAATTTGAATTTTTCGCCCATGGGGTTAAAAGGTTAAAAGAATTGCATGGACCTGTGCACCCATGGGGACATGTGTCAACATCCTCTTGGCTATGGGGATGCAGGTTGGAAGAGGAAAAAGTGAAATTTTTCCAAAAGGGCAAAAAGTTAAGTTTTCATTTCTAAATCCACGGGCCCCTCCCTGCCACGTGTCAACATGTGATTGGTGCGGGTCCACGGGGTTGCGGGGAGAAAAGTGAAAATTTTCCCAAAGCAAAAAAATAAGGTTAAGTTTTTCATTTTGATCCATGCACCCCTTGCCATGTGTCAACATGTGATTCGTTGGGGGCCGCAGGGTTGCAGGGAAATTTTGTGAAAATATTCCCAAGATAAAATTTTCAAAAAGTTAAGTTTTTTTTATTAAGGGGTCACCCCTCCAAGGTGCCTACGTGGAAAATTCTGATAGGATGAGAGGGTGGTGGGGCTACAAAAAATTTTAGGAACATTTTCCAAAGTTTAAAATTTAAATTTTTCTAAGGTCGAATTATTTCGTTTTTGGTTTGGGATGGCCATTTTGAAGTAAAACTTCAAATGGCCATAACTTTTGATAGGAAGCTTGATTTTTTTCAAACTTGGACTTTACGGAAATATCTCGGAGTCCTCTTTGCACATAAAACATAAATTTTAGAATTTGATGAAGTTTAGAAGGTAAATTTTAAGAAATAGATCTGCAGGGTTTATGATTTTAAAACTGGCAGTTTCCAACTTATAAAATTTAATTCAATTTTGATATTTATTCTCTTAAACATGTAATTGAACATGGAGGAATGCTATTGGATGGGTTTTAGATTAGTTTTAAGGTTCAATTTGTGGATTAAGTTGCAACTGAGATATTTTACATCCTTTGACGGGAAAGTGGTCCACCAAGTTGAAAAATTGATTTTTGTAAATTTCTAAAATGTCTTTCTCTGGTGTTGAGGTCAAATTGAATTCCTTATAACGTATTTCATCTAAATTGCATTGTTTCAATACTTAATTTAAGTTGTAGATCTGAACTACACATTTATTAGATAAAATTTTAATTGCTAGATTTAGAAAAGAAAAGGAACATAGTTCATTTATTAACAACTGTAATGATTTATTTGCCACTTCCAAAACACGGTAAACTTATCAAATCTTGTCTAAATGATTAATTTATCCATCTTCTCATTCAGAAAATAAGGCAACATTTGGTATTTCAAATTTTAATAATTACAAGGAACATAATGTTGTATTTCTCTTCCATACACATTTTCTTTTCACACAGAGATAACATTTCAAAACAGTAACTCCAATTTAAAGCAAAATTACAATTAAATCTAAATCCAACACTACAATTGAGGAATAAATATATTTCTTTCATTTATTTTCAACATTACATCAATAGATCATTTCTTCATTTGAATTTCAATGTTAAATCTACAATTGTATGACAGTCTTTTCCAATACAGAGAATAGAATATTTCATCTTTACATTTCAATTAAATTTCAGACTTCCATTTACCATATAATGGCTTCACATTACAAAATTATACAACTCATCCATGCGATGTGGGAAGGGGTTACAAGATTTTTCTCAAAAAGGATGACTGTCAAACTGTATTCTTCTTTCTCCAAACAACAGCTTGTTGATTTATTCATTCTTGCAACTTGAATCACAACAAGGAAGGGGGAAAGGAAATGCTCTCCACCCAACCAAGACATCCAATGGGAAAAGAGAATACATCTTTCCACGTTGGCCCTCGAGCCCCAACCATATTGGAATGGAACATGATGATACAATGCATGGCAACATGGCTTCTTCACATACAAGCATAATTTCATAAACAAAAATAAACACCAAGCAAGAAGATGTAGTTCTCAACTACAACAATCAATTCCAAACAAAACAAAGGCTCCTTCTCCAAACAAGCAATCCAAGCAAGAACAAGAACTATGGAGGTCTCCTTATGCCTCCCAAATTGAATTTTGGGCATCCACCAAGAGCAAACCACCAAGATCATAGCAGTGTCATAAACCATATCCCTACTCAACCCCTCCTTATCCCTCCTCCAAATTTATCCCTTATACCTCCCCCAAAGTAGGAAATGCAAGCAATTTTCTTTCCTAGGTGGATCCCAAAACAACATCCCCTCCCAAGAACAAATAACAATTGCAAATCCCTTATCCCTCCTCTGATATCCTCATAGTCTTCTCTCCACACCATGCCCTAAGCATTCTACCCATCCCTAAAAAAAATTTACAAACACAACACATTCAAATTCATGCTAAAAGAGGAAAATACAGCAGTTTTAAAAGAGTGGGAGCCTACCTCTCCATAATGGAGACTTGTTTCCAAAACAACAGGTTCTTTATTGCACAAAAACTAGTCCCAATCAGCAAGAGGAATGCATGCACAAGTAATTCCACTTCTTCCACCAAGAAAGCTCCAAAATAAATGAAAGAAAATTTGACCCAAGAGTGAAATCTCCAACTTTCAACAACCTCAAAATGAGGAGGAATTCCAATTTTAAAGGAGAGGGTGGAAGAGGATGATGTGGATTCCAAGTGGGATGCCACATCATTTTTCCTCATCCCAAAATGCAATCAACATCAAGGAAATTAAATCCCAATAAATGTGAATGACAAACCACTTACACACTTCATTTTTGTCAATCCTAAAAAAGATTGCATTTAAAATTTGTAAAACAAGTGCAAACAAATCTTATAATAAATCATGTCAAAATGTAATAAAATAAGCTGATTTTGACTCCAAATTAATAAACATGGTTGGTGGAGGTTTTTGAGAGGTGTGGGACAAGTTTAAATTGTCCCACAAGCCTCCAATTTAGGCTCTCAAGGCCAAATCCGAGTTTGAAAGAGGATGGAGTGTTCTAGACTCCAAAATCTACCTTACACAATCTATCATTTCACTTACACAACTCTTACATCCTCTTACACATGCATTAATATTTATAACATTTATTTATTACAATCTTTTATAAATATTTATTTATTTACCACATGGTTATAATATATATAAGTCAATTTTCATTTTCAACCAAGACAATAACATTTAATTTATATTCCACATCCCAATTAATATAATTGAAATTTAACTATAAGACTCTCACATTATACTATCACATTAAAATAATTAAAATAAAGAGCACATTACAAATAAAATACATACAAAAATAATTTTAAAAAGGTACACAACAAAAAAAGCACACATATACCCCATGGTCACAATAATGGAAATCCCCCCCATGGGAGATCCTAACAAAACACAACATACAACTCAAACACAGTTACCATGGTGACCTTGGTGATTTCACACTGAATTCCAATATGGTTAGTCTCCAGTCCCCCAACATTGTTGTGATTTTAACCTACAAAATAAAAAATACCTCCTTCGGCCCCATGGCCATATTAGAACATCCAAATGATATATAAAAATTAAATCCAGTTCACAACAATATTAGGATTTTAACAATTTATCAATTAAAATTCAATTCGCCACTATATCATCATCAAATAGATCTCTAAACTAGAGTTATTCATAATATCAATGTCACATGTTTACAATCAACATCAATAACATGTCCATGTCAACTAGTATATCCTCATCCACATAATAATAAAAATGTCTCAATGATCCTCAAGGATAATAACTAAATCCAGATCAATATTAATCCATAGTCTAACATCTAACCATCATCTTAATAAAAACATAATAATGTCCATAATAATCCATGAGCTAGTATATACACATCCTGCTACAACAAAATACAATAATATCCAAAATATGATCAATAGAGTCAGGATCAGTATCTAAACAATGTCCAAGGAAAGTGGGCACTACATTCCACCCATAGTCAAAGTAACCTCATGTTTTAGGCCCTCATTGGTTGGCTTTATAAGTGGGATCTTGGTGATATGGTAATTTAAATGGGAATTTTTTATCCTTTGAGACATTAGTTTTTAGGTGGAAACCTACACAAACCTTTCTCCTTGAGGTCCTATCATTGTTCTTGATAAAATTCTATATTTATTTTTTGTTTTGGATGTCTTCAAGAAAATGACATTTTCAAGGTCATCTTCCTCTACCTAAAGTTTTACTTTTTCTCCCTAGGGAGGGTTGATCCCAACAAACCTTTAGTTTGAGTGATATTGTTTCCTTGTTCTTACAATTGTAGAACACTAGGTATTACTATTTTTTCTTGGGATATAATGAGAAAAATACTATAACATTTATTTTGTGCCTCTTTTGGATCATAAGACTCAAAAATATGTTTTTGAACTCTCTTTGTTTAGATATTTTTTTACTTTCCTTCTTTAAATTAATGAAGTGAAATAATAAAAAAAAAATTACCTTAGAATACGGTGGGGTTTACCAATACCTATGATGATGTGTGTAATAGATGATGTTCAATTAAATTTGTTGTGTCCAAATTAATGTATAAGTCCTGCCCTGCAAATCAATTTACAATCAAATACACTAAAAAAAAAGGATTATATAAATGGATAGATGAGATACTTGGCAAAGGCTAACTCTAGGAATCCAAAAGGACTTCCTTGGATGTTGTCAACTCAATTTTTAAAAATTAAGTAGATTGATAGAATAACGAAAAAGGATATGCAATAAATAATGACAATTAAATACAAGTTAATGGCTCTAGAACTCAAGAGGGATATGCAAGTTCTCAACAGCTTTGAAAGTTTTCCAAGTGAGGGTAGATGCAATCTGGACATGTTCAAAGTAGTCATATAAAAAAAAAATCTCACTCCTAAATTGATCTTCAATGTCTTGATAAGTGTCAACAAAATGAACTGTAAAAAGTTTGAGTTCATGTAAATTTTTTTATTGTTCCTAGAAGAATGGATGGTGAACTATTGGAAGGTTGTAAATGCTCATAATTGTATGTGAATGGCCAGGAAATGCCATCTAAAAGATATCTATGCTTGGAAACAACAATGTTAAATGCAGAGGATTTGATAAAATATAATTAAAAAAAGTAGTTAAATTGATAAAAAGATATATTTGGTAGTAATCATTGGAAATTTAGGCCAATCGCTTGTGATCAAGGTGAATCACTAGAAATTCCTACTAATTTGGATAGTTTTTTATTAAAATGAGATTTTAATTTCAAAACTAATTTTTTTGATTGATATACAAGCTTGGAATGACTGAAAAAGGATAAAAAAGATTGAGGAATACCTTGAAGTGAATTGGAAAAATATTCCTCAAATCTTTAGTGATAAAGACCTGATTAGATATGTTCTGCTGAGATGCTACTTTAAATTTGAATGATGAAACTGAACACCAAAAATGCTTTAAAACATTTTATGTTGATGTCGAGGTTGTTGTAGTGTTAGGAAATGAAGTGTAAGAGTGAAAATTATGCTCAAGATTTTATATTTAATATCCCTAAGGGAGAGCACAAAAGTGTTATTTATAATCACTAGTGATTCAACTAAATCACCGACAATTTAGTTTTTTGTGGGGAAAAAGTTACAAGAGTGGTTGAAACCACTTCTAATCATGTCATTTCCATTCAAGATGTGATTAAATGGTAAAGGCTATATTTTGAGGACAATGTGAAGAGGTTGAAATGGTTATAGGTTTGTTTGATTTTGTTTTGTCTTATTTGTTTTAAGTTTTTAAGTGGTCTAGAGTGGTTTTGATAGAGGTAAAATGAGATTTTACAACTATGAAGAATATTTACATGGATTAAATATGGTAGGGGATTTTTATTCTTAGGACAAGGGATGTATGAATTAAATAGTGAATTTGATTAATATAGTTGTGAATATAGTGTAAATAATGAAGAAGAATGAGCGGTGTAAATTTTGAGTGTCTATATTGAACCCTTTTCGTCAAGTAGTTTGGTGTAGGAAAAGTTATAGACAAAAATGATGATAGATTGATTTGTCTTGTCGATCCCCCCTCAAAATGGGGTGACTAAAACACAATGTAAGGAACACCATTTTAAGGAAAGTTTGTTGTTGGATAGGTTTGAGATGTGTTTCATTTTAAAATTTCCCTAAGATGGTGGTATCGAAATAATAAGTGCTACCATGGAATGAAGTGATAGGGGGAACCAAGGGGCTCATTGCTTATGGGCATATGATTCCTAAGGGTAAGATGTAAGGATAAGGAAGTCAAGTGATGTGGGGAAAAATGGATCGTTTCCCATAGACACATGATATATCCGTAGCTGATTTGATTTTAAAAATATAATTTTTTAAGGGCTGGGGTATTTTAAATGAGACAACATATTAAAAAATGTGATAAAATGATGTTGATTTGGAAAATATTGATTTAGGATAAACATGAGATGAATCTCTAGTGATTCCAAATAATTATTGGTGATTATAATGAATCTTCGGTGATTGAGGTAATCATTAGAAATCACTGCGAAAGTATGAGGGAGGCTATAAAATCCCTAGGTTGGTGGTGGAAATTAATTTTTTTGATTCAGTTATTATGGTTTGAAGAGTGTGAGTGGTGAGAATGGTGGTTTAGAGAAATGGAATTAGGGATAAGGCATAGGAAACCTACAAAGGCAATGGTTTGGAGAATGTCTTTGTTATGTTTCCCATAGAACTATACAAGTGGTTGGTTTTTTATGCATCTAAAAGGAATTAAAGGTTTCACACACTTTTCTAGATGTAAGAATAATTTTACACTCTTTATGATGCTGATATAATTTGGACGTGCGGTATGGATACTTGGTTCCATGGTGTTCTTAATAACTATATTTTGGAGTACTCAATTTCCACTTACACTTGTCCAAAGGTAGCTGAATTTCAATTTTTATGTTCTCCTAGAAGATCATATTTGCACGGAATTCTACTGGCAATCAAGATCTTGATGGTAACCTTGAATTTGGAAGAACATATGATGGCTAGCTAAACCCCACCATGTGCCAGGGTAGGAACAGGTGTGGTGAATGATAGAGGACACATAAAAAGAGAGGAAAAGAGAAGAAAGGTGGCTTAGGTTTAATGGGGTGTGTGAGACATATTTAGAAGAAGAGTGAGGTTATGGAAAAGATGGCTTATTAGAGAGATGGCTCGTGAAATATTTGGAGCTCATGCTGAGGACGTTATTACAAAGCATTTGGAACTCCCCCATTTGGGAAAGTATGATAGGGAACCCTCATCAGCCTCTTATGAGAGTGCACTGATATAGACAACATGGGCCATGGGCACACATCTGAATCTACCTGGGGACCTAGCCCTTGCACTTAGTTTTCCATTTTCTAGTATAGCCAGTAGTTAGCAAGCTAGTTTGGGTAGTAGAGTAATAAGAGGTAAAATTGACTTATCAACAAGTTCAGGATTAAATCAAATAGCAAGTACCTTTATGGTTAGGAAGACGTCTTTATTTTTATTTGGATGTCTAGTTGGAGGTACCTTTTTAGAAGCATCATCCACATAGAACATAGGCACACAAAACTTTGGACTCACATCAAGTATTAGTGCAACTTCATAGAATGTGAGAGTTCAGTTTAGCACCACTCTCTAGACACAATGTGGTGCATCCTCTAGTTTAATCCTTGCTACAGGTGGAGGATCAATAGGAATAGGTGGCTTAGGATATGGCAGATCTGGTGGATCTAAAGGTGTAGGTAACTCAGGAATTTTTGGATCTAATAGGCATGGTCCTCATCATTCCCAGAATATTTACATGGATATGTCACTTCATATCCTAGAGTATAGTGGAATAGAAGATGTTGTTGAAAATTTCTATATATGTGAGAACTTGTGGCATGCGAAAGGAATTATAGCTTACGAGTGGAAGGTCATTCAATTTCCAACTATGTTATAGGTATGCATGCAAAACTAGTATAGACAGTTTGACCCTGATCAAGCTTGTGTGGATTATACAATGTTATGAGATGCTTTTGTTAAAAAAAATTATATCCCTGAGTTTGAGCATAAAAGTATAAGTGAACTCAAGGATATCAAGTAGGGCACTACTGAGAGTGTCTCAAAATATGATGCAAATTTCAAAACACGTTAATATAAACTATCTTATGACATCCATGCAATTCAGCATGCACAATGGTTCTTTAAAGGCTTGATCATGCATTTTAGGAGGGTTCCCTCACATAAGACTTATAGAGACCTACACGAGGAACTTAAAGTTTATTTGGGTGTTAAGGCAGTCAAGAGCATAGAAAGTGGAGTGAGCCCACTCTTGGAACCTCACATTATGGCAATGGAAAAATAGTTGGAGAAAGTATCAGCCAATACAGGACATGAGACACACATTGGAATTTGGTGCATAGATTGTGAGGCAGAAGAACATACCAAGGATAGTTATCCTTGTAGATATGTGTGCTCCTTATTACTGGAATGTGAGATATGTCATTTATACTATGATGTGAGTTGTTTCCCATTATTGTAATGTGCAACAAGGAAGAATGTTTCCTACTACTATAATATTTTCTAGTCCATAACTCACAATACTGAAGATTACAGGTTGATTTATCAAATACATGATTTCATTGATATTGGTGTATGACAAACTAGAGTTGTGAATAGCTTTAAGGATTAAAGTGAGCAACATGATCATGATCACACTCAAGGGCACTATGATCATAGTGAAGGGCACATTAATGGAGGTTGTGGTAGAGTTCGAGGATACCATGGTGGATACAGAGGCTGAGGTCATGGAAGTGGAAGAGGTTAGTTCCCTCATGGAACATGTTATACATACGGATATCCTATCCATTATAGGAATGAATGTCATTTAAAGATTACTAGTTATTTTTCTAAAAGAAACATAACTATGAAGAGTGCCCAAACTTATATGAACATTTGAACAAGAAGCACAAACATGAGAACAAGGGCACAAGGATGGTTAGAATACAATGGGTCATGGAAAACCAATGGATGTCAAAGTTAGCAACAGATCCTAAGGTATTAGCTACGAATATTACTACTATCACTAAGGTTGTGCACACCAGAGAAATGATGGAACAAAAGCCTACCAATACTAAGGAGGATGTTTTACATCAAAAATATTCAAACTTTACACATCAAAAGGAGGTTTATCAAGAAACCATGGAGGTACTCAGAAATATATATGGTGAAATACAATGTTTAAAGGAACATTCATGGAATTTGGAACATAAGAAGGCAGGAGAGACTTTCTAGTTGTATGTTTATGGTCTAAAGGAAGTATGCAAGATGTTGCATCAACAAAACATTATTCCATTACTTGTGATTTTGTTAAAGGGAAACACTATATGCACTGGTATTGAGAATGGGCGGAAGATTATGCATGCTAATCTCTCTCCTCATAGCTAGGATTATGATAAGGAGATCACTCTCAATTGTCTTATGGATGGATGGATTTTGAGAAATATTTTAATTGATGTATGCATGGAAGTGAATGTGATTACTTTACATGCATGGGTTTAGATGGGAAAATCTCCATTACAGCCATCTTGTAATGTAATGTATATAGAAAATCGTACTAAGGTCACACCAGTTGTAGTTTTGAAGGATGCATCTATTATCATACAAGGGTGTAGACACCAAATTTGTGTCTTACGACCCCTTGTGACCCACATCCCATTTCGCAACCTAACCTCATTACCTAAACTTTACACAATTATTTATTAACTACCTTGTAATTGATAAATCCACTCACCTTACCCGCCACCTCACTTTTCCACCTCATCATGACCTAGCCCTAACTCTAAACTAAGCTAATTAAGACCCATGAATTGGTCTAGACTCACATCCATAACTAATGCCTCCTTACTCACACCAAAAGCCGACCTTCTAGCCACTTGAACCAAAGCCCGCAACTGATCTCTCGGGAGAAAAAGCAGGAAGGTGGGCTATTTTACTAAAAATAGCCTACTTTTTCCTTACCGATGCCGGTTCCTACTCGACCGTCGTCGGTTACGCAACCGCCATCCGGTTTCCCTGTAATGGCTTCCTAAACCAAAACAACGGATCGGATTTCATTTGGATATCAATCAAAGGATTTCTTGGACCGACACCATTCTAAAACCGATATCGGTTACTGTCTTCATCAGCTTCCTAACAACCAGCAACTTTCCCAAATTCATCATTCTATGTTGTTTGGTTCTTGATAGATTGAAACTTTCCTGTGTGTTCTTGTCTATGGTTGTCATCACTCGGAAGCAAGCCGCCGCCATGGTTTCACATGCCTGCTCTGTGTCTTTGCCTGAATCACCCCCTTCACATTCTATAGGGAACCCTACGGACACCAGTGAGATCCCCCAAATTCCTATAGGAGACAAGGACTTGCCAAATTTCTGGATGCTAATCCCAGCGCTGTACGATACTATTTGTCTCATGCCCTGACCGTACACCTGATGGTCAGCTCCTTATTGGCATGCCTATAGTATAGCTGCTCATTTAGCTCCCACTCCTCCTGATAACACTGGCTTACTTTCCTGCATCTCTAGCCCCGTCTCCCAATCCGACGGCTTCAGAGGTTCATATGACCCCGATTAGCTTTCCTTTGGTTAATCTTGGACCCCACGTATCATTACCACCAACTGCCCCTATCTCATCTCTCTTTCAGACCACTCCATTCATGACTTACTCTCTGCCACCTATTCACACGAGCTTTCCTTCTCAAGCTCCGCCTACCTTTTCATTCCCATACACATATCCTGTAACCTCAACACCTTATATGGGACATCCCTATTCTGTGTCACCATCATCTCATCCAACCACAGATTTCATCAAACAAATGATGGACAAAATGCAAAACCTGGAGGCTTCTGTTTCAGGAAGTCGTAGCGCCTTGACATAGGAGCAAGTTTGTCGGGAGCCCATTCACCCTTCTGTCCCCCTTCATTCATATCCTCCTCAATGGGAGTTGACAAAGTTTACTCGTTTTAACAGTAAAGAGGATCCTCAACAACACTTGCGATCATTTAGACATGCTTGTTATTTGATTGCCCATGATGATGCCTTGTTACTCCGCACCTTTCCCATGTCCTTATCAGGACATGCCTTGGAGTGGTATAGTGCTTTAACCCAGCACTCAATCTTCTCTTTTAACCAACTAGCCCAATCTTTCTTGGATCATTTCTCCATTAACATTGCCAAGAAAGTATCTATCACTGACCTCTATGCCATCCGAAAATTTGAAGACGAATCTATCGCAGATTTCGTTGGACGATGGCGGGGCCTTATCAACTAACTTACGTATGCCTTGCCTCAAACCGAACTCATCGAACTATTTATGCAAGCCTGCGCTAAGCACATCTCCCCTACCCTCCAAATTCAAACTTTCCGCACATTCGACGAGGCCTTTACCATGGCTCGGAAGCTAGAAATTCGAGCCTTAGAAGAAGAGAAATTGCGGTTGCGTAACAAAAACCCCAATTTCCGAACTCCTGATTCTACCAACAAGTCAAATACCACCACTCCTCACGCGTCCACTTCTTCTAAATCAAAAGGAGCTGTCCACACGGTAATGGTCAAATCTCAAACACCATCCAATGCTCCGCCGAAAACCACTTATAAGTACAAAGCCGAGCCCACCAATTACACTCCCTTGGGAGAAACTTATGGCGTCATCCTGGAGAAATTGCTCAAAGCTGGGGCTATCACCTTGCCCCCTGTTAAACCTCACTCTGGGTTTGACTCCACCCGCGCAATACCTTCCTGGTACAAAGAAAATGACTTTTGTAACTTTCACCGCGTAAAAGGACATAGTCATGAAAACTGCAAGATGTTGAAAAACATAGTGCAGGAAATGGTTGACGCAGGGGATATAACACTCGATAATCCTAACGCCCCTGCTAACCGAAATCTGAAAATTTTCAACAAGCCATTCCCGAATCACTCGTCCAGCAGTAACGTGAACCAAGATATCTTAGCTAAGGAGAGTGTTCATGAGATCCATGCAGTCTTCGATTCTCAGCCAAAAGCCTCTATTGAAAAAATTTTAAATCAAGCCTCTCCACCAACACAGGAGTTTGAATCTCCTTCACCACCATCAAGCCAAAGTGAAATTATTCCTTTACCCATAGAAGAGTTAACTGCCCGGACTTCTCTTCTCATCAACGAGTCTTCTTACACCACATCCCTACAAGACTGTGAGCGGATGCTATCTAATTTATCTATTTCCCAAACATCCCCTTCTACCACTCTTGCTACACAAGAGGAAGGCTCACCACTCCTTTTGACATCCTTAGACGAGAAATCTCTTACACTAACATCACCACATTCTTTTAACATGACAGATCCCCTCGAACACGCCCTCCTACCTATTAGTCCCTCATCGCCTAAATCTTTTCAACGACCGGTTGACCTCCTAACATCTATTGATACAGTGCCTCATCTACCTCCTGTGTCACACCCGCAATGGACTGGAATTACAACCCACCTTTATTCCGTACCAAAATTACAAATCACACCTGGAGACTGTCATTCCACAGAAGATAGACAGGCCCTATGGGAACGTTTGAGTACCCCTTTTTCTACTCAAATGCAAATGACTGATCCTGATGTCTCCACCATCTACCCGAAGTGCTTACATAAGCTTAAAATGCCCCTGTTCTCGCCTTCACCCCCCTCACCTCTACCAAATACCCTGTCCACTTCTATCAACTTAACCAGATCTTCCCCTATGCTTGGGACCTCACCAATGCCCAGTCTAACACACCCGCCTAAGTGACTCGATCTATCCAAAAATAAATCCGTTCCGCCACCTAGGAGACGAACGCAATCCGGGCCTCTATCACAATTAAAACCCTCATCGTCACACCCACCTTCCATATTGGGACCTCATCCCTCCACATTACACCAATATATCATACCTCCTTTGTTTTCTGCAAAACGACCTACGCCTTCTACACCTATACAGAGATCAAAGGGTATCACAACATCGTTACCCCCGCGTATCCGGTCCACCTATCAACCCTAAACCAATCCCATCATCAAAGGATTTATTTTCTGTCACTCCCCTTTCTCCATGGTTGTTTCCCGCTACCACGCCATCTGTAGCCTCATCATCTAACCAGCTGAACGTAACTTCTGTGTCCAAGAAACCACGTTTAGTGAAAAACATGTGTCAGCACCCCTCGGCTAAACCACCACCCATATGAACTAAACACGCCCAAACATTACCACAACCCACATAATCAATACCCTCATCCTCTTCCGATTTTGACCCACTCAAAGGATCTTACGCCAAAATCCTTGCTATGTTGGTGGAGAATGCGACCATCTCCCTACCTCCACTTAGACCTTATGACCCGTCTAAGCCCCGACCTATGGATTATGATGAGTCTAAAATCTGCGCCTATCACCGCACACCTGGACATGATGTGGAGGGATGCAAAGCTCTAAAAACCATCCTTCGCCAGTCACCTCTTCCGGATAGAAAGATTAAGAAAGACAACTTACGAAGGGAGAGACCTCTAGCGTCAATTCCCTCTACTATACCATCTGTCCCCGCCTCACCAAGATCGATCATTATTACAACCCCACCTCTTGAAGACCATGAATTATCCCAACCATCTTCTTCATCTCAGGTCTACGAGATTAATATGATTAGTGTCGCTACTCGAGGACAGAAAAACAATGGAAAAGCGAAAGAAAACACACCTGCGGCGTCTCTTTCTCCTTCAACCATCCCGATTACACCACCACCTAAAGTGGTTATTCGCGGACCCGCCTATCCCGTCTCTAATGGAGTTGCCCACCGAACCATGATCAAACAGCTTCATCAATCGCCCATAAAAATGACACTATATGATCTCATTCAGACTTCTGAATCTCATCGACAAGCTCTCGTTGAGATCCTTCAAAGGATAGAGGTTTTACCCAATGAAACCCTGCCCGTTGCCTCCATTCTAACACCCAATCACGTTGCCTCTCTCACCAAACAATCCATCTCCCCCACCACTTCTGTCTCAAAACAACAAGCCACTGCAGTTAGTTTCTCGGAAGATGAAATTATCGACTTTGGTGCAGAAGACCCTGACCCTGCCCTTTTCATTTCCACTTACGTCCGAGACATTCGAGTACGTCAGGTTATGATTGACGGGGGCGCTAGCCTAAACATCATCTCTTCAAAATCCTTCCAACAAATGAACATCCCTTCTAGTTGCATGTGTGCCAACCCCATCATGTTGCGGTCATTCAATGACGCTATTACTTCTACCTTAGGCACCGTGATCCTCAACATTCGCATAGGCCCACGTACTTTACCCAAACTCTTCTATGTCCTTGAAGGAGAGTTCCAATATAATATATTGCTGGGTCGTCCTTGGATCTGAGCCATGGGATGCGTTCCCTCAACATTACATCGATGCATAAAATTTGAGTACGAGGGGAAGTCCTACACTGTAAAAGCTGATCCTCCCCCCTTCAAAACTTGCAATATGTTATACCGCCCAAACAATGTGCTTATACCAATTAAGACACCCATACATTCAACCCAACCATCCTCTTCAAATGTACCTCAACCATCCACCTCAACTGCACCTACGCCTTCAACTGATGAAACCACCATCGCACAAACCACTTCTCTTCCCGCAGCTAACATCCCAACCTCCGACCCCTTAGTAGATGTTTTTCATTGCCTCACGCTGGGGGAGTACCGCCTATATAACGTTAGTTCTTTCCCTACCCCGCAGGAGTATGGACAATTACATGCACATCCCACCTATGACCGTCGCGTGGGGGAGGTAATCTCTTACGGACCACCCCATTGTCACACTAACCTAACGTATGGGGGTGTTGACGCATCCTCCATTACCCCTGAACCTCCTCTTGGTGTGGTTCCTTCCAATCCGATTTTCAATACCTGACAAATCGTCGCTTCGCCCTCACCTTCTTGACTCGCTGTGCGTGGAAAGGCTTTGGTTTTGGCCTTTACGAACAAGGCTGACATACTCTCATCCCCATCACCACACACAAACATAATGATTGCAGTGGTCTCGGTTTTTCCGAAACACCTACACAGGAGACACCTCCTGTCAGCTGTATCCTGGAAGAAGAAGGCGTCGCCCCTACCGAACCATCATCACCCACTTTGCCATCATCACCCACAAAATCGATGGACCCTGAATCTATCCCCCCTAACTTTTTCTTTTCATAAATGCCATCTTCATAGGTCCTCTCACTTATCAACGCGATAATGAGGACCCATCCTCTCTTCCCCTTCTGTATCCAGACATGATCGCAGAGGATTCGCCTTCGATTAATGTTGTTGAGTGCCAGGATGACGACTCCATCCTCACTTACCTTGGGGTGGACGACTCCTATCTTCAACGCGCCTTACCATCTGAAACTCAAACCATGCTGAACGAATCTACTATAGAAGTCAACATCCACACGGAGGAAGATCCTCACATAGTGAAGATTGGACAATCCCTTAACACATCAGAACAAGCCGCCTTTACTACCTTTCTCCGTGCTCACAACCAAGCTTTCGCATGGTCTTACGCTGACATGCCAGGAATTGATCCTACCATTGCCGTCCATAACATCACCCTAAACCCCAATTCCAAACCAGTCAAACAGAAATCGAGAAAAATGCATCCACGCATTGCTCTCTTGGTCAAAGAGGAGCTCCAACGACTCCTTTCTGTTTCCTTCATTCTGCCTATTGACTATCCTCAATGGATTTCTAACATCGTACCTGTCACGAAAGCGACGGGGGGACTTCGGATATGCATGGATTTCTGGGATCTTAACCTCGCTTGCCCTAAGGACGACTTTCCCCTCCCCAGTATTGATCAACTTGTTGATCTCACTGCGGGTCATGAAATGCTTTCTCTCATGGATGGCTTTTCAGGATACAACCAAATTTTGGTTGCCCCTACCGATCAACACAAAACTGCCTTCATAACTCCTTGGGGAACCTTCTGTTATCGTGTCATGCCGTTTGGCCTTAAGAATGCTGGTGCAACCTATCAGCGGGCTATGACCTACATTTTTCATGACATTATGCACACTATCCTTGAAGATTACGTCGACAATCTTCTTGGCAAGTCTAAACATCGCAGTGAACATCTCGATGTTTTAACCATTATTTTTGATCGCCTGTTGCAATACTCTGTTCGTCTTCAACCAAAGAAATGTTTCTTTGGTGTCCTTTCGGGAAAACTTCTTGGCTTTATCTTCTCTTTGCGTGGCATTGAGGTCGATCCATCTAAAGTAAAAGCTATCCTAGAAATGCCCCCACCCAAAAACCTCAAACAATTACGTAGTTTGCAGGGTAAACTTCAATCCATCCGGTGTTTCATCTCCCAACTCTCGGATCGATGTCACCCTTTTCATCACCTTCTAAAAAAGGACGTTGCCTTTCAATGGAGTGAGGAGTGTCACCAAGCCTTCGAAGCTCTCAAAACGTATCTCTTGCAGCCACCCGTGCTTATCCCACCCCAGGACGACCGCCCTTTCTACCTTTATCTTTCCGCCACTGACCATGCTATAGGAGCCATGCTCGCACATCGAGACTCGGCACGCCGAGAGCAGGCCGTTTATTATATAAGTCATACCCTTGTGGATTACGAGACTAGGTATACACATGTAGAAAAATTGTGCCTGGCCCTATCATTCGTCGCCACCAAACTCCGACATTACCTCTTGAATCACAAAACTTTCGTCATCACCAACACAGACCCCATTCATTATATGTACGCCAAACCACACCTAAACCAACGCATCACTCGATGGCTCATGCTCCTCACCGACCTTGACCTTGAGTTTATACAACAGAAGTCAATCAAAGGACAAACTCTTGTAGACCAACTTGCGGAGGCCCCTCTACCTGGGGAACAATTTACCAATTTTACCTTCCCCGACGAACTCATCGCCACTCTTTCACTCGGAGAAGAGTCATATCAAATGACCCTCTTCTTCGATGGATCTAAGTGCCAGCGCGGCGGAGGAGCCGGCGTTGTTCTCATCCCTCTTGATGCTGAACCTATGCCTCTTTCATTCTGGCTTGATTTCCCCTGCACTAATAATACAGCGGAGTACGAGGCCCTTGTTCTAGGTCTCCAAGTTGCGTTACACTTAGGAATTAAATCTATCAATATCTTTGGTGACTCTCAATTGGTAGTCAATCAAGTTATGGGCATCTACCAATGTAAAAATGAGGAACTTCAGAAGTACAAACACCACGTGGAGTCACTTCTAGCTTTATTTACCCACTATTCTATCCAAACCATTCCCCGCTCCACTAACAAATTTGTGGATACTATGGCTTGCTTAGCCTCGCAAATTCCCGCTGCGCCAACTGACTCTGAATTATTCGTCATGGTCCAACAACTTTTTGCCCCATCCTATTCAACCCCGGTAGTTTGTATGATAAATACTATGTCCACTAATTCACAGGATACCTGGTACCACCAATTCCACGACTACCTTACAATCTCTGTCCTCCCACCTGACCTTACTAGTAACGGTAAACGTGCTTTTCTTAAAAGTGTTTCGCGTTATGTTGTCATGGGGGGACTCCTCTATAAACGTGGCTTTGATGGTATCCTCCTTCGCTGTCTAACTGGCGCGGAGGCCACTCATACCATCCAACAGGTCCATGATGGGATTTTTGGTGGACATTTTAGCGGCCTTGCCGTGGCCAAACGAATCCTTCGCCTAGGTTATTATTGGCCTACTCTTAATAACGACTGCTACAAATATGTTAAGCATTGTGTCATGTGTCAACAACATGCCAATCTTCAACATACTCCTAGCCACCCGCTACAAGTCACTCGTGATCTTTGGCCTTTCTCACAATGGGGTTTAGACCTTATTGGTGAGATTCACCCGACCTCTTCACAACGTCACCGTTGGATAATCACAGTGACCGAATATTACACAAAATGGGTGGAGGCCATCCCACTCATTTCAATCAAAAAAGAAAAAATTGTCAAATTCATTAACCATCACATTATCTGTCGTTTTGGTGTTCCTCACCGCCTGATAACAGATAATGGAAAATCTTTCAAAAACAAGTTGTTGCAAGACCTTTGTGACAACTTTGGTATCAAACTTAGTTTCTCATCACCTTACTATCCACAAGCCAATGGGCAAACCGAGTCCTCTAATAAAACACTAACCAAAATCCTCATGAAAGTTGTCAATGAATCTGGAAGAAATTGGCACGATCACATTCCCTTTGCCCTTTGGGCTTATCGTACTAGCATTCGTACTTCTACTAATGCCACACCTTTTTCTTTGGTATACGGTACCGAGGCTGTTTTGCCTCTCGAAATACAAATACCCTCCCTTAGAATATCTCTTCAGGATATTCTCACCAATGATGATTTCCGCCAAGAGCGGTTAGCCCAATTGGAGCTTCTTGACGAACGACGTCTTACAGCTCTCGATCACCTTCAAATCTATCAAAAACGCATCAAGCGTGCTTATGATAAGCGACTTCATGAGCGTACCTTTAAGGTTGGTGATCTTGTCCTCAAAGAGAATCAACATGTCACCAAACTAGAAAAGAGCAAACGTGGAAAATTTGCTCCCAATTGGATTGGGCCTTATATAATCACTCACACCTATGGATCAGGCACTTATCGTTTAGCTTCGCTTAATGGTAAACCTGAGCCTGAACCCCTGAATGCCTTGCATCTTCGACCATTCTACTGTTGAATCTAGTGTTATATCACTTCTTATCTACCTACTGCTCGTCCCTTGAGCCCATTTACCGCTACATACGCTTTGTTTTCTATATCTCTGAATAAAATCAAAATCACTTCGCACCTCCCCTTGATGATGCCTTCCCCTCTTTAGTCTAGTCCATGACTTCAAAGTATTAAAATAATCCGTATTCTTAAGGGATTTTCTTGAGTCAAAATTCCTACTAAACTAGATGCTTCACGCCAAAAGAACATCTAGTCATCTAAAATTAAATATAGACTGCTCCCTCGAAGGACAGCTATATGCCAAACTATTGCCGCTACTATAAATAGACTGCTCCCCTGAAGGACAGCTATGCACAAAAATCATCTCTGCTACTATAAATAGACTGCTCCCCCGAAGGACAGCTATACACAGTCAGCCTTTATCAGAAGCTTCTCACATTGATCAGCTTCGTGAAGACCTCAAGAATAAAATAATCAATATCCCTTGTAGACTTCCCGCATCGATCAGTCTACATTCAATAAAATAAAAGCCTCATTCAAAAGAACTTTTTGGGTCATGGACTTGTCTATTTAGGGTAGGTTCTCTTTCGTTGTAACAAGTTCTTTGTACCTCAGCTATATCATCCACATCACCTCACCATTTGTTTCAACTCAAGGGACGTAACGTACACCTGATATATTGTGATCATACAACTCTTTTCAACTATGGACTTCTCGTCTATGCACGGCACTTAGGGCTTCAGGCTCGTTCTACGTTGTGTGGTTCGTTTAGCTCTTTTCACCTACGGAACACTCTTTCCGCTTTGCCTCGCATCTAGGATTGTGTGTTGATCTTAATCAGGACACTATTCCCTCCTACTTGGGTATGCTAACCTTTGCTTTACCTATACCTACACCAACAACATTATCCTACCAGCACCAACAACATTACCCTACCAACATCAAATTTTTACCAAACGACCAATTACCTAAACCATACCAAATTGCCTAAATTCACCCTTCCCTGATCCCAAGGGAGAACTACATCGGTCTGAGGCCCGTCTTTGCTTTGTGCAATGGGCTATGTAGGTAGCACTTAGGAGACATGGGGTCTCCCAAGGTTAGCTCGACCATCCCCTACCATAACATATCATGTGTGGTAAATATAAATATTTTTGTGTATTTCTATTTAATTACATTTCTCTTTGATCCTTTTTCAAAACACCGAAAGTCAAAACGACAACATTCTTATTATTATAACGCACATCAACATACATATCTCATTTTAGTTAGATGTTAAACAAATACATTTTCTATATCATCGACGCGCAGGTCGGTACTCTTATTTATTCTTATACCTTGCTAACATTTATTTAGACCCTCACGCCTCATCCCAAACTAGGTGATGATCGTGATCGTCGACCCCTCTCGACAGGCCTCTCTGTCCTCAAAGGTACCACGGCTATTGGTACCGCCCAATGATCTGCCAATCTCTCCTGTAACATCTGAATATGCCCTCTCGCATGGAGAACTCCAGCCTCTAGTCTCGCTGCTCGTGACTCCGCAACCACTAACAATCTTCTTGTCTCATTCACCTGCGTTTGGAGCTGCTGAACCAAACGCTGCAGCCGATCCCTCTCTGCTATAATCACAGCTATGTCAGGGTGATCGCGTACACCTCACAACTCTGCTACCCACCATAACCTATAGGCCTCTGTCATTCCTGCATCCATTACACTGCGATCGGCAGCTATCTCCTCGGGCCCTTCTGGAGGTGTTAGCCGGGGTGGTGAGAATGCTTCCTCGGCATCGATCCTCATATATGGTCTATAAGCCTGTGGTATGTCCTGCACAAATCCAAATTGTCGCTGCACGCGATCTATAGGAATCCTCTCATATTCACCTGGCCTGTGCCCCGCGATCCACCTCAATCGCTCTACACCTCTCAACTCCTCAGCTATGTTCTCGGTTACCATATAGTTCCCGTAGGGCCTCCAACAGATATCCGCAACCGTCAACCTCTCCCATACCTGCCTGTAATACTCAATGTCACCCGGCACGGCCTGAGATCTTGCCTCTTGTTCTGTCTGGACCCATCATCGGAATCCCAACCTCTGTACTCCGGTCTCTCTTGCCTGGATGGATCGGCCTATTGGTCGCACACAAACAATGTGCTCATAGGCCCAACAGTGTAATAAGTATGAGCAATCCAACGTTGTCCTGTGATTTTGCCTACAAGCCCATAAACCCCTGTATAGCTCCGCCAAATATGCAGGTGCCCATGCAAAAGTCACGTTCCTTTCTATCATCTCCCAAATAACACCCATCAATGCCTTTGGAAATCTTCCCCCTTCTGCCCTCAGTAACGCATAATACCCTACCGCTATCATTAAAATCACTGCTAACCTTGTCTCCTCAGGGTGTGCTGCATACATTACCCCATATGTGAATGACAAACCTCGCTGTGTTAAGTCCCGTGCATATGGACCAAACACTTCTGTTATCGCTGCCCGCCCCGCGCTAGGTAGTGCCTGATATACTGGTTCTCCTGTAATAGGGAGTCTCAATATACGAAACACATCTTCCAATGTTACTGTCATTTCACCTGTTGGCAGATAGAAGGTATTTGTCTCGGGATTCCATCTCTCAATCAACGCCTATAGCATACCATGGTTACGTGCGATTCGTGAATAATATCGGATCCCACTTAACCCCAAACGGTTTATCAACATCCATTCCGCTGGTGTTACATCCGCTCGGATTCGCGACAACAGCGCTGGCACACTATCATTCATCCTCAACCCTGCCTCTGCCTGTATACACCAAAACAACAAACAAACATTCAATCCATTAGGGTTTTTTTCAAACATTCTGGAAATTCCTCTAGTAACCGGTATCGGTTATACATAACCGGTATCGGTTCAGTAACCGATACCGGTTCTCCCTAACCACTACCGATCACTGTCAATTACATACATCTTGCCTGAAACAACCACCTACGACAATAAATTGATCGTTTATTTCTTTCTATATACACATACATACCCAAAACCCCGAATTACCTACCCCATAACACGCACCTCATCTATACCCCTGGCTATCATGTTGTCTTTCTCATATCTACTTACCTATTCTCCTCTAGCTCATTCACAAAACATGCAGAAATCAAATCGCAACCACACCGTTTACCTCTTGGGTTGCAGTAGCTTGAGGTGGCCCCTGTCTTCCCTCTTGTCCTTGCCTACTGGATGCTTCTCCTCGTTTGGCCATGATCACCACCCTTTTCAACTTTGTCTTTCTGCCTTCTGAACCTCGGATCACATTCACTTTCCTTGTCTCTTTTCTCCTTCTCACCCAAATCTCTCATGCAAATACCTATCTCAGTCGTCAAAAAGCGTCGCGTTTGCATATTTAACCTCTTGCATGGCTCTAAAATTACAACTCAAGTTGCCACTCTAGCTTTTCTATTTTTAGAAAAACTCATACCTAAATAACCGGTATCGGTCGTGTAACCGATATCGGTCATGCAACTACCAACATCGGTTACCTAACCGATACCGGTTACACACCTTCCTTTTTGAAACAGGGTTCTTTTCTTCATTTCTCATCTAAATTTTTGTCGCGCCCGCCTCTTTTCCTGCATAACCACACCATTTACCACATTTGTTCATCCACCACACATAACATTACAATTTCATTAACATCATTTATTTTATACAAATACACAAACCATCAACTACGGATATCAAGAAACTATCAATCTATACATCATTTGGATCCAACTCATCAGTTACATATATCACAATGTCACAAAACCACCAATTCATCACATAACATGACATTCATATATACGTACACAAAAAGAAAAACATCAGCATCATCCATCTATCAACATATCAATTAAACTCATCACACATTCTATATATTACCAGCCATTAACCAAATATTTAAACACATTTTGAACACTGCATATGGATCAAAACATCGTCTCTCTATATATACAAATTTTCAAAAATACAATGTGTCCTACATCGGGGCCTCTGTGATCTCATAATATACCAAAGCCAGCACGCAGGCCGCAATACCTACCAAAAATCTCGACTCGGCTCGCAGGCCGGTCTCTCATATCAAAAATATACTCGGCTCGCAGGCCGGTATCAAATGTACAACCTGTACTCGGCTCGCAGGCCGGTATATAATAAATAAATGAATCAATGCAATGAATAAGTGTCGGCACGCAGGCCTCTATCAATACAACCGGTTCGCAGACCGGTGCCCATGTCCCTATACAAAACCATGTCGGGGATCTATCAGCTCTCCCCACCGCCCTCGGCACCTCTCCCCGCTGGTCCCTGTGGTGCCTCTCGCCTCCTGCCCGTCACAGACACGCCAGCTGTGGCTGCCCCTCCCTGAGATCTCTGGCTATGTGAGGTCTCTGCCCTATGTGCTGCATACGCCTGATACTCGACTCCGGTACTATCAAGAATATCTTGATAGTAACGGGCCTCTGCTCTAACCTCCATATAATGATCTCGCGCCACCGAAGGAACTGGGGCTGGTCCCCTGGCACCTAACACCAATACCCCCTGAGCCTGTACCTGCAAATGTGGCTGTGGTGCTAGTGGTGGTACGACCTGTGCCTGTACCTGCACCTATGGCCGTGGTGGTATCTGGGGCTGTGGCTGTACTGCTGCTGGTACGGCTGCCTGTACCTGTACCTGTGCCTGTGGCTGTGCTACTGGTGGTAGTGCTGTCTGTGCCTGTACCTGAGCCTGGGCTAACTGCCCCTGTAGGACACCTATCTGTGCCTGTGTAGCAGCCAACTGTCCCTGTAATAGCTGCACCCGCCCCCGGAGCTGATCTCTCTCTGCCATAACTATAGCCAAGTCTGGCTGCGCAGGCGGTACTATCCTTGCTGCTCTCTGCCCAGCCCACCACACCCTGTATGCTCCCGTGCACCCGACATCATCCACACCCTCACCTGCTGGTCTCTCCGCTACCCAGTCTGGATCCAAAGGCTGTGGCGCTGGCAGTGGGGCCTCTACATCATCCCTCCGGTACTGAGGGCAGGGAGGTGGCTCGTCCTATCGTAACCCCATCTGCCTGCGTACCCTCTCTAGGGGTATCTGCTCGTACTCTCCCGGCCTCTGTCCTGCTATCCAGAATGTATACTGGATTAGGCGCAGCTGTACGCGGGCTCCTCTGCCAGGCTGATGACCTCTGTAGGATCTCCATACAATGTCTACTGCTGTAAGGCCCTCTAGCAAGTGTCTATAATAGGCCACATCCCGACCTGCAACAACTACTCGTGGCTGGCCCACGACCCCCAACCACCTCTGAAAGCCATATCGGTATACGACCTATGGCCCTGGCTACTGGGGTAGCCCTACTGGCCTGATGCATACGATGTGCTCGTATGCCCAACAGTGCAACAAAAATGTAGAACAAATACCAAATCACCTCCTCCGGTGATAGCCCAATAACTCCCTGTATAATTGCACCAGATACACTGGTGCCCATGCGAAACAGGTATGCTCCTCCACCATCTCCAGCAGCACCCCCATCAATGCTCGTGGGAAGCGGCCTCCCTCTGAATCCGGGAGGGCGAAGCAGGTGATCCCTATCATCATCAACACGGCAAGCCGTGTCTCATGTCTGTGTGTGCGGTACATATCACCATATCCAATGCTCGCAGCTATGATACGTAAGAAGCGCAGCTGCATCCCCAAACACCTGCAGTATGCTATCCATGGTAGTCTCTGAATCTACCTGGAAAACTACCTCTCCCTCGATCGGTAGCTGCAGGATGCGATACACATCCTCTAATGTGACGGTCATCTCCCCGGTCGGCAGATGGAACACATTGGCCGCCGGATCCCATCTCTCGATGAGGGCGACCATCAAGCTGTGATCCCTCTCTATCGCTCTGTACCTCTGGACCCCACCGAGTCCCACCTCGCGCATGATGGCCCAATGCGTCGCAGATATGTGTGGCCTCATCCGACTCAATAGTGGAGGCATCCTATCACGCATCGTCAACTGCTGACGTGCCTGCAAAACCATCCCACATTCTTAGACCTACTCTTTATTATAACATCTACTTTACCATCTAAACCCCCTTTTGTACCACCCAAAACCTAACCCCACACCTAACCCTTTTCCACCCCTAAACCTAACCCCACACCTGACCCTTCTCCACCCTTAAACCAACCCCACTCCAACCACACCCCCAACAAGCCACCCAACCCACCTTCCAACCTAAACCATAAACCCTACATCCCACCCAACCCACCTTTAACCCTAAACCCTAAATCCCATCCCAACTCCACCCAACCCCCAACCACACCCCAACAAGCCACCCAACCCACCTTCAAACCTAAACCCTAAACCCTAAACCCCATCCCAAACCCAAACACCCAACCCCACTCCAACCACACCCCAACAAGCCACCCAACCCACCTTCAAACCTAAACCATAAACCCTAAATCCCATCCCAACTCCATCCTCAACCCATCCCTTCCCCATCGATACCGGCCGATACGCGACCGATGCCGGTCCCCCCCCCATTTCAACCTCACCCTATGCTTTTGCGACCGATACCGGTCGCCTAGTGACCGACATCGGTCCCTGTCTCCTGCCCGAGCCGAACCCCCGCGCGGCCCCCAAAGACCATTTTTCACCTATTTTTACCCCTCTACCCACCCAAACACTCCCAAATTTTACACACCTAGCTGCCTTACCCTATCTTACCTATCTACCCTCTCTCTTTTTCCAATTACGTCTATTTACTCCTCATTTCCTAAAACAACTCAATTCCTACCCAAACCCCCAATCTCACTTAACACAACCAAATGCATAAAATAAAGAGTTTAGAACCTACCGGTACGACGACACGTCATCATGGTGGGATGGGTGGTGGCGGTCCAGCTGGTCCCGCCCCTCCAGCTCCTCCTGCCTATGCCATGGCTCCAATCCTGATCTGTTGGGTCCCCGGCCAATCACATGCTGCCTCCTCCTCAATCGGGCCCACTATCAACTCTCTCCGCCAATCAAATAGCTCCACCTCACTCAATAACCCTCCAAATCAACTCTCCACGTCAGACAAGTCAATTTGGATTGCAAATAACAAAAGTGACAATGACAGGCCGTATTTTTCTTTTTATAGGTTTTTCGACCTTAACCGATGTCGGTTTCATTTTGGCCCTAAGAAACCGGTATCGGTCACTTAACCGATATCGGTCATCCAGAATCGACATCGGTTTGATACCCAACTTTCACCCCATTCTTTGCCGTTCTTTACTCCTTACCTCTTTTTAACCAATATCGCCTCTGTCCACCTTTGCTGCACATCATCTCGTTCATTCTGTCCAGCCTGATTCCTACGGCCTCAACCCTAACCAATATCTGTTTCTACCCAAGGCCTCAACGAAGCATTTGGCCGAGTGAAACATTTTGGCACGCCCGGCCTGGGACCTACCAATTGGCCCGACCCAAGGCCTGAACCTACCAATTCGGCCCGACCCAAGGCCTCAACCTACCAATTCGGCCTGACCCAAGGCCTCAACCTACCAATTTGGCCCGACCTAAGGCCTCAACCTACCAATTTGGCCCGACCTAAGGCCTCAACCTACCTATTTGGCCCGACCTAAGGCCTCCACCTACCAATTTGGTCCCGACCCAAGGCCTCAACCTACCATTCGGCCCGACCTAAGGCCTCAACCTCCCAATTGGCCCGACCCAAGGCCTTAACCTACCTATTCGGCCCGATCCAAGGCCTCAACCTACCATTCAGCCTGACCTAAGGCCTCAACCTACCAATTGGCCCGACCCAAGGCCTCAACCTACCTATTTGGCCCGATCCTAAGGCCTCAACCTACCTATTTGGCCTGACCTAAGGCCTCCACCTACCAATTGGCCCGACCCAAGGCCTCGCCCTAACAATTTAGACCCGACCTAAGGCCTCAACCTACCCACCTAACCTGACCCAGGGCCACCGCCCAACCACTTGGCCTGACCCACGGCCGTATCACTTCCATACCATACCCACAATCAACGTTTTATTTTATACATCCATCATGTACCTTGTGTTCAATCGAGCTCACCTGTTCATGTTTTAGCATGATTAGGGTCCTTGACTTGATCTGTCGACTAGCTTTGCCCAGACCTAGACCGTGACGTTTATCTCAACCAAACCAACCTTTTGGTACTGCCCAAACATGCCTAAATGTTCTGGTACCTTACCTGTTATATACCCTGGAGCTACTTCCTATGCCTTGGATACCAGGATTATATCACCCTTGTTTGGATAAACTATCGACCTTTGCCTATACATTGCTGGTTTGCTAGTCAAATCATGTACCCTAGTCGTACTATTACATTTCAACGTGCATCTGCTTCCTTGGACCTACCCCACCATCTCACCATCATCTCTACACCATTTACCCTTTATCAATCCTATCCCTGATTTCACGCGATCTCAATCTGTGATAGATTTGAGGGGGATTACCTATACCCTTAACAGGGGAAACCACTTCATATTATTGTCCGCGCAGCTTTACAAAACAAGCTACACGACAATAAGGGGCTAATGTAGACACCAAATTTGTGTCTCACGACCCCTTGTGACCCACATCCCACTTCGCAACCTAACCTCATTACCTAAACTTTACACAATTATTTATTAACTACCTTGTAATTGATAAATCCACTCACCTTACCCGCCACCTCACTTTGCCACCTCATCATGACCTAGCCCTAACTCTAAACTAAGCTAATTAAGACCCATGACTTGGTCTAGACTCACATCCATAACTAATGCCTCCTTACTCGCACCAAAAGCCAACCTTCTAGCCACTTGACCAAGCCCGCAACTGATCTCTCGGGAGAAAAGCAGGGAAGGTGGGCTATTTTACTAAAATAGCCTACTTTTTCCTTACCGATGCCGGTTCCTACTCGACCGCCGTCGGTTACGCAACCGCCATCGGTTCCCTGTAAATGGGCTTCCCAAACCAAAACAACGGATCAGAATTTCATTTTGGATCATCAGTCGAAGGATTTCTGGATCAACACAGAGCATTGCGAGCGAGGAACAGAGTCCAGATCTTCATTTGACAGAGCAGAGACGAGTGGAAATACTAGAAGTGTTTACAACCAAGGAGATCAACTTGCATCTTCGTCAAAATCAGTAAGTCACATCTTGCATGTCCTTCGGTATAACATTTCTTATGCTTCTTGAATCTCAGTACTCCTAAATCCATTTCTGAATCCATTATCCAACGTACCATTGCCTCTAACCGTCATTATTTTGCTTCTAACCATCCCATTTCCTAATACTATCCAAAAACCAGCCATTACAAACACCACAACCAGCCCAGAAGATCCTATCACCCACCGGTATCGGTTATCAGTAACCGGCATCGGTTATAGGTAACCGCCATCGGTTCCTTTGATCAAAACCAGGAAAAACAGCCTTTCCCCTACCCAGTTCAACGAAACAATTTAATTGATATTTTACTTTCTTTTGTGTTAATTCATGTTAGTAGGGAAACTGACCACCTTCGAAAGGAAGTTTTATATTTCCTGGGCCCAAGGCAGTTTCCTCATTTATTGTTTAATCAAATCTTGTGGTCTTGTGTTCTTATTTGCAGGTAGTCCTTCCCAGACAAAAAGGAGTTCTCCGCAGTCAACCTGATCTTTCTCTACGGTACGCGCACATCATCTCGACATTCTACAGGTATTCCTCCTAACCCTAACCTTATCTGTTTCTATAAGGAATGAAGCATTTCCGAGTGAAACAAAGGGGTCAAGTTCACTATGGACTTTGAGGTCTTATCACTTGGAAAAGCGGATAGCTTCCCATCTCTACCTGGGAACCCTTGGTGCTATGCAAATAATAATGATCTATGGTTTAATAAGGGATATATCAGTTTTGAGAATAAGTAAGAATGAGTTATTATACCTTTGACATATGGGAAATATACATCTTATGTTGAGCACTTAAGTGAATAAGACCTTAATAAAATTTATGTGCACATCATTTGAGATCTAGAAATTCTTGAGCCATCTAAAAAAGGAATTCTCCAGTGGGATGATCCATAGTGAATCAATGATACTACAAGTATTTCCTATGAAAATTGGGCACATGGCACTTACGAGATGGTTGGGTGTGAGGTAAGAAGTGTAACTACGTGTGTAAGCAAGTTGTGCTATGTTAGGTGGTTAGGAAAAAACCTTGTACCTCGGTACACTGGTGAAGGAAACCCTAAGGTATTCCTTTGAGCCATGGAATTACAATGGAAGGATTAGGTGACCAGAAGGAACATGTTATTTTATACCTTGTGTGGGACAATAGTGTGCTAGTGGATGGTTCATAGGGATAATCTCATAGAATGGAGAGAGGTGAGAATTGCTCTATCACGAAGTTTTCTCAGAAGTAATGTACCTACTCAAATCTATGTATATAATGGTAATAATCCTATTCAGCACCATGTTCAGAAGTGTGAGAGAATCTAAAAAGAGGGAAAGTAAGTTTTACCACCTTTGTTGTGGGTGCACAAGCTTTGTTTCACCTTGTGATGTTGCACAAGTGCATGGTATGTTTACATGGAGTTGAATATAGAGACTGGAAATTGGCAAGACTTGACTATAGGTATCATAAAAATTTTTGAATACTTCTCCACTAAACCTCTGGTGAATGAGGCATTACAAGATATTAAGTGCTTGAGTATGGGAGATAGTAAAAAAGATGAAGAACTCATTTAGGATTTATTTGGTCAGTCAGACACGGAAGCACGTTTTGATGAAGTAGATGAGACAGAAGCATAAATTCTTGAGTGCACTTTCCTATAAAATGAGAAAAAAAATATGGTCTACATGGTGGATGATGAAGAAGTGGAAAATTTGGACATGGATCATTCAGAGGGTACACGTGAGGTCTTAAACAATGCTGATGAAAAGACACATGTTTACCATAAACCTATGAAGATGAACAAGTAAACATTGGAATGGATGCTGAACCTAAGGAGGCCATGATTGAAGATTGCCCATCTGAGTCTTAAGTGGCTAAGATAATTGAGTTGTTACATGATTTCTGTTAGAGTAGGTATTTACATTATCTCATGTTCACCTAGGTACTTTATTTACCTTTATTGTATTTATCCTCACCCACTTATGTGTGTGGATATTTATTTTATCTTATTTAAATATTAGGAGATATTATCTAGTTATTAGGTATAGTTCTTTCCTTGATTTATGGCTTGATCTATGACCTTGACTAGTTCTTAGATTGTTATTCCTTGTCTATTTAAGCAAGGCCCATTCTCAATGTATTACATTAAGTTCCATTATAATATATGATATTGTTGCTCATTTGTTTACACAGGTTTTATGTAAAGTTATTCTGACAAATGGATTTCATCTTATAGATCATGGTGTTTGATTAGCATCTATGTTCTTGTCTTGTTACGATCTAATTATCATTCCTTTCATGGTATCAGAGTAGGAGATTGCTGGTGACATCCGTCTATACGTTTTTTTTGTAAATAAAATCTATGTATATTCATATATGTGTGATTTGGTCATATTTTATTGTTGCATGCATTTTTATGCAAAACGGAGGATTCCTTTGGACCCGGAAGGTGGGAAAACCCTAAGATCGACTGTAAACTCGACCATTTCTTGAGGTAGTCATTTTTCTCAGTTTTTTGCATTGTTGCAAGGAAGTACACCGGTCTACCTTGGGATCTGCACCGTGAAAGAAAAAAAACCATGGGATTATTTTTTAGGTCTTTTGGATTTTTGGACCCATTAAAATCCTTGGACCTTGGTCATATGGCATGGTCATATGAGGGCGTAAAGATTGTGATTCCTACTAGTAGGTGCTTAACTTGAGCCCCATTTAATTTTATTTGTGTGGTGAAGGAAATAATAATTTATTTTGTTTTAATGGCAACTAAAATAAATAATAGAGAAAACTACTAAAAATCTTGTAACTTTTGATCGGTAACTCGGTTTTGAGTGCCGTTTTTTTGCAAAAGTGATTTTTTTCATGATCTTTCCATTGGAGTTTTTTATTTTGAGACTTGCACCATAATTATAAAGTTCCAAACATGTAGGAGTGTTGTAATCAATTTTGGATGCAATTTCAGCTAAGCCCAACGTCCTAAATTTTTGGGAGTTGCAGTTTGTACCCATCATGGATTATGAGAATGATATGCTTTTCTCTAAAGTATGTGAACTTCAAGAGGATATTGTAAAAATTTTGGAAGAAAATAGATCGCTACAGAAGAAAAATTCTCTTCTCCAATCACTCATTCACGATAAGGATACAATAATACACTCCCTACAGAACAAAATTTCTAGCCTACAACATCACCATCATATTGTGGACAACCATATCCATGCTTCTAGTCCACTTGTAGTTGTTGCTCTTATACCCACTGACATTGATCTGCCAGTCTTTGAGCCTATACCTACTTTTGATGCTTCTAAACCTGTGAGGCTTGCTACTGCATGCTCTTCCACATCTGTGCCTATTACAGTACCACATGTTGTGTATCTTACTTCTGCTCAGTTGTATGGATTTTTTAAGAAACATACCTACATATAAAAGTTAAAGAAGAAATTGACAAGATGTTAAACTCTTGCATCATTAAGCCCATAGAGGAATCATAGTGGGTTAGCCCTATGGTAATCAACATAAAGAAAGATGGAAAAATCAGGATTTGTGTGGACTACAGGGAGCTGAATAATGCATCTCTGATTGATCCTTTCCCTACACCATTCAACTAAAGAAATATTGGAAGGTGTTGCATGCCCTGAAATTTAATCTTTCACAGATGAATTCTTTGGGTATCATCAAGTAAGAAATGCTAAAGAATATCAAGTGAAGAAAAATTTCACCACTGAATGGGGAAGTTTTGCATACACTGTGATGCCCTTTAGATTAAATAATGTTCTTGAAGTATTTTTGTGCATTGTTCAAGCATTCTATGATTTTATTCACAAATTATTGGAGGTTTACTTGGATGATTGGACCATGTATGGGATTTTTAAGGATCATTGTGAAAGTTTGAGGTTAATGTTTGAGAGGTGGAGATAGTTAAGCATCTATTTCAATATCATGAAGTGCGTATTTTCTACACCTTTTGGAATGATGCTAGGACATATCATCTACAAGGAGGGTTTGTTAGTAGATCCAGATAAGGTTACAGTCATCTTAGGCTTGGAGGATCCTACTAGCCAGAGTGAGGTGCACAAATTCTTAGGCCACATAAGGTATTACAGAAAATTTATCGAAGGATATGTAAATATTGTTGCATCCTTGGAGGAGTTATTAAAGGGTAAAGGAAATTTTTTTTTTGGAGAACCACAGAAGTATGCATTCGAAGAAATTAAGGAAAGGATTACTATTGTGCCTATTATGTGTTTTCCTTCATGGAATATACATTTTCATGAACATGTGGATGCATCTGGTATGGCCATTGGCACAGTTGTAGCTCAACTTGGAGAAGGTATTGTAGATCATCCTATTTTTTTTTCTAGCAAAAATTTGAATGCAGTATAATAGAATTATACAACTACGGAGTGTGAGGATTTTTCAATGATCTACATGTTGCATAAGTTTTGATAGTACTTTCTAGAAACACCTTTTGTTTTCTATACATATCACATAACATTGAGATACTTGGTGAAGAAGCTCATCTTACAGGGGCACATATTCCAATGGATTTTATTGTTCCAAGATTTTGAATTTATAGTGGTGGTAAAGACAGGTAATAATAATTCTGGTCTAGATCATTTATCAAGGATTCAATCAGGAGAGAACACGTAGAGTATTGAAGATACAATATCAAATGCACAGTTCTATAGGTTAAACCACATGACCTTGGAATTAGGGGATTTCATTTTCTTTTTACGAACATATATAACACCTAAAGGAATGGAGGCCTTGGAAAAGAAACAACTTGTGATTCACACCACAACTTTCATGTTGATCAATGGTGAGTTATACAAACTAGGTCGAGATGAAGTATTGCATCGGTGTGTACTGGAGCACGAGAGAAAAATAATAATAGAGGAGGCACATGGTGGTATTACAGGTGGAAACTATGTAGGTAACACCACCACACACAATATTCTACTAGGTGGTTTATGGTGGGAGACCTTTTACAAGGATTGCAAAGACTATTATAAGGTGTTTGATCATTTTTAGTGCCTTGGAAAACCTTGACAAAGAGATGAAATGCCTTTGAGACCTATTACTAGTGTAGAACCTTTTGACAAATAGGAAATTGACTTTGTGGGTCCTATTTCCCTACCAATGCGTAGAACTGTATCATGCTACATCATCACTTGTAAAAATTATCTTACAAGGTGGGAAGAAGTGACACCTACAAAGGAATTTACAATAGCTACAGTAGAAAGGTTCTTACGGGAAACTATTCTAACTAGGTATGAATGTCCTTTAAGCTTTAAAAATGATAGAGGAAATCATTTCCTTAATGATACCATTAGGATATTATTGGATGAATTTATGGTTGTGCACCATAAGATAACACCTTATCACCCTCAATAAAATGGACCTTTTGAGGCTTTCAATAAGATATTGAGCTAGACATGGACAAAAATTTGTGATGTTGGAAGGAAAGACTTGGATGATAAAGTTTTTGATGTGCTTTGGGCATATAGAAAAACCTACAAACCGTTGAATAAGACAAAACCATTTCATTTGGTGTTTAGTGCAGAGACATTTATGCCCATGGAATTCATGTTACCTTCTTGGCATATTTCATGCACAAGGGGACTGGATGACGAGAAATCATTAGAAGAAAGAATTGACAAGTTGATACAATTGGATGGGAGGTGCGTAATAGCACGATGGAGTCATAAGAAAGAAAAATCTAGGTAAAAGGCATCACACGATAGTCACATCAGGGACAATAATCTTAAGGTTGGGCAGATATTACTTCTTTATGATTCAAACTTTCTGCGCCACACAAGAAATATTAAGGTACATTGGTTGGGACCATATGTTATAACTCATATACTTGACACATACAATTGCCAGCTAGAGGTGCTTGATGGAACATAGTTTCCAGGTTACTTTAACAAGAGTAGTCTCAAGAACTATAATAAATAATTCTTCTTGGTGTTTGTAATATGGAAGTGTTTCCATTTAGCTTAGATTTCCCTTACTGTATTTCCCTTATATTTTTTTCCTTCATCATCGCTATGTTTTGTCAATTTAGTTAAGTGTTATGTTTAATAATTTACTTTTATGCTAGAAGTTGGTTGCAATCTAAATTATTTTCATGGACAGAGGAATGCACATACCCTTAGTTTGGGGTGGATAAAGAAGGTTAGTCTGGTATAATAAATAAATAAAGTCATGGGTGACCATAAAGGGAATAATCTTTCAAAATTAATGATAACTTTAGGAGAAATTTCTCAAAGTTAACACCACACGTAAGGTGATGAGAACTCAATAAAAATCAAGGGGGCTGCAAGATTAGAGACTACATATGTTCGGTCACATTGGATAAACTACTTTGGCATAAGGAAATGTAGGTAGAGGAGATCTGTGATAGATAAGTAGTGGCACGCCAGAAATTTATGACTGAGGCGTAAAAGTTTGAGGTGTGAGAGATTGGGGTGTGGGACAAAGAAGCACAAAACGTGATGAATGGGAATTAATTCCAAGTATGGTGGTAGGTCGATATTTTAAGGAAGGATATTTTTAAAAATTATTTTAAAGCTAATGTTTGTAACATCATTTGTTACCTTGCGATATCAAAGAAAATTGAAAAGTGTAGAGAAGAGCTAGAGATGACGATCACTTTTTACATCAAGTAAACCTTTCAAGATTCGAAGCATGTTGTTAAGCATCCAAACATGGAAGTAATATTCAAGTGGTGGTGCATGTGCACAATTAAGGGTCAAATGGGGTTTCATTCACATGATATCTAGGGTTTCATTCACACTTACAGGATCAAAAGGAGAAATGATGCCACAGAGGGCTCTAGCTATGGAGAGGGAGGTTTACGACACTGAAGAATAATGGCTAGTTGAAATGTTATACCCAAAAGAGGTGATTGAGGGGTGGCCATGGAAGAAAAAATTAACACAGTGTAGGGTTTTGGAAATCAATTACTTAACTGAGAAGTTCCAGATGGAAATTGTAGCATAAGTCTACAAGAATACTGGCCAGTAGTTGGAAGATGACACTAGGGTTTTGGATGCCTCTGTGAAAAGGTCACTCGATATCATGGGGGTCATGAAATTTCTAGAATTACCCTATTTTTATAATTTTAATAAGTTTTATCAATGGCTCGTATCGCATGTGCATGAGGAATTTTCTACTTTGTAGGTAAGAGAATGAGGATCACCACCAAGTTGATTGGGAAGGTGACAGGGTTACATGATTCAGGCTCAAAGATCATTAGAAATTTATCATATGATGAGGTAATTTATGCAAAAACTGCCATATATCAGTATAAGGTGGGTCGAGCCTTTGAAGTAACAAAAATTATATACATGACCACTAGGGTTGTAGCACGCTTAGCAATGAGAAAGTTGGGTGCCATTGAGTGATGGAATGAGGTAAATATGTGATGGTTACATATATCACACAAGATGGAAAATAAGATATACTACAACATTACTGGGTACATTTCATAAAGCATAATGAATGAAGTGCACATTCAAGAAGATAAAGGTGAGAAAATAACTTGGGGCGCCATGTTTTTGTTCACTGTATTTAGTGAAATTAGCATACCCAATGGACCAAGGGAGAAAATTTAGGATTTTCCATTAGAAAAAAAATTCCCAGTAAAAAAATATGCTAAGTATACTTTGCATGGGGATATTTATAATACATATATGGAGTGTCTAGAGAAGTGATTCAAAAGGTCTTATAAGGCCTTTGACGGAGAATGGAACATTCTACGTGAATTACCCAAGAAGCTGGATGGAGAAGGTGAATTTGTGGTTTAGCAGTGCTTTAGCTTAGGGAACTTCCATATGAAGTCTGGCAAGAAAATATTGTTGTTCAAGTTTCCATTCACCTTTACCACAAGTTAATTTAGAGAATTTGTGAATAGATTCCATGACATGCACAAACTCCAGTTTGACACAAATAAAGTAGACTCAGATGTTCAAATTTTGTGCAAGACCTATGTATGGCCAAGGAGGCCTATGTTGGAACAAAGGAGTCTTACAATGTGTACATTATGCCAGAGAGTTTGGTTATAGGAAATATTGAACCAGCGTGTGTGTACATCTATCTGAGGCCAAGGTTCAAGGATAGAAAGGTGGTGAAGGGCTCGTATATGATACTTCCAAGACCTCTAAAGAAAGGGAAAACAATAGGAACCTCAAGGAAAGTTACATTAGTGCCCCCTACTCAAGAATATCTAGATCCTACTAGGATAGAAAATATATTGGAGCAAGAGGAACTAGAGGATAGCACCAGACTAGTTCACATAAGGAGATTTCTATGCAAAAGGTGTACATCTAGAGACACTAGCTTAGGGACTTTGCAGTCGGTAAGAAGATCACCATACGTAACTCCTATGAAGAACGAGGAAGAAGAAAGGAGAAAGTGTAGAAAATATAATCCAGTAAAGGATAGTGAGGAGTAGTCCCCACAGCCAAGTGTGCAGAATGAGGAGGATAGTCCATGTATGGGAGAGCATAGAGCAGAGGCCACCCTTAGTGTGGAAATGTAGGAGATTGAGGATATTAGAGAGTGAACTTAGTCTATGAGACTATATACCAAAGCATGATTTCCCATGAACAACACTCAGGTGAAGGAGAAAGTAGAAACGGTGGAGACATGGAAATCTTAATACACCCTACATCGAAATAAGGAGAGATTGAAGAAGAAGTAGATAAGAATGTGGGTGGTATTGTGCAACAGGATGTAGGTGTCGCGGTTTAACTATTCGAGGGCATGTCTATTTATGAGGATGTTGGGGAATATACTTATTGGCATGAAGATGAAGAGGAAGTATGTACTTAGAATTTTGGCTATATGGATAACCTGTTAAATAATATTCACACTTGATTTCATAGCACTTTTTCCAACAAGAAATTGTATGGCTAGGATTGTATGGACCTAGAGATGGAAACTATGTGCACTCGCAAAAAAATATCATGGAGTATGTAGACTCACATGGATGATCCTAAATTTGATGACTGTGAGGAGGTATGTAGTTCAAATAATATAAGGAAGGCACCACATACACGCCATATGAACATTAAGCCTACATAGTTTTCAGATGAACAAGTGAGCAACACATTGGTTAAAGTGTCAACAGAAGTAACACACTGGAATATTGGTAAGGCGGCAACAATACAAGTGTTATTAGATGATAAAAAGGATAAAGATAGAAAGATCAAGTGACTCACCCAAGATTGGGATAATGCAATGGATGAGGCACAAAATGTTAAGAAGATGGCCAAATAGATATCAGATGAGATCTTACAAAAGAGACTTGATTTTTAGGAGAAGGTTCCATAATATTTTAAGCCTTAACTGCATTATCTACGCACAATGGTTCATCTACTTCTGGGGGAAGGACTAGTGTGCCTCCCTAAAAAAAGGATGATGTGGAATAAGCATCAAGGGTTAAGGCTTCAATTGTAAGGAAGATATTTATTTATGAGGATATTTTGCAAGCCTTAAAGGATGAAATGAATAAGGTAGATTCGGTGTTGGCCATGTGTACAGTGACTAAAAACTTAGTATAGGCAATAACGAAAGTAGACACAAGTGAAGATCTACAAGTAGGAAAATATAAAACATTTGAGTGCAGAGAATGGTTTACCTTGATAGAAATGAATCACAACATACTAGATGATGCAAGGAAACAACATATGGATCAAATCAAGAGCATTGGGAAGCTCATTGCCACAAAGATAGAAGGCATGGAAGGGAGGGTCTCAAGTATGGTCAACATCCTTAAATTTTTGAAGAGTGAGGGCAGAAACATGACTCTAGATGAGTTATATGGCATCGTTGTGGACATCCCTGATAAGACAAATGTAGCACTTAAAGAAAAGTATGAGTTTGAAGGGGAAATTTAGAGTGAATATCCATAATTCATTCTATCATAATAAGAAAAGGATACATACTAAGATGACTCAATGTATTCTTTATTATTTCATTCATTATATTATATTCTATGGGATGACAAGTTGATTAGCCATTACCAGGGTGGGAATCCATTTTAGTGTGGGGTAATGTTGGATGGACAAAAAGGGGCTAAGTGTAAGGTGTGTGAATGTAGGGTGTTAGAAGAGCGTGTGATGCTACAGTATGGCTAAAGCACCTAGGATCATGATTTATTATTTTCTACTATTAAGGCTATTTTTGGAGATAGCTTACTGAGCACACAAATACATGAAGACTTGTGGTTCATGCAATGGTATTTAAGAACAAGCATCAACTGAGCACCAAGCATAGTTTAGGCTAAAAATATGATTTCTACTCAAATTTAACTATGGGAAGTCTATTATTAGAGTACTTACATGTTTTTCATCCTTTTGTAAAGGCACATGGCTATTAATAGCATGTGGTCTATTTTTAGATAGTGCATGGGCGGCGAAGGGAAAATCCGCACCCCTATATATATATATATTTACTTGCATGGTGAAGGAAGTGTCAATTATTGTAGAGTTATGTTGGTTTTTTCGTGCACATGACTCATAGAGATACCTTTAAAATGTATGAATCTTATGTGTTTTACAATATTCAATATAATGCATCTTATTGGTTGGATAACGATGTTGAACTTGACTTAAATTTGTTCTTGTATGGTAAATCTTGTTATAGTCAATGTTTAGTTCATCTTACATATATTATAAGATATAGATCTATTTTATGCAATGTGCACTCTTTACAAATGGTTATGAATCTAAATATACATATACAATATATTGTTAACATTTTGTACAAGCAACTCTAAAGAGGGACTTCGTGCCTTTGCGTGCTTTGGGTGAGCACTCAGCTCAAGCTGAGTGATGTGCCAGCATGCATGGGTCATTTACAATGATCTATAGGCTGAATCAAGATCAAGAGCATCGATGTTCTCCTCACTAATTTCCTTCAAAAAGAATAATTTGAGAGATTCGGGAGGTAGTCTCTTGTACCTTGTCTTTTGAACATAGAACATGAATCTTTCTAGATATTCTTAAAATGGATCATCCTCCTTCTATGCCATCTTGTAGATTTCATCACCTCCTCTACTACTTAGTTTTGAAATAGTCCTGGTACTTAGTTAGAAACTTCTCATTCATATATTCTCAGGTGGTTACGAAATTTCTTCCTAAATCCATTAACCATCTAAAGGTTTTATTCTTGAGTGTTGTAGGAAATAGCTTCAATTTATGTGCATCAGTAGTATAATCATAACTCATGCACAAAATTTCAAACTCAAATAGAAAGGTGTATGGGTCTTCAGTTATGGATGCATGAAATTCAAGAAAGGTTGAGTGAGAAATATTCTTCATAGCAATAGATTCATCATTGTTAGTAATGGGAAACTCAAAGGTAGTTTTCCCATTTTGAGCATTTTGGTCTACTTTGTCTACCATATTTGGTTGCTTAGGAGAAGATTCAAAACTTTCACTTGGGAAGTTATCTCCTGACAATAAACCTTGTATAGAGGAAATTATTTCTTCTTTATAATTTGATATAGAAACATGTTCTACATGTGGATTGGGTAAAAATATACCGTGGGAATCCTTTATATGGTGCGTGCATCAACTACTTCAACTCAATAAGTGGAAATTATTGGGGGTGGTTTGAGGTAAATTACCTAACACCTAAACTACTCTAAGAAATGAAAAACCTCTCAAAAACCTTATAAATTGGCAGTATCCTCAAAAAAGGTGTCAAAAATAGTGGTGCAAAGTAACTTGCATAAATTAATATGTTTTCCGTTAATCTATAGTCATTTAATTATCAAACCGAGGGACATAGACTTTCAATAATGATAGTTTGTATCCACAATTACAAATATTCAAGAGGTAGGAAGATAAATTTTTAGAAACAAACTAAATTCAAACTGGGAGTAAATATTATAGATAAGGTAAAACATGTAAACTTCAAATGTAGAGAAAGAAATGATTTTTTGTTAATCTAATCATATAATAAATCAAATCAATAAACAATAGAGGGGGTTAACAAGCTGCAAGTTAGCCCTGTCTTTGGTGTTAATCCATCCTAAGGCTTGTGACTACATCTAATGAATAGAACTTGGACTTTTATTGCATTGGCATGAAGATTAAAATTTGGAATACAAAAATTCATGTATTCTCTTTTCCCTATTTCAGATCTATATTCTCCTCCTATCTTTTTATCAACATTAATCTTCTCCTTTTTTATACTTTTCATTATAGCAGAAACATGAAGAAATAGAGTTCGAATAGGATTATTAATAAGATAACATAAATGAAATCAACCAAATAATCTAGAGACTAAATTCATGCAAAATAATTTATCAACATTATATTTTTGGCTGAAATTCCCATTCCTATGTTTGAGCAATAGAGTATTAGTGTGCTCAAGGACATCAAGCAAGGATTATCTAAAAGTGTGAGGGAGTATGATGCATGGCTTAAAAATATATTTTCCAATATATATTATGATATTCATCAAATCCAACATGCACAATGGTTCATTACAGACTTGTTGACTTTGTTTCGAAGGGCCTTATCAAATTAAACATTAACTGATCCACGTAAGAATTTGAAAGCAGCTCTATGCACTAAAGTAGTTGGGATTTTAGACACTGGATTGAGCCCTTTTCTTTATATGGAAATACCAGCTATGACTAAACAATTGGAGAATATTTATTCCAATTTGGTTCCTGGGACACGTAGTGAGTTATGGTGAAATTATTATGAAGTGGAAGGGCATACTAAGGATAGTTTTCTTCGCAGGAATGTGCATGAACTATTACAGTCTTATAAGATTTTCCACAAGAATCATGATATTTGAAATTTCCCCCTCTTGTAGTGCACAATGATGAAAAATGTGTCTATCTACTGTAAGATTTATGATGAAAATACCCATGATACAAATCACCACAACTTAATAGACTAGATTAATGAGGCTTGCGTGACCAAATTGCACAAAACAACTATGGCCAGTAGTTCTCAGGCACATGAAGCTCAACCTAAGGAGGTTGAAACAATGGAGATGGTAGACTCTGAGGTGGATATAGGATTAGAGGTGGTGGTGGTAGAGGAAGGTTCATGCATGGGACTTGCTATACTTGTAGGTCCCTAGAGTATTACTTAGACGAATGTCCCAAGAATTAGGTATGCACGTAATTTTGGAAGGAACATAAGGTTGAAGATTTCCTAAACCTTTTTCAACATATGTGTAAGAATAATAAGAAATATAAAGGTGCATGGATGATTAAGGTACACCACACGATGAATGAGAAATGAAAACCTAAAAATATAGTTGATCTAGTGCTTCATCCTGTGTTAATCACTACACATGTAAAGGCAGCACATGAGGGAAACTCTTAAAGCCAAACCTCTTATTAGGAAAGAGGATATTATGCATGTTAATTATCCAGATGCGACTCATCAGAATGAGGTATACCAAGAGACCATGGGAGTAATTATGGATTTGTAAGGTGAGATTCAGTACTGAAGGAACATGCACATGAGAGGGAATGCATGAATGAAATATAGCTTCCACAAAGGGATGTAGATTATCTGAGGGAAGTATGTAGGATGTTACATCAAGGGATTATCATCTCACTACTAGGAGAATGGTTATGCGAGAAGTTACCATGTGCTAGAGTTAAATGGGAGTGTCCGATCCTCCATGTAAACTTTTCCCCAAATAACCATGAGAATGAAAAATAAATTACACTAGATGCAATGATAAATTGTTGGTTGGTGAGTAATATTCTAATTGACACTGGCTTAGAGGTCAATGTTATAACTTTGGATTCCTGGAACCAGATGAGGAGACCACAATTGCATCCATGTTCTAATGTGTTATTTATGGTAATTAAAACAAGGGACATGCCTATTGGTGTACTTAAGGATGCTTTAATTGATATTCAAGGTGTGAAGTTTATAAGAGATTTTTAAGTATTGGAGCTTCATGAGGCAGACAACTTCCCCATATTTATTGGGTTTCCTTATTCCTATGAAAACAATGTAGACTTGTGCTTCAACAAAATATATATTAGTTTTGAGAAAAATTAGGAGAACAGTCTCATACCCTTGGATGATGTGAAGGTTGTTCCCTATATTGAGCCTATGAGTGAAGAAGAACTTAATAGAATTTATGCACAAATATGAGAATGTGGAACCATATAAAGAAGGTGTACTTAAGTGGGAAGACATGTAATTGATCACTGAGCCTACCAATGTTTCTTTTGAAAATTATGCCCATGACATGTATGAAATGGTTGGAAGTGAGGTTAAAGGAAGAGTATCCTAAATGATTGGGCCACACATTATTAAGAACATGGGAAAAAATCAAGTACCTAGGTATACTGGAGAGGAAAGATGCAAATATTTCTTATCTATCATGGAAGAAAAGTAGAAGGATAAGGGAGATACACATAATATCATGGTCTATACATTGTATTGAATAGAAACGTGTTAGTGGGATACACATAGATATAATATTTTGGGATAGCATGAGGTAACGGTAGCATTTTTGACATGGTTTACTTAGAGCAATGTTCCTTCTCTTATACATGAGTATGATGGTAAGACTCCTACTTTGGTAAATGTACAAAACTTTTAGAGATAATGGGTGTAAGGTTAGGAGGATTTAGCACCATATTTGTGGGTACACAAGTTCTACTCTACTCTGTGAAGATGTGTGTGGGCTTGGTTTGTACATGCTAAGCTTAAGCAAGAGACCGCAAGTTGACATGACATGACTAAAGGTATGGCTCACAATTTTGAGTAGTTTTCTAATAAAACACCATTACATGAAGCCTTTTATATATTGAAGTGTATCTCATTGGGAGATAGAAAATAATTAAAGGAACTTATGGTCTAACTATTGGGAGAGCCTAGGGAATAGGTGCACGAAGATGAGATGGAACTAGAAGAGGTTCAGTTATGGCATGCATGGAGAGAAAGAGAAAAAGGGAAAATGGTATACCTCATTCATCATGAAGTTGAGAACCTAGATATTATCCATACAGAGGTTACACATGAGGTGATGGAATCTGTAGATGAAAAGGTATGCACGTACCATATTCCTATTAATACCAAGAAGTGCAATATTGATACTGAGGATGTGCCTAAGGAGGCTATCATTGAAGATTATTGGTCAAAATCAGAGGTTGTAAATATCTTTGAGTTGTTACATGACTTCAATTATTTATTTCCAAGGGGTTATCATGAGGTAAAGGGTTTACATCATTCATTTGGAGAGATGAATATTAAGCTAAAAGAAGGCACACATTCTATTTGAAAGAGGACTTATATGATGAATTTGAACATGTGTGTGAAGGTGAAAGAAGAGATTGATAAAATTCTTTAGGATGGAATTATTTAACCAAATGAGGAATCTAAGTTGGTTATTCCCATAGTGATCAACATCAAGGGATGACCAGATCAAGATCTTTGTTGACTACAGGGAACTCAACACTTCATGTTTCATATATCCTTTCCCTATGTCATTCATAGAGGAAATCCTTAAAGGAGTTATAGGGTGCAGAATCTATTCTTTTACTTATGGGTTTTTAGGGTACCACTAGGTGCATATTTTGGTGAGGATTAAGAGAATACTACATTCGCCATTGAATGGTGAAGTTTTACATATACTTTTATGTCCTTTAGATTGAATAATGACAATAATGGTATAGCTCTGATACCAAATGATAACAATGGTATAGATCTGATACCAAATGATAATAATGGTATAGCTCCGATACCAAATGATAGAATAGAATAAGGTTGCAATGACCAAAGAGGGATGGAAGCCTCACAAATATTATTGATCATGAAATCAGATTACATAACAATGCAAGAGCTATAATATTTATAGATATTAGACAATCTCATATGGATAGACATGACACCCTATTAGGCACAAACTATGAGATGATAGGACCCATCTCACATGCACATATAATTACTACTAATACCAATATTGAATGTTATCCAACATAACAATATTGAAAGCAAGTCACTAGACTAGAGTGCACATGTTGCACATTATTAAATAAAATAAAATGCAATAAAATGTAATAAATATGCCTATGATAAATTATACTAACATTCCCCCCCTTAATTTTGCATAGTTTCCAATGAAGTGGAGAGGAACTCTCTGAACAGTGTGAATTTTTCATGTGCAAGTGACTTAGTGAAAACATCTGCCTTCTATTCAGCTGTAGGATAGAACTGGAGCTATATGTTGTGCTTCAAGACATGCTCGCATATGAAATGAACCTATACTTCAATATGCTTGGTTCTCTCATGAAATACTGGATTGCGAACAAACTTTAGAACTGCTTCATTATCAACATATACTGGAGTAGATTTCTATTGTGGTAGACCAATTCCTTCCAGTATTCAGTGTAGCCATATTACTTCATCAATAGCTTCACCCGCAGCTTGATACTTTGCTTCTGTAGAAGAGTGAGAAACAAAGTTCTATTTCTTGCTTCCCCATGATATCGGTCTAGATCCCATAAAGAAGACGAAGCCTAATGTTGACTTCCTATCATCCATGTTTCCTGCATGATCTGAATCTAAATATCCTATCAAGAAGAAGTTATCATTCTTCTTGTACTCTAGACCAAGGTCAACTGTACCCTTTAGATATCTTAGTATTCTCTTTGCTACTTTCCAATGACATATTTTTAGTTCTTACATGATGCGTGATAAATAGCTGACTTCAAAGCTGATATCTGGTCTAGTATATGTCAGGTAAATGAGACTCCCAATCAACTGCCGATAAAGAGTTGCATTCACCGGTGGTTATGGATCGGAATGAGATAACTGAAGTCTCACTTCCATAGGTGTAGCAACAAGAGTGTATTCCATAATCTTGAATTTCTTGAGCATTGTCTTGGGTGTATTTCAACTATGACAGAAAGATCTGACTCTCTTTTTGCCATACTTCTAACCCAAGACAATAGTACATGAGCCTGTGATCTGTCATGTCAAATGATCGATCAAAATCCTTCTTTGTTGCATCGATCATCTTCACAAAACTACCTGTAATGACTATATCATCGACATAAAAAACCACAATGGCAATCTCCCCCCTTACTTTTTGAGGTAGATATTGGGGTCATAAGGATTCCTTTCAAATCCATCACTTATGAGATGCTCATCAATTTTGATGTACCATGCCTGGGGTGCCTGTTTTAGGCCATATAGAGATTTTATGAGTCTGCATACCATCATCTCTTTTTTTGGTATTACATAATCCTCTGGCTGAGTCATATAGACTTATTCTTGCAAATATCCATTAAGAAAGGAAATTTTCACATCCATTTGGTGGACTTTCCAACCAAATTATGCAGCTAGAGCAAAGATCATCCTGATTGTCTTGATCTTGGCTGTGGGAGCAAATGTCTCCTCATAATCAATGCCTTCTTATTGTGCATACCCCTTTGCTACAAGCCTTGCTTTATACTTGTCAATAGTCCCATTTGATTTGTACTTAGTCTTGACTATCCATCTGCATCCAATGGGTTTCCTCCCTGGTGGAAGGTCAACAAGTTGCCATGCGTTGTTCTTCATCACTAACTGATACTCTTAGTCCATGACATCTTTCAAATATTTTGATTTCAAGGCTTCCTGAACTATAGATGGCTCAAATTTTTTAACAACTCTACTTATTAGGGCACAATTGACCTCTTCACGAGCTTGACTGCGAGTTCTAAGTCCAGGATTGGATGATGTGTTAGGTGCTTCATCCGATTTTGCATCTCTTATTAATTGAGTATACCATTTAGGTAACTTTTTAGTTGTTCCATTGGCTTGTGGTGGATCCAAGTTTTCACCATCATCCAATTCATCACTGTCATCTTCAGTGCAAACATCAAATTCTATCTTCACAAGAGGTGTATTTTGCATGTTTGTTGAGTTGTTGAGTGGAGCATCTTCTTGTTTCTTCTCAAAGAACTCGACATCCTTACTTGCGTATACTTTCTTTGCTTTCAGATCTCATAATCTATACCCAAGTGCTTCTTCACTGTATCCAATGAATATCAATTTCTCAGCTTTCATATCCAACTTGTTCCTATTCTTCTTGGGTATGTGCATGTTAGCTTTACACCCAAATTCTTGTAGGTGTGTAATTGATGGTTTTTGATTTGACCATGCTTCTTGAGGTGTCACTCGTTCAAGATCTATTATGGGCACTCTATTCAACAAATAGATTGTAGTTCTTGTAGCTTCTGCCCAAAATGTCTTTGTTAAACCCGAGTCATCAATCCTACATCAAACCATTTCCATGATAGTATGATTCCTTCTCTCAACTATACCATTCTGCTGTGGTGTGTGAGTAGGAGGAATTTTTTTACGAATCCTATGAGCTTCTAGGTAAGTCTTGAACTCATTGCTTGTGAATTCACACCCTCGATCTGAGTGGAGATTTTTGATCTTGCAACCAACTTCATTCTCAATAAGTTCTTTGAACTTATAAAATGTCTCGAAGGCTTGAATCTTGTTTCTTAGACAATATATCCACATCTTTCTTGAGTAGTCATCAACACAAAGCATGAAGTATTGACATCTAGAATGTCTTGGTTGCATGGGCCCGAAATTATTGGTGTGCACCAAATCAAGCTTTCCCTTAGCTCTATATGTGTTCTTCTGGAAGGGTACTTTGTGTTGCTTTCTAACTAGGCAATTGTGACACTTGTCAGTGTTGTGCTTGAGTGTAGGCAATCCTTTCTCTATGTTGCCCTTTTGAAGTGTTTGGAGATAGCCAAAACTATTGTGACCATATCTGCGATGTCATAGTTCTGTAGATTGTGTGTCTTTGGCCACTAGAGCTTGATCATCCTTTTGGAAAAAATCAAGTTGGAACATGCATCCCACATTGGAGGCTCTTGATACAAGCTTGGAACCTCTTGACTTATCTCTTATCAAGAACACTTTTACTCCATTATTACTGTCAAAATCCAACTTCAAGTTTTGATCAAGGAGTTCATTAACTGATAGCAAATTCTTGGTCAATCCAGGTACATACAATACATCTGTGATTTTGTATTCATGATTTCCAAGAGGTAGTGAAATGTTTCCAATCCCCTTGACACTATATGATGAGTCATCACCTAATGACACATGGTTCTTGTTAGGTGAGTCACGTAGTGTGTAGAACCAATCCTTATGTCCAGTCATGTGTCAAGTTACACCTAAGTCAACATACCAGATATCTTGTGTGGACTTGGTTTCTTCATCAAATTGAGTAGAATACATGTGGTGTCCTTCATCTGAATCATCCTCATGTTCAGCAATGTACCCTTGTTGTTTAGGTTTTCTTTACCAATTACTAGTTTTCTACCCTTGATTGTTGTTGTTGGACTTCCCTTGATTTGAATTTTTGTTACCCTATTGGTTATTGGGTTTTGAATTACTTGATGAACCCTTTTTGTAGGAAATGTAACAACAATATTTGATGTCATGTCCCCCTCTATTACAAATGGGACACTTCTTGGTGTTGTCTCATTGACTTTGGTCCCTTTGTTGACTTTGATTATGTTGGGACTTCTTGTGATTGGAATGAAATTTCCCCTATCCTTTATGATTGGAAGATAGTGCTTGCTCATCTTCATGATCTTTATTATTCATTACCTCTTCTTGTTGGAGTAGATTGACCAACTTCTCAAAGGTGACTGTGTGTTCACTCATATTGATAGTTGTCACAAAGATTCTATAGGAAGGAGGAATTGCTTACAACACAATTGGTACGAGGTCTTCATCACTTATCTCTTTTCCCAATGCCAATAGAGATGCCCTAAAAGTAGCAACTCATCTCAAAAAACTTTAACCTTCTCATTATGCTTGAACTTGAGAGTATGTAGTTGTGATAGTAGGTTGAGGATGGCATTCTTGTTCTTTGCCTCATAGACTGTGATCAACTTATCTCATGCATCCTTGGCCAATGTAGCATCTCTAATGTGGGGTTACACATCATTTGTTATGCCAAACAAGATGATCAACTTGGCCTTTTGATTGGCCCTTTCAAATTCAACTTGTTGTCTTCCATCATCAAGTGATCTTGTTGTTGTTCCATCTACAACTGTCCATAGGTCTTCAAACTCAAGTAACATCTTGATCTTCAGTTTCCATGTAGCATAGTTGTCTCCTCTAAGCATTTGTGAATTTGGAAAGAAGAACTTTGGTGCTTATGTACCCATTTTTGTAATCTAAATTTGGTGAAACTCTAAATTTCTGACAAAGGGTAAGGCTCTTATCACTCCAGGCTTATGGTCTCCCTCTCAATATACCGTCAGGATGATATACCAAACCTTTCTATATACACTCCCTTCTGATATACCCATCGGTACATGGAAGAAAATCACCCTTTTAATATACACGTTTGTATGGAAAGAGGTGTTAACACACATGAAATAATTTAGTATGTGGTACGTGTTATCCAAAATTCACCCCCCAGGGTAAATTTGATAACATGCATCAGAATACTCAAGTCCCAGGAAAATAGATTGATTCAAGGCAAAAAATCATGTTTCTAGGGTCCCCTCGGATATATATATATATATATATATATATATTTTCTAACTCTCCTGTCCAAGTAGAAAGGAGCAAGTTCTAAAAAAGTGTGAAAAAGTTGCAAAAAACAAGCTTGGGCCAGAAAAAAGCATGAAAATTGGCTAATTCCTAGTCCAAGAAGCCCTTGGGACAATTGGGGACATCGGGGCGTGAACCGGCCGAAAATCCTCTAGGTGGTCCACGAAGTAAAGGGACATCCCGGCCGTGGGGACGCGCGGGACACGCAAGGGCGAACTGTCCGAAGGTAAAAGCAAAATTGACTAACTACTGTGCAGATGAGGCTGGGACATCTGGGCCATGGGGACGTGAAGGACGTGAACCGCCTGGATTGGCCGAAACAGAGAAATTTTGCACTGGGATAGTTGGGATAAAGGGACACGTGGGACATGGAGAGTCGAAGGAGCTGAGAGCCAATCAAATCACACCACGTGTCTTCACCTCAAAGAGGGACAGGGAAGCCCGAATCGGGTGGATCGGAAGAATTTTTCCTAGACAGTTCGGGACAACCGGGCCAAAGGGACGTGAAAAGCTGGTAGGCCCATAGAAAAATTAGGAAACGCCACGTGTCACCAGGGAAAACGTCCAAAATTTCAAAGGGCAAGGTTTGAAGCATTGGCCCGAGCCAATAGAAAGAGGACGCGTGTCCTAAGGAGAACGGGAGTGTGGAGCTCGGGGAGGAATTCAAGAATTTGGCAAAAGTTTTGGCCAAAAAATTAAAAGGTAAAGGATGACCCCGCGCCCCTGTCCTCCAACGAGATCATGCCACGTGTCCCAAGTGGCGGGGATGTGGGGAAAAAATGGGAAATTTTCCAAAGTTACAAAAAGTCAAAACTTTTAAGGAAAACCCGTAGGTAAGGGAAGGAGAGAGAATTTCTCATCCAATCAGCACCCGACACGTGTCGTCCAGGTGGCGGAGCGCGGGAAAAAACTTCAAAACCCATTTTTTCCTGTTTTGTGCCCTAAATCTTCAGATCGCCATATCTTTCAACCCAGAGCTCGGATTTGCACGTTGTTTATATCATTGGAAATCTTATAAAATTCTCCACATGATTCCAGGGTCAATCTTGAATTTTGGTTCAGTCTAGAGAGAGAAAGTTAAGAAATGGCTCTGACGCGTGTCCATGGCCAGAAATCACATTTCAGCGACTAAATTTAATGCAGAATGGGTCGCACTCTCCTCTAATTCGGTCAAAAATGACAGGGTATGGGTTTGTAAGGTCCCCCATGCCCATTTTAATGCATTTTGCAGTCAATGAGGAATGGGCTCCCACGTTTTTTGTATGTTTTATCTCTCTTGGGCTCGAACCATGCAATGTAAACGCCAGATTTGGCTCATTTTCAAAGGGTGGAACACTTTTGGCATAGCAATCTTCTTCTTTCACCTCCAGTAAGTGATTGTTGCAAGAATCAGACCTCTTCAAAGAATTTAACAGGTTTTCTACCTCTCTGAGGTTGTAATAGAGTGGTTTTGACATTGGAAATGATAATGCAAGCTTTGTGAATGGGTTTCAATCCTTTGTTTGTATTATTTGCTTCATTTCAGATCCTAAATTATATCTTATCAGCCTGTGTATGTTTTATGTTGCAATCTTTGGTTTGTGTCTATTTGCATGACAAAAATATTCACCACTCCTTTTGGTGCATCACCATCTTTAGTTAGTTTCAATTTTTGCATTTCTATCCCTGTCTACTTACAATTTAGAGTAGGATTAGGATCTAAACCTCTGTAGTTATGCAAATATAGATCTAAATCAGAGGATTTTGAGGAACCAGCCTCTAATCTAGAGATTCCTCTCTCAGTTTCACAAGTCCCACACTTGGAGAGAGGTTTCCATGTTGTGTAATCACACTGGATGCCTGAAACATCAACCTAGAAGCCTGATGTGCGTCCAGGGGTGCTGTGATTTTGCAATAACAGTTTTGGGCATGCCCGATGGGACACTATAGGTCTCATATTTATTGTAGCAAAGTTGATGTGCATCTACTACAATTTTCTTTTCTTGAAAATAGCTATTATTTTCATATATGGTGACGCCAAGGGGAAGAATCAACTAGTTTCAGCAGTGCAGGCCTAAAAATTCATGAGAAGAGTCACCACAAGGTCAAGAGTTGGAGAAGAAGAAGCATTGTTTGAATATCTATAATTATCCCCAAGAAGAAGGCAAAAGAGGAAGAAGGATTCCATATGTCTCCATCTCCACCAAACAGAACTCTCTCAAACTCCTCCACCTGTTAGGCCTTTCATTCAGTCAACAAGGGTTTTTAAGGACCAATTAGAATGGCACAAAACAACCCCTATGTCAACTTCACATGTAGCAGCCCACCTTGCCCTCAATGCACAACATCCAATTCCCATTGCAGCCTTGAAGAACATTCCTTACTTCACTGGAGAAAATCAGACTACTCCAGGTGATCATGTTAAAGATATTGCTAACCTTTGTGCAATCCATGAAATCAATGAAATACAAGTGGCTGTCAAGTTGTTGGCATCTTCATTCAAGGGGAAAGCATTGGTATGGTTTAGGAGCCTTGGAGCTGGTTCTATCACAAATTGGAATCAGCTGTGTATAGCACTTCATGAGCAATTTGGAGAGAAGGGAGACAACTCGTCTCTTTTGGAGCAGCTGACAACCATCAAGAGAGCTCCCAATGAGCAGGTTGACCGACTTCAAATTCATATTTCAAAAGAATTGGAGAGAGAATTCCAGTGACAGTCAGGCCAAGAGCAGAAGGTGCTTTTCTCTACTATCTCAAAGCTCTAAATTCTGATGTTTCTATGTTAATTCATTCCATGGGAGGCATAACTACCCCTATGGCTTATAGCATTGCCATTAGGGCTGAAAATTGTTTAATCCAAGCTGGAAAACCTGCCCCTAGACCTCCTATGCCATTGTTTCCAAGTTTAGAGAGCCCAAACACCAATCAAGCACCTAATTTGGCTCCTTATCCCACTCCTAGAAATCAGAGTTCAAATGAAGCTTCCACTTCATCTCCAAGTGCCCCAAATGAGCTTCAAGAGGTCATGAAGCAATTGCAAAACCTAGGCAACAAGCTGGTTACTCTCAAAAGGCAGCATGCCCAAAGTTTTAGACCTTCTTATCAACCCCTAAGCTCATCCTAATAGGCAGCCATACCAACCACAAAGGCCACCTAATCTAGTTGCAAATATGAATCAAACAAAGCCTCCTTACCAATAGACCATTTCAGCCCTATAACCCCCAATGCCGTATCTACCTCTAAGGCATTGGTGCCAACACAAAACAACATTGCTCAGGAGTATGACTAGTGTTTTCCATGCAATGAGCCTCATAAACCAATCCATGTGCTTCAATGGTGCTTTGAATCAGGAATTGATGGTGACAACTACTGGTGTGGAGGGTGAGGGCAGTCAAGGAAACAACCAACAATAAGAAACATTCCAACAGCAATCAGCCCCAAATGACACCACATTGGTAAATTGGCAAGCAGAGGAATTTTGTGGCATGAACCAGGTAGTTTCGCAAGGTTTTGCAGCCAACACAAGGTCAAAAAGGAGGAATTTGGGTGAGGAACAGCCATTAGCCCCAACCAATCAACAACCTTCCATGGCTCCACAAATGATTGCAAAGTAAAATCCAATTTCAAATACACAAGGGCAGCCACGAATAGCCCCCAGGCCAACTCAAATACCAGTTGTTGCTGCCCACATGCAAGGATGTGAATGTGTAAACCAAGGGATAGCAAGAGATCCTTCATCACCCTTCAGTATCATTGATCAGATGAAGAAGAAAAATGTTAATATATCAATGTGGGAATCTCTATCTATCCCAGGCTAAAGAGATCTGCTACAAGCTACCATGAAGGACTGGCCAACTTCGAATCAATAGGTCCAAAGGAAACAAAAGGTGGCTTACAAATGTTGCCCAGCCTAAGGGAAATCATGGAGGATAGCAAGGTAAAATGTTGAAACCCCCTCCTTTCTATGTTTCATTGATCATTGGAAATCAGCTGGTGCACAATTACATGATAGACTCTGGGGAAAGTAGCTCAGTAATGCCTAAACAAATAGCTGATCAGCTAGGGCTCCAGTATGAAAAAATATCCAAAGGGGTAGTGCAGTTGGATGGGAAAATAGTAACAATAGTTGGGGTGATTAGAAACTTGAGTCTTACCTTGCATGCATGTCCAAATGTTGTTGTTTTACAAGATGTATCAGTCATAGACCTTCCAGCACTCTTTGCCCTATGCTTGTCAAGGGACTTCACAGCAAAGATTGGGGGATATTTGTCTGCTGATTGGTCACACATGCTATTCAGAACAAGGTATGGAACTAAGGCTACAATCAGGTTGGAACCTATTGCAAACTTCCATATTGAGCCTTACACTCCAAGTCAGATTAATGCCAATTGCTCAGCATGTGATCAAGAAGATCACCCAAGCACTGATGAAGCTGACACTAAGGTTGGAAGCATCTTAAATCTAACTCTTGATGATTGGGAAAACAAGATATATGCATTTGATCCTTATCAAGAAGTGGAAGAATCTGAGCTAGGGGTCTATTCTATACACAAAGAAAATCAGCCTATTCTTAGCATCACCAAGCCAAACCACAAAGATGACAATGAGGTATGGAAGCTATTTTTTGATGGATCAAGGAGTAGACAAGGTGCAAGAGGTGGAGCTATGCTTGTTTCACCTCAAGGAATACGGTACTATTCAGCTTTTAGATTTCAGTTTGCATGCTCCAATAACACTGCTGAATATGAAGTCTTAGTGCAAGGGATGCATTGGGTAATCAGGAGAGGAATAAAGAACTTGCAAGTCTTTGGTGACAGTGAATTGATTGTAAATCAGGTCAAGGGACAACATGCTACCAAAAATGATCTTCTCAAGTGCTACAAGAATAGGGTGTGGGACCTCATGGAATATTTTGAGGGTTTTGGCATCAAATCCATTCCTAGGAAAGAGAATCAAGCTACTGACAGGCTTGCAGTAGTAGGGGCATCCTTTGACATTGTGGAAAGCATTCAACAAGAAAAAGTACAGCCAAACATCCACGTGATCGTGAGGTCTTCAGTGCCAGATAACAATGTTAGTTGGCAAGTGTTTGAGAATGATCAGCAAATCATCCATTTCTTGCAAGAAAAAGCTGAGTTCTCAGCCAAGAATCAAGAAAGATTGGAACAACAGTATGGTGACCAAGTGGTACAGCTGAGAACTAACAAGCTTCCCAAGGGACTTATTAGTTTGGAGTCCATTTTTAACCCTAATGATCAGTTTAGAAAGGAGAAAGCAAACATTCAGGTCAAGAGAGAGGATTCAGTATCCATCTTGGTAGAAGAGAACAAACCATTGCAAATTGGAAGGATGACTATTGAACAAGAAAGGTATGAGTTCATACAACTGTGTCAAGAGTTCCCTGATGTGTTTGCTTGGAGCTATGAAGACTTGAAAGGTTTCAATCCCAACTTAGCTCAGCATACCATCAACTTGGATCCAAATACTAAGCCTGTCAGTTAGAAACAAAGACCATTCAATCCACACATGGAGCCTCTCATGAGGAAAGAATTGGACAAGCTGATTGAGTTAAGGATCATATTCCCAATCAAGCATTCTAGTTGGGTTGCCAACTTAGTTCCAGTCAGAAAGAAGAGTGGAGAAATCAAATTGTGTGTTGACTTTAGAGACTTGAATAAAGCCTCTCTCAAGGACCATTACCCACTCCCTTCCATGGAGCAAATCTTGCAAGTTGTGGCTGGCTTCAAGAGGTTTTCACTACTTGATGGCTACTCAGGCTACAATCAGATTATGATGAAGAGGACCAGTTCAAGACAGCCTTCACAACCAAATGGGGAACTTTTACATATAGGAAAATGCCATTTGGGCTATCCAACACTGGTGCTACCTTCCAAAGGGAAATGGACATGGCATTCAAAGGCTTGATTAACAATGTGGTGTTGATTTACCTTGATGATATCACTATTTTTTCAAAAAATGCAGTAGACCACCTCTATCATTTGAGGCAAGTCTTCACAAGGTGTAGGAGATTTGGAGTGTCTTTGAATCCTAAGAAGTGCATCTTTCTTGCACATGAAGGAAAGCTCCTTGGCCATATTGTCTCCAAAGAAGGATTAGCAATTGATCTAGAGAGGGTTGAAGCCATAAGAGCACTACCATTTCCAAGCCACAAGAAAGCCCTTCAGAGTTTCTTGGGAAGGATAAAATTTGTTCGAAGGTTTGTCCTAGATTTTGCATCCCTTGTCAATCCCATCACCAAAATGTTAAAGAAGAGCATGGCTTTCAAGTGGACAACAGAAGGCAAGGAGAGTTTTGAAGCAATCAAAGAAGCCATCTCTCAAGCACCAACTCTCATCAACCCGGACTTCTCCAAGGATTTCATCCTCTATGCATTTGGAGGTAATGACACTATTTCTGCCATTTTGGTACAGCAGAACAAGGATAATGATGAGCAGCCAATTGCCTTCTTCATCCGGAGCCTAGATGACTATGAGGTGAGGTACTCTTTTATTGAGAAGCATGTACTTGCAGTAATCAGAAGCTTGAAGAAATTCAAGCATTTAGTCTCAAACAACAAGGTCCAGTTGCTGGTCTCACATGCTGGGGTTAAGGACTTCCTCCTCAACAAGGATTTGAATGAGAAAAGGGCAAGTTGGATCACCCATGTCATGGAGTATGACATTGAGATCAAGATCACCAAGCTAGTAAGAGGGAAAGGATTGTGTAAGCAGCTGGTTTTGGGGAAGCAAAGAGAAGTATGCAATGAAGAAGAGGCTATTTTGACAGTCTAGGACAGCCATGAGCCAAGTGGCAATCAAGAAGAAGACGATACTGCCCCCACTCCTTGCTGGACCCAAGGCATTATACACTTCCTAGGCACAAGCCTATGCCCTCCGGAGATGAACAAGACCCAAAGGAGACACTTCAGATTGTAGGCTGTCCTGTATGCCATTGTTGATGGGATTTTGTTCAAGAAAGATGTAAATGGAGTGCTGCTGAGATGCATTAGCACAAATAAGATTCAAAGGGTGTTGGAAGAGTTCCATGGTGGACCAGCTGGTGGTCATTTTGCTCTAAAAGTGACAGCTCTAAAAATCATGAAGGCTGGTTATTATTGGCCTAAAATATTCAGTGATTGCTATGCATGGATCAAGAGGTGTAAGAATTGTGCATTCTTCACAGGAAAAGAGAGACTTGCTGCCCTTCCATTACATCCAATCTCAGTTTACCAGCCATTCATGCAATGGGGTTTGGACTTCATTGGAGTCATTAATCCCAATTCAAGCCAAAGGCACAAATGGATTTTGACAGCCACAGACTACTTCACCAAATGGACAGAAGCAATAGCACTCAAAGAGGCAAATGAGTCTAGCATCTTAGACTTTTATGAGGGGATAACAACGAAATTTGGTGTACCTGCTACAATAATCTTAGATAATGCATTGGCATTCATTGGATCTAAGGTGAATGAGTGGGCTATCAAGAACGGTATCTACCTAAGCACTTCATCAAACTATTACCCTCAAGGTAATGGCCAGGCCGAGTCTACAAATAAGAACTTGTTGAGGATCATTAGGAGGACTCTTCACGAGAATCAGAGGTCTTGGCATACCAAACTGAAATCAGCCTTATGGGCTGATAGGATAACTCCCAAAAGATCCACAGGTAACTCTCCATTCAAACTTGTCTATGGAAGAGAGGCAATCTTGCCCATGTCATTTGAGTTGCCAGTATTGGAACTCATGAAGCAGCTGGAGTTGCTTGAATTTGAGCCCATGGAGGTGAGGTATGCAGAGTTGATGGAGCTGCAAGAGATCAGAAATCAAGCATCCCAAGTAATGGAAAAGGATCAAGCATTGATCAAGAAGACCTTTGATAGGAAGGCCAAGGATAGATCCTTCTGAGTTGGAGATCTAGTGTTGAAATGGGATGTGGATAGAGCAAAACCGGGAAGGCATTCAAAATTTGATGCCATTTGGAGTGGCCCATACATGGTCACGAAGTGTAAGAACAACAATGCTTTCCAATTGGCCCCATTGGATGGTGAAGAACTGTAGATTCCAGTAAATGGAATCTATCTCAAGTGTTGCTTCTAGAGGGAAATTCACTACCTTGTAAATATTGGATTAGATTTTCATTCCTCCAAGTGCTTGTGCACATTGTTTTGTTGTAGGTTAGTCTTGTTTTCCCTAAGTGCTTTGGCACAGCTTGCTATCCATGGAGATGCTTTGCAGTCCTTACTTCCATTGGGTGATATTCCATCTTCCTCCTTGCACATACTGAGTCAGTCGGGGTTTTAAACAGAATATTTGATGACTCCATGCCTAATGGACTACTTCAGGCAACTGGTATCTTCTACCTAGCAGGCAGGTAACCCCGCTGAGTCACCAAATTGTTATCCAAAATTCACCCCCAGGGTAAATTTGATAACATACATCAGAATACTCATGTCCCAGGCAAATAGATTGATTCAAGGAAAAAAAATCATGTTTCTAGGGTCCCCTTGGATTTTTTTATTTTTTTTTCTAACTCTCCTGTCCAAGTAGAAAGGAGCAAGTTCTAAAAAAGGGTGAAAAAGTTGTAAAAAACAAGCTTGGGCTAGAAAAAATATGAAAATTTGCTAAGTCCTAGTCCAAGCAGCCCTTGGGACAGTTGGGACGTCAGGGCGTGAACCGGCCGAAAAGCCTCCAGGCGGTCCGCGAAGCAAAGGGACATCCAGGCCGTGGGGACGTGCAGGACGCGAAAGGGCAAACCAGCCGAAGGTAAAAGCAAAATTGACTAACTGCTATGCATATGAGGCTGGGACATCTGGGCTGTGGGGATGCGAAGGACGTGAACCGCTAGGATCGGCCGAAACAGAGAACTTTTATACTGGGACAGTTGGGACAAAGGGACGCATGGGACGCGGAGAGCCGAAGGAGCTGAGAGCCAATCAAATCACGCCACGTGTCTTTGCCTCAAAGAGGGACATGGAAGCTTGAATAGGGTGGATTGGAGGAATTTGTCCAAGACAGTTCGAGAAAACTAGGCCAAAGGGATGCAAGGGACGCAAAAAGCTGACAGGCCCGCAGACGAATCAGGAAATGCCATGTGTCACCAAGGAAAACATCCAAAATTTCAAAGGGCAAGATTTGAAGCATTGGCCCGAGCCAATAAAAAGAGGATGCGTGTCCTAAGGAGAAGGGGAGTGCGGAGCTCGGGGAGGAATTAGAGAATTTCACAAAAATTTTGGCCAAAAAACTAAAAGGTAAAGGATGACCCCGCGCCCCTGTCCTCCAACGAGATCATGCCATGTGTCCCAAGTGGCGGGAACGCGGGGAAAAAATGGGAAATTTTCCAAAGTTACAAAAATTCAAAACTTTCAAGGAAAACCCATGGGTAAGGGAAGGAGAGAGAATTGCTCATCCAATCAGCGCCCGACACGTGTCGTCCAGGTGGCAGAGCGCGGGAAAAAACTTCAAAACCCATTTTTGCCTGTTTTGTGCCCTAAATCTTCAGATCGCCATATCTTTCGACCCAGAGCTCGGATTTGCACGTTGTTTATATCATTGGAAATCTTATAAAATTCTCCACATGATTCCAGGGTCAATCTTGAATTTTGGTTCAGTCTAGAGAGAGAAAGTTAAGAAATGGCTCTGACGCGTGTCCATGGCCAGAAATGACATTTCAGCGACTAAATTTAATGCAGAATGGGTCGCACTCTCCTCCAATTCAGTCAAAAATGACAGGGTATGGGTTTGTAAGGTCCCCCATGCCGTTTTAATGCATTTGTAGTCAATGAGGAATGGGCTCCCACATTTTTTGTACATTTTCTCTCTCCTGGGCTCGACCCATGCAATGTAAAAGCTAGATTTGGCTCATTTTCAAAGGGAGGAACACTTTTGGCATAGCAATCTTCTTCTTTCACCTCCAGTAAGTGATTGTTGCAAGGATCAGACCTCTTCAAAGACTGTAACAGGTTTTCTACCTCTCTGAGGTTGTCATGCAGTGGTTTTAACATTGGAAATGATAATGCAAGCTTTGTGAATGGGTTTCAGTCCTTTGTTTGTATTATTTGCTTCATTTCAGATCCTAAATTATATCTTATTAACCTCTGTATGTTTTATGTTGCAATTTTTTGTTTGTGTCTATTTGCATGAAAAAAATATTCACCACTCCTTTTGGTGCATCACCATCTTTAGTTAGTTTCAATTTTTGCATTTCTATCTCTGTCTCCTTGCAATTTATAGTAGGATTAGCATCTGAACCTCTGTAGTTATGCAAATATAGATCTAAATCAGAGGAGTTTGAGGAACCAGCCTCTAATCTGGAGATTCCTCTCTCAGTTTCACAAGTCCCACACTTGGAGAGAGGTTTCCATGTTGTGCAATCACACTGGATGCCTGAAACATCAACCTAGAAGCCTGATGTGCATCCAGGGGTGCTGTGATTTTGCAATAACAATTCGTAGATAGTACGGAGAGGGGTTTGTGCAAGCAAAAATGGATGTGAGGGCTCAAATGTGTGTGTATTGCATCCTTATTACTCCCCGTTAATTTTATAGGGTCGATGCCCAGACGATGTTTAGGCAGTTGTTTCAGGAATTAAGTGCATTAGTAGTCGTGACGACATCACCCGTAAGCGCTTCCCAGAGGCACCGTATATACCTAACGCTACTATGAGATGAAATATCTCATGTGATAGAACCAAACATAAAATAAAAAATTTGCACTTTTTTTGTTGCACTTTATGCACCAAGATTAGTACAAAATTCTCCAAAAGTACATAAAAATTAAGTTTTTGTGTCCCCCCTCTTTAAAAAAAACGGTCTAGAATCACAAAATACACAATTTAGGCCAAAATATTTTTTACCCCCCAATAAGTGTTTTTCTCCTAAATTTAGTGGTGGCTCTAAATATGTTTGGTGAGCTTCTAAATTTGGAAATCTCCCAAAATTTAGTAATTTCTCCAAATTTTCCAAAAAAAATAATTTAATACAAAATATGGAGAGAGTGGGAATTGACTGCTGACATGTTTGTTCCCAAGATCCAAACAAACAATCTGAATATTGTTTTCACCTTTTCTCACAAACTGTGAACTAGGTTTTTCTAAAATGTTTATAGCAGCATCATACAATATTTTTCTTAAAACCCACAAAATTTCAGAAGAATCAGAATCTTTGTTTTTGAGATCTTACCAATTTACCAACTAGATCTGATTTTATTTCAGAAAAAATGATCCAACTTGTATAGACTTTTCATCACATGTAGAGGCTGAATCTGAAGATGATGTAAACTGAAAAGTTATGCACCTACTGACACATCAATCTGACATTGTATGAAAAAGTTACGTCCTTTTTTCTAAGAGTTATCTGCTGGAATTTTGTTGATGGGACTGCTTCAACCTTTGCTCCCAAATTCTTCACACCTCCACTTTTAGATCTGATTTTTTTTTTATTATTATTATTTTTTGATCTGATTTTTTTTTCTCTTTTTTTAGATCTGCAATTTTTTTTCAAGATCTTTCTCCTTGTTTTTTAATATCTCTTTTTTTCACAAATATTTTCTTTTTTTTCTCAAGATCTTTTTTTTAAAGATCTCCAAATCTGAAATATTCTACCAATATGTTGGATCAATTACTTATGCCAATGACTAATCAAAAAAAAAAATTACCTTCCAAATAATTGGATAGGTCAAATTTTAGTTGAGGGATGCTTGGAAGGAATGGAGGTTGTGGAATGCTTCAATGGCTCTCCTTTGATGCAGATCTTCTTCTCCAATAGATCCTCTCCAATAGTGCTCCTCTTCAACCTTGTTTGGATAGAACCTGCTCTGATACCAAATGATAACAATGGTATAACTCTATTAGTTTGAATATATGTCGGGCGGGTAGATCTATGGATAGACAGGCCAACAGTGTGAAGGGTATAGCCCCTCTTTGAGACAGCAAAGTGAAACTGGTTTATTGTTATTCTACCAGCAGGAATCTGTGCAAGTATTATAGTATTCTACCTTCAAGGGGGGTTTGGGATCTCATCCCAGTAGATTTATTTCTGACGAAGAACAAAAAGGAATGAAGGAAGGAATAGAAGAAAGATGGATTAAAGGGAGAAAAGAAATGAATTCTGAAATAGAAAGGTCAGAGGGTTTATGTTTTCAGCTGGTAGTAAATAGAGCCAAACTTACTCACATAAACAAACAAAGCAATACTATTAAACAAAATATAAAAGCATAGGGGAATCCAACATAATAAGCATGTAGATCTAACTTAAGAAATATCTAACACATAACACAGGAATTGAGCACAAAGTCTCAATTTTTGTATTAATATTTTGTTCTATTACAAGAAAGCTCAAAGTCTTTCTCTCCTCACTTCTATTTTTTATACAAATTTTCTCACCCTTGAATACTACAAGTATCCAAGTATTTACAGAAGGAGAAGGAGAAAGAAGACAAAAAGGAGCCAACAACTATTTACAAAAAAAACTATAAAATATTTAAAAGTCAAATGTTGACTTTGGGGTAATTTTGTGGATGAAAACATCCCATGGTGCAACATGGATGATGTCATCATTTGTACCAACATACTTTTAAACACTTTTACAAAAATGGGATTTATCCTAGGAGTAAGGATCCTATTTTTCGTCATCCCTTGGCTTGAAAGGAGTGTCCTGTTTCTACTTAGGAGAGGTAATGTGAACTTGTTGACCATCACTTAAAGTTGATCCTGAGCGGGACCCTTCGTGTGATCCTTGATGACTTCACAAGTTTCCAATTCATCTTTGAGTCTTTCTAGGAGTTTGAAGTATTCATTTCCTGCCTCCATCAGGTATCCAATGAAGTCGCGGTAGGCTAGAAGGTTGTTTATAGATTCTTGATCAAAAGCAGCCTCTGATGCTAAACCCTACGACGTGATTTCCTTAAAAAGTTGAATAGTATTATTTACCTTTCTCAAGGTGTACGCTGCACTGAGTAACCCTAGAGACATTCTTAAGATGATTTTATCCATTTGATGCATGGCATCCAGAGCTTCCTCCTTGATTTTCTCTATCTTTTCTAAGACAAAATCCATTTTGTCAACCTGATAGTCTAAAGTAGCAAGGACTTTTTTGGGTGCTCACAGGTGATTAGAGACTCCAAATTTCACCAAGTCATCAACTGGGTAGTCGAGCATCTTCTGGAATGTCTCGTGTTGCAACCTGGCATGGTCCAACTCTTCGGAGATAGGCCCTGCTATTGCATGGAGTTCCTTGTTCGCTTGATCTATATTTTGATAGAGCTCTATGAACTTTGTAATCACTTCCTCACTATCTTTGAGGATCTTCTCTCTTCAGGTGGACACTACTATACCTTTTGTTGTTGCAAATCAGCAACACCCGTGGATGCAAATCAAGGTTCTAAGTTGATGTTTAGGGCATCCAGTGTGATTGCACAACATTGAAACCTCTCTCCAAGTGTGGGACTTGCAAGATGAGAGAGGAATATCTAGATTAGAGGCTGGTTCCTCAAACTCCTCTGATTAGAACTATTATTTGCATAACTACAGAGGTTCAGATCCTAATTTTATCCTAATTTGCAAAGAGATAGGGATAAGAAATGTAAAAATTAAAACTAAACTGATAAGGGTGATACACCAAAGGAGTGGTGAGCACTTCTTGCTCATGTAAATTGACAAAAATCAGAAATTGCAACATAAAACATCATGCACAGGTTGATAATTGTGATCAAGGGTTTGAAATGAAGCAAACAACACATACAAAGGACTGAAAGCATTCACAAAGCCTGCATTGTGATTTTCAACATCAAAATCCTTGTATTCCAACACCAAAGAGGTAGAAAAACCTGTTACAATCCCTGTAAGGTCTAATACTTTCCAAAATCACTTGTTGAAAGTGAAAACAGAAGCTTACTGTGTAAAAAAGGTGTCCCCCTTTGAAAAATGAGCAAAATATGGCTTTTACAGGGCATGGGTTGAACCCAGGAGAGAGAAAACGTGAAAAAACATGGGAGACATTCCTCATTGACCAAACTGCATTAAAAACAGCATGGGTGACCTGAGAGACCCATCCCCTGACATTTTTGACCATGCTGGAGAAGAATGTGACCCATTTTGCATTAAAATTGGTTGTTGAAACGTCAGTTTTGTCCATGAGCACATACCAGAAGTGTTTTTTGATTTTCTCCCTCCGAACTGAACCAAAATTCAAAATTGACCATGGAATCTTATAGAAAATTTCACCAAATTTCCATTGATATAAATCTGAGCTCTGGATCGAAAGTTATGGCCATTTGAAGATTTAGGGCAAAAACAGGCACAAAACGGATTGGCGGGAAAAAAAATTGAATTTTACCTCTTTTTTGCATTTGGATTTTTTTTTCAAAAATCCCCATGCTCCACCACTTGGATGGCATGTGGCATGATGTGATTGGCCATGGGATCATCCTTGAAATTTTTCTTACGTGACACTACTTTATTGGCTCAGGCCAAAATTCAAAAAATTTCCTATGCAAAACACTTAGAAAAATTTTTCACTTCGCCTCCCCTACTAACACGTGTCACGTCCTGATTGGCTCGATGGGCCCGCGGGAAAAAATTTTCCTTTTTCAAATTTTGTCCAAAACTTCAAAAAAATTCTAAATTTTTTTTTTTTTTTCTCCGCCACCTCCTGGGACACGTGCAGCTTCCTATTGGCTCTGGGATTCCAAGGGGGAAATTTTCCACAAGAACTCCACCAAGCCATAACTTGAAAAATATGAGGAGTTAGGAGGAAAACTTTACCTTTTTGGAAAGATGAGAAAGATCTCTATCCAATGGTGTCATTTCTAGAAGGTTTTGAGTGCCTAAAAAGTAAAAATTTATGACTGAGACACAATAGAAGGAAAGAATGAAAGGGAGTTAGCCACAAAATGAGTAGGGGGCACATTTGGATAACACCTTTCTCATTGATCTTGGTTTATTCGTTTATCTTCTCCTGACTAAGAACTTCAGGAGGTTTGGTGACAGTCATAGGAAGGGAATTTCCCATCCTTTTCAGGGCTTGGAGAAGATGCTTGTTTTTCTCTTTTATTATTCTCTTCTATTTGTTTACTTCTTGAAGCTTCTTGCAAAGGGCATCCACTGTGGATGAGGCCTCTCCTTGCAGGCTCTCTGATGATGTTCCCATTGTGACCTGAGTTAATGTAAAATCTGTAGGAGACAAATCTTCTTTTTTCTTTATGATATCAGGGTACGTGATCTCCATAACCCTTTCACCTGAAGTTCTTTGAGAGAAGTGGGTTATAACATTTTTCTTCTTAGGCCCTTTAGTCAGAATAACAGGGAATTCCATAGGTGCAATAGGGAATTTACTCTTGTGCTATCTCAGGTGTTCAGAGATCCATTCTGGACTTAGGGGAGTGGGACCAGAAGAAGAGGAGGAAATGGGAGTGGAAGAAGGAGCAACTGCAGTGGACATGGGGAAATGTGTTGAGACACTTGGTGGTGGAATTGAGAAAGAATCCAACACTCCAACACTCACGGGGTTAGGATTGACTGCAAGAGAGGGAACTGAAGGGGGTGGAAGGGATCTATGAGATGAGGGAAGAAATGTTGGGGGATAGATCCGTGAGGGAAGAGAAGATGGAGGGAGAGGGAGGGGGAATGGTAGAAGATGGGGGAGAAGACACAACCAAAAGAGTGGTTGGTTGAGTGACATGAGGAGGGGAAGGAGGAGTAAGAGAGGGAATGGTTGATACTTCACCAGTTGTAGATGTGACAACATCCTGAGTGGATGTGTCCATTGGAGTACTGACTGATTCTTCTCTTCTTAGGGACACTAAGTCCACCACTTTATCCTTGGCAGTGGAAGGAGGGCTTTCAGGGACTTCTTTCTGAGTAGTGCTTGCCTCTCCCTCTATATCTTTTCCTTTGCCTTTAGGAAAGTGTTTCAGTCTGGTGGGTTCATCGCCCAAGGGAGATGTGGTAAAGTCTACCCCAAGGTAGATGATACCATTTTTCTTGCACCAATGCTCAGTGCGTTGTAAAGTTCCCTTGACCCTTTCCTCAATAGTCTAAGGGGCATTGTTTCTATCAACTTCAGAAAACAGCCAATTGTCCCCATCCATATCTAGATAAGCCTGATCAACTTCTTGATCAGTTGCTTATAAATCCTTTGGGATGATAGCCACACCATATTGAATGATCTCTGTCAGGGCCAGACGGGAGTGATCCTTTCATCTGAGATCAACTTCGTGATATAGATCAATGTAGATATCTTTGATTTGAGGGATGTGAATTGGATCGATCTTTTCCCTTAGAAGGTAATCATGAGGATCAAAGGTTGGCCTTACTGAGAAATTATGCTTCAAATTGAGCAATTCAAGCTCTGTAAACATCTCCCAGGATTTTCTCTGTGAAGTATAGGTGTACCTGCCCACTATGAGGGGGAATGGAGTTCCACCCTTCTTCCTTTTTAAACACTTCTCATGGTATGTGATAAGTTGTCTAGATAACTCTAATAGGATCAGCTTGGGTCTCGCATACCTTGGAAATTTGGTGGGCTCCCCCAAGAAGTTAGTGGTTCTGAGATAGGTGAAAGTGGGAAATTGTGTGAATAACGCTTCGCACTTCTCTGTGGTGGTGACTACGCTTTTGGTCATCTGAACATAAGTCATGTTGGGCCTCAAGAGGTAGATGACACCATAGAAGAAAACGTCATTGATTTTACTGAATTAGGCTATGTTGTTCTCCAGTCTTAACAATGGATAGTACTCGTATATTTTGACCTGGGGCCATACCCCATACCAATTCAATGCTAGGTAGTCCCTCTCTGAGGCAGGAACATATACCACATAGGAGTTCATATAGAACCTCCCAGTTGTTGAAATTTGTTGAAGCTACTCTGAGATTGTGCTGCTGATAATCTCTCCCCATTTAAAACGTTAATCAGGAACATTTTAATTCATTATTTCTAAATACCTAAGCATCCACTTGTGAAAGTAATGGGCATCAGGGAGCCTAAACACCCTACTCAAGAAGGTGATTGTGTCACTCAGCTCCTCTGAAAAGTCACTGCAATGAATGACTTGTGGCCACCTGCTTGTCACCTTCTTATTTTTGAGGTACACCTCACTCATTAACTACATACATTTGTTTTTGTTTTCAGTCCATGTCTTCATGCAATCCTTATGGCTTACTGCTACAAAATGTTGGTGGTGAGGGATACCCAACATGATCTCAAAATGTCGGGCCATGAGGTTGATGATCACCTCGCCCTTCTCATTTTTCAACACATCTTGTGTCCTTATTGTAACAACGGCCCACCAACATCATAAAATCATTGTTGATTGCACTCACTGGGATCCCTGTAGCAAAGTGTAGAGCACTTCCAACAAATTTATCTATCCATGGGCTACCTGTGACCTTCTTTTTTTTGGGTCAGAAGTCTTCCATGTCAATGTGCCCAAGTTCTAAATCTCTGATATCAAGATCACACTCTGCAAGAGATTCAGGCATCCTGACCCTTTAGTATTTATATTTCATTTCTTTCTCTATTAGCTTGGCTTTACCCTTGGAATTGGTTGGCTTCTTACTTGATGAAGACATGTGTGAATCTGAGTTCATCTGTTGATCTGTAAGAAGAATCAGGGAATTCCATCTTAGAAGAGCCACATTAGCCGTTAAGTCATTCATAAAATCATACAAAATGAAAAGTTAGTAATTTATGAGACTCTGGGTGCAAGGTGTAACTTTACTCCATGCTGTAGGGACTTAGAAAAGAAAGGTGTACTTTGGAAAAGTGTTGCATGGGAGAAAACAACATCAAAAGGGGTGCGGGGCACGGAAAGGATACACACAACATTCAGATGTTGGTGTCAAGGGATGTGCGCTCGCGCCATTGAAAGTATTTTTAAGTGGGGCATATATATGATTAGTGTAGCAAGGTCCTAGGATGCGCCATTGGTGTAGATGTGGTAGATGCTGCATGAGAGTTAGGTGTGCCAAGTGGTTTAGTTTGCATGGCACAGGAAAGGTTTGCACAAAATTTAGATGTTATTGTAGTTGCTTTGGTGCCAGCGCTTACGCCTGGGGAATTTTACAATGTTTATAAGGCGCAGAGAAGGCTTATACCTCTTGCAGGGATAGTGCACTTGTGGTGTGATTGTGTTTGATGTAACAAGAATGAAGCTTGCACTGAAGGAAAAACAGTGGGTTTGTTTGCAAAAAATTTATGATTTTCACTCTTTTGGTTTAGATTTTGATGTCTAGGAGGGAAAACTTAGCAAAGCAGGGAATAAGGGACAAATGAGTTTGAGTTGTTTTTTGGCAGAGTCTTCCATATTTGCAGATCTGGAAGGAGGAGAAGGGGTTTGGGAGTTGAGTACTTGGGTTTAAAAATGGGGTTATCCCTTTCTTCTAGATTCATCTCCTTCATCACTTAACCCTAATCACCTAGCTCAACATAAACACTATAGCAAATCCACAAGAAGAGCAAGGGCCACTTACCAGGAATATATAATGATAAAGGAGGTGATGTGGGGTCCATGAACGTGACAAATGTCAACATGAAGGGCTGATAGAAACACTAACAAGTACAGAGGAATAAATTTTTCATGTTTTTTGAATTGTGAAAATAACATGTCAGACGCACCTATATATAACAAAAAGTGTAATAAATGCACCACCAACTTTTTCTATGGTGCACTTAAATGGATGTCGACATGATGGGATTTTTACCTTGGTGTAGATTTACGGGCGTCGACACTATGTTTTCAGCACCTACAATGCACTTAAGAGAGGTGTAACATTTGGAGTGTTGACACTCCCTAGAATGCGCCAAAGGAAAAGAGGGGCACAGTTTTGGTTGATGTAACATGAATGAAAATTGTGCCCAACCCACAAAGGTTGAGAAAGACCAAGTTTTAAAAACTAGATTTTCTAGAAAGGGATTTTATGCCATTCCGAATGTTAAGGGACATCGACGGGGGACCAAAATGGAAATTTTGGTATGGTTACCTACAAAATTGCCCTTGTCAATTTTACAGGATAACAAGCTCTAATAGCAAATGATAATAATGGTATAGCTCTGATACCAAATGATAGAATAGAATAAGATTGCAATTACCAAAGAGGGACGAATGCCTCACAAATATTATTGATCATGAAATCAGATTACATAACAATGCAAGAGCTGTAATATTTATAGATATTAGACAGCCTGATATGGATAGACATGACACCCTATCAGGCACCAACTATGAGATGATAAGACCCATCTCACATGCACATGTAATTACTACTAATACCAATATTGAATGTTATCTAACATAACAATATTGAAAGTAAGTCACTAGACTAGAGTTCACATGTTGCACATTATTAAATAAAAGACAATGCAATAAAATGCAATAAATATGCCTATGCTAAATTATGCTAACAAATAATGTGCCATTAGTGTTTTCTTACATCATTTTCCAAGCATTCCTTGAATTCATTCATACTTTTTTACAGGTCTATCTAAATGACTAGACCATTTATGGACTTGTAAAATACCATTGTGATAATTTGAGATTGATGTTTGAGAGATGCAGATAGCTTAGCATCTCCCTAATCATTAAGAAGTATATATTTTCCACCCACATTGGTACCTTACTTGGGCACATCATCTGTAAGGATGGAGTGTTGGTAGATCCAGCGAAGATTATAGTCATTTTGGGAATATAATAAACTACTAATAGAAGTGAAGTGTGTGGTTTATTGGGACATATTAGCTATTATATAAATTTTATCAAGTGATATGCAAAAAATGTTGTGCCGCTAGAGAAATTTCTAAATTCTAAAGGAATTTTTTATTGGGGTGACACTTAAAAGCATATGTTTAAAATATTAGAAGAGAATATTACCAACACACAAATCTTGTGCTTCCCTTCATGGAACAAAACCTTTAATATACATGTTGATGCCTCTGGTATGGCTATTGGAAGAGTCTTGGAATAACCAGGAGAGGGTAATGTGGATCATCCAATATGATTTGTAGGTAGGAATTTGGCACTGGCATAATAGAGTTACAAAACCACTAAGTGCGAGTCATTATCTATGATCTATGCACTTCACAAGTTCCAATAACACTTATTTACCACAATATTTATCTTTTATGTAGATCATATGATATTTAATTATTTGGTTAATAAAATTGTTTTGAAAATTTGCATCTGTTAGTGGATATACCTTTTTCAGGAATTTGATTTTATAGTATTAGTAAATTCAGGAAAGAGTAATTTGGGACCTGACCATTTTTCAAGCATAAATTCTTGAGAGGATAAGTATATTATTGAAGAAAATATGTTTGATACATAGTTATTTAGATTTAACCATGTTCCAGCTGATTTGCAAGACATTGAAATATAATTGCACATTGGAATTTTGCTAGAGGGAATGAAGACCATGGAGAAGAAGCATCTTGTTATTCATGTTGCACCATATTAACTCATTAAAATATACCTATATAAAATAGGTTGAGATGAGATATTTCTCATATGTGTTATGGAGCATGAGCATGAATCCATTATGGAGGAATATCATGGGGGAATCAAGTAAATTATGCAAGGGAATATAATGCATGGAAGATCATTTTAGCTAGTTTATGGTGGGAGATAGTATATAAAGATACTAAGGATTTTTTGAAACCATGTGCTCACTACTAGAGATTTGGAAACCCTAGAAATAGAGATGTAATGCAATTAAGGGCTATAGATAGTGTGGAACCTTTTGAAAAATGGGAAATTGATTTTGAATTACCAATTTCACCACTTGAACACAGGAGTGGGGTGTGATACATCATCACATGTACTGATTACTTAACAAAGTGGGAAGAGGATGCACCTAAAAAATATTACACAGTAGTGACAATAGGGAGGTATCTTTAGGAAAATATTATTTGTATGTATGGATATCCATTGAGACTCACTAGTGATAAAGGAACTCATTTATTAAATAAGACTATTAGTGTTTTATTTGAAGAGTTTATGTTGGCAGACCATAAGACTACTCCTTATCACCCCAAGGATAATATAAATGTTGAAGTTTTAAAAAATATCTCGGGACATATGATAATGAAGATATGTCATGTTAGAAGAAAGGATTTATATGAAAAGGCATCATGTATTCTTTGGGCATACCGAATAACCTATATACAGATGAATAAGGACACACCCTTTCAGGGTGTGTTTAGCGCAAAAGCTATACTACCTGTGGAAGTTATGGTATAATACCTACATATTACATGCACAAGTGGATTAGATGATAAATAATTTGTGGATGAGTGTATGGACAGGTTGATGAAATTGAATAAGAGGTGTGCCATTATGCATTAGATCCAAAAGATAGAAAAGGAAAGATAGAAAGCTTGGCGTGACATGAACATCAAGAACAATTATTTTTTAGTTAGAAATATCGTACTTCTGTGTGTCTCCAAATGGCACATTACCCAGGGAATTTAAAATTTCATAGGTTGGGAACCTTTATAGCTACCAACATATTAGATTCAAGTGTATGTCAATTGCAAGTTCTGGATGGAACCATGTTTTCTGGTTACTTCAATGGGAGTAGACTGAAGCCCTACTATAAATAATCTTCCTTGATGATTGTAATAAGTTAGTTATACCACTTAAATTAGATTTCCCTTTAATTTTTTGTTTTTAATTTTCTTGTTTTGTTGTAATAAGCACATTTGTTTGTAAGATATGGCTACTATTTATTGATTTTATTCATAGAGGACCACGCATACATTTAGTGTGGGGTGAAGCATGTGTATCTATAGGTGGAAAATAGATAGAGATACCGGTGCTTGGATTGGATTCATTTTAATGGTGTGCGCGATAATTTTTAAATAAGGGTACTTGATGGATACAAGATGGGTATGTGCGGAAGCAAAAGAAATGTGTTACAGGTTCTTATAAATGATGGTTATTGAAAGGAATTTCTTAGATTAGGAAACCATGTGGCTTATAGTCCACACAGTGTAATTTAAAGGAGGAATTAGTAACATTAAGTACTTTGTATGTGGTGCATAGGAAGATGGGTTGTGGTGCAAGGAATTTCACACAAGCATCACTGCAGCCTAGAAATTAGTAGCGCACCAAAAGGTTATGACTATTGTGTCTAGGAGAAAGCAGGGGAATGTGTGGGAAAATTAAAAATCACATTTAATTCTTTAATGTAGTTGTAGGTGAGGAGTAATTGTTATCACAATAAAAATAACACCCTCTAATTTGCATGAGACTATGGATGACCAATCAATGTTTTTGGGTAACATGGGATTGTCTCTCAAGTGATGGGACTTTCTATTTGAGACAAACCTCTAGAGAACATTGGTTCCTCTACCTAATCCTAATGGTAAACTACTCCCAAGCAAGGGAATGTAGTTATCTAATCCTATTCTATAATTAGAAGGGACTATGGAAAGAGAAATATTCATGGAAATGGGAAATCATAAGCTAAGGGAGGTGATAACACCAAGACAAGGGATGGAGATACTCTAATGAGGAGAAAGGGAGGAGGAAAATTGAGAAAGAAGAGGCCAGAAAAATGTGATATAGACCCAAGACTTCATTTACCATCTATTCTCAATGATAGCCAACAAAATGAACCCGCATGTGAGTAATACATGCACAAAATACAACAAAAATAATGGAGAGGCAAGGAAATGCAATAAAACATAGATTAGGGATGCAACAACACGACAAAACACTGATTTTTATTACTTCCAAAGTAAACATAGACCATTACATGTGAATAAGGCAAAAGAGCACTTGTCATGTTCAAAATGAAGGCTCACATCTCATAGCTTCTTAAAAATAATTTTGAATGATTTTCATTATATCTCATAATATCCCCCCACAAATTAGATATTTTTACAATATATAGAAGATGAGAGAGATATATATACAAGATAGAAACTCATATTTCCCCTTTCAACCACCAACAACATTCATTAATTTTTTGAAAATAAGTATGGGAAGCCCTACAATAACATTTCCCCTTGATATTTTTCTTGACAGAGAAAAAATGGGCGCCATACTTCATTAAATCTAGTTGTTGAGATACATGGAACTATGCTTTTAAATTCTGGAGTTTTTTTCCACTTTTTCAACAACCTAACCACACTTAAGTTAATAAATCTCATTTTTTTGTGTAGAGGATGTTGATAGCTTTTGAAAGATACCAATTTTATTAAATTTGGAGCAACATGTAAAAATTTATGGCCATTTTAAGTTTAGGGTTTGGGGAGTTACACGTAAATTCTCTATTCATAGCTATAGTTCAAAATTAACTATTTTTATCCTTAGTTGTATAGGTATTTTAGGTTTTTGGGGAACTTAGGGAACCATGGAACTTTTCTTTCTGTGCCTATTTATTTTTATTTATCCACAAGGCTCTTGGTTTATGTGTTTTTTGGTTTATCGGGTGTCGAGTGGAACTTAGGAACCATTCCCTCTGGCCTTGGTTCCTCCGCACTCAAGTTCTCCCGCACCCTCATCGGCTTGAAGAATTATGTATTTTTTTACCATCCCACCGGCTTGTGAAGGGAACTAGGTCCCCTACGGAACTAGTTCCATTGTTCCATTTCACACCCACATCCCCAAAATAATTCATTCACTCTTTCTCCTTTTTCTGATCAAGTCATTTATCAATGCGGGGAACTATTGTTATCATGGAACATTTTCTTCCCAACACCTTGGTACTGGAAACTCCCCCCGAACCCATAATAAACTACAACCTTAGCCAAATTTTCTTTGATGTGGATTGGAATGGGATGTGAGGAACCTTTTAACCCATGGAACTAGTTCCTGAGTTCTTTTTTTGGCCGCATTTATGCAAAAAACATGAAACTTTCCAAGCTATCTATGTTGTAGAATTTATATCAATGTAGAGAACCTTAAGCCCAATGGAACTTGTTCCTCATGAAAACCAAAAGTACAAAATACACTGGAAATGACCAAAGTTTACATTATTTATAAAAATTCCAATTTCTTGGCCAATTACAAAACTTTAGATCTTTGCAATGGGGAAGAGAAACCTTAGAACCCTTAAATTTTCCTCATTTACTCAATTTTATCCTTATTCAAGTCTAAAAGGGTCACTGTAAGTTATCAAAATTCCTAAAAGGGGGTATTTTGGATAACACTAATTAATGCACTATTTTTTTTAGAAAACTATAAAAGGAGCATGGGTGAGTTCATTATTACCTTGCATATTGAAGAGTTAGAGAATTTAGAATAGTTACTATGTGTGAATTATGTCTGAGAATATGAAGGGCTTGTGCAAAGGAAATTTTTGATGAACTAGAGTAAGTTACACATAGTCATATTTAGAGATCCTTGAGTATAAGTATGAGCATGAAAGGAAGGCTTGGGATTTGATAACATATAGAATTTTGAGGGTTTACTTTTACAGGGCTATGGTTTGAAGAAAAAAATCACAAAACTTCCATTTGAAACACTAGGGCACGAGATACTGTTGTCCAAAATTCCCCCCCCCCAAGGGTAATTTTGATAACATGCATCAGATTGTCAGTCCTGAGAAAGTATATGATTCAAAGCCCAAAATCATGTTTTATGGGGTCCCCTCGGTTTCCTTCTAAGTCTCATGTCCAAGAAGGAATCCCAACAGGTTGATAAAATGGAAGAGATGCAAAAAATATGGTTGCAGGATTGTTCTAAGGCATTTTGGGTTTGCAGACTTGGGGCCGAAAAAATGAAGAAAATCGGCTAAGTCCTAGTCCAGGCGGTCCTTGGGACAGTTGGGACGTAAAAGCACGAATCGGACAAAAGGCCGCCAGGCGATCCACACAGCAAAGGGACATCCGGGCTGTGGGGACACGCGGGACGTGAAAGGGCGAACCGGCCGAAGGTGAAAAAATTGACTAACTGTTGTGCAGATAAGGCTGGGACATCTGGGCCGTGACACGAAGGACGCGAAGGACGTGAAAAAGCAAAGTGGCCGAGAGCAAAGTCAACCCATTTCGGGCGGTTCAGAGAAAATTGTCCCAGACAATCTGGGACAGTTGGGACAAAAGTACGCGCGGGACGCGAAAAGCCAAAAGAGCCGAGAGCCAATCAAATCTTGCCACGTGTCTTCGCTACAAAGAGGGACAAGGAAGCCGAAATCGGGTGGTTCAGAGATTTTTGTCCCAGGCAGTTTGGGACAACCGGGCCAAAGGGACGCGAAGGACGCGAAAAGCCGGGAGAGCCGCCAATGAATCAGAACAGGACACATGTCCTAAGGCGGGGGAGCTCGGAGACAGGGAAAGACTTAGGAAAATTTGGCAAAAGTTTGGCCAAAAAACTAAAAGGTAAAGGATGACCCCGCGGCCCCTGTCCTCCAACCAGATCATGCCACTTGTCCCAAGTGGCGGGGGAGCGGGGAGAAAATGGAAACTTTTCCAAAATTATAAAAACGTCAAAATTTCAAAGGAAAACCCGCGGAAAGGCAAGGAGAGAGAATTGCCCAGCCAATCAGTTCCCGACACGTGTCATCCAGGTGGCAGAGTGCGGGAAAAAATTCAAAACCCGTTTTTCACCTGTTTTTGCCCTAAATCTTCAGATTGCCATATCTTTCGATTCATAGCTCGGATTTTCACGTTCTTTATATCAACGGAAATCTGGTGAAATTATCTGCATGATTCTAGGGTCAATATTGCATTTTGGTTCAGTTTGGAGTGAGAAAATTGAGAAATTCCTCTGGCACGTAATAATAGACAGAAGTAACGTTTCAATAACCAGCTTTAATGTAACAGACAGTCCGCCGTTTTGCTAGGATTCACCGCTTCTGCCATGATGAGATGAACTAAATGCGACCTAGAAATGGTTGGGGTAGATCTGACTTTCCTCTCTCTTCCCTCTCTCATTCTTCCTATATATTGTAAAGAGGGGCTTCTTTCTAAAGGTCGAACATTTTCTGTTTTGCTCCTCCCTTCTTCTCTCTATCAGGCGAATTTGTGGAGTTCGAACCTCCCATTTGAAACTGTAATGTGACTTTGCCTCTTGGCATTTTGTAGTGTATTGTATCAATCTTTGGAGCAAGTAATACATGTCTGTGGATGATTCTCAACCCTCTCTATGTTCGTTTGCATCCTCCTGGTCTTTCACTACAAATTTTGTTATCTGTGCATGATCTTGCATCACATTTGAATGGTCTATGGTTATTGGAAAGATAGGTGTTCCTCATTCCTCGGTGCATCACCTTTGTTAGCTTAGGTTTATTTTATGCATCTTCTTACCCTGTCTCCTTGGCAAGATTAGATTAGATTTTGAGTGAACCCTTTGCATTTTTGTGTGCATCTGAACAGAGGAATAGGAACCAGCCTTCACTGGAGATTCCTTTCTCATTCTTGTGAGTCCCACACTCAGAGAAAGGATTCAATGTTATGCAATCACACTAGATGCTAGTAACATCAACCTAGAAGCCTGATGTGCGTCCAGGGGTGCTGTGATTTTGCATCAACAGTTTTGGCACGCCTAGTGGGACCCTAGAGGTCTCATTTTTATTATAGCAAAGTTGATGTGCATCTGCTGCAATTTTCTTGCTTGAAAAGAGCTATTATTTGCATATTTGGTGACTCCAAGGGGAAGAATCAACTAGTTTCAGTAGTATAGGCTTGAAAACTCATGAGAAGAGTCACCACAAGGTCAAGAGTTGGAGAAGAAGAAGTGCCGTTTGAATACCTGTAATTATCTCCAAGAAGAAGGTAAAGAGGAAGAAGGATTCAAAGGTCTCCATCTCCACCAAACATAACTCTCTCAACTCCTCCACCTGGTAGGCCATTCATTCAGTATACAAGGGTTTTAAGACCAATTAGAATGGCACAAAACAACCCCTATGTCAACTTCACAGGCAGCAGCCCACTTGCCCTCAATGCACAACGTCTGATTCCTATTGCAGCCTTGAAGAACATTCCGTACTTCACTGGAGAAAATCAGACTACTCCAGGTGATCATGTTAAAGACATTGCCAACCTTTGTGCAATCCATGAAATCAATGAGATGCAAGTGGCTGTCAAGTTATTGGCATCTTCATTCAAGGGTAAAGCATTGCAATGGTTTAGGAGCCTTGGAGCTGGTTCTATCACAAACTAGAATCAGCTGTGTATAGCACTTCATGAGAAATTTGGAGAAAAGGGAGACAACTTATCTCTTTTGTAGCAGCTGAAAACCATCAAGAGAGCTCCCAATGAGCAGTTGACCGATTTCAACTTCAGATTTCAAAAGACTTGGGAGAGAATTCCAGTGGCAGTCAGGCCAACAGCAGAAGGTGTTTTTCTCTACTATCTCAAAGCTCTAAATTCTTATATTTCTATGTTGATTCAGTCCATGGGAGGCATAACTATCCCTATGGCTTATAGCATTGCCATTAGGGCTGAAAATTGTTTGATTCAAGCTGGCAAACTTGCCCCTAGACCTCCCATGCCATTGTTTCCAAGTTTAGAGAGTCCAAACACCAATCAAGCACCTAATTTGGCTCCTTCTCCCACTCCTAGAAATTAGAGTTCAAATGAAGCTTCCACTTCATCTCCAAGTGCCCCAAACGAGCTTCAAGAAGTCATGAAGCAATTGCAAAACCTAGGCAATGAGCTAGTTACTCTCAAGAGACAACAAGCCCAAGGTTTTAGACCTTCTTATCAACCCCAAGCCCAGCCTAACAGGCAGCCATACCAACCACAAAGGCCTCCTAATCCAGCTACAAATATAAATCAAACAAGGCCTCCTGCCAATAGACCATTTCAGCCCTATAATCCAAATGCCATATCTGCCTCTAAGGCATTGGTGCCAACACAAAACAACATTTCCCAAGAGTATGATTGGTGTTTTCCATGCAATGAGCCTCATAACCAATCCATGTGCTTCAATGGTGCTTTGAATCAAGCATTAATGGTGACAACTACTGGTGTGGAGGGTGAGGGCAGTCAAGGAAACAGCCAACAACAAGAAACATTCCAATAGCAATCAGCCCCAAATGACACCACATTGGTAAATTGGCAAGCAGAGAATTTTTGTGGCATGAACCAGGCAGTTTCTCAAGGTGTTGCAGCCAACACAAGGTCAAAAACGAGGAATTTGGGTGAAGAACAGCCATTAGCCCCAACCAATCCACAACCTTCCATGGCTCCACAAATGATTGGCAAGCAAAATCTAATTTCAAATGCACAAGGGCAGCCAAGAACAGCCCCTAGGCCAACTCAAATACCAGTTATTGCTGCCCACGTGCAAGGAATGAATGTGCAGGCCAAGGGACAACAGAGGGATACTTCATCTCCATTCAGTATCATTGATCAGATGAAGAAGAAAAACATCAATATATCAACGTGGGAATCCCTATCCATCCCAGGCCAAAGAGATATGCTGCAAGCTACCATGAAGGACTGGCCAACTTCGAATCAACAAGTTCAGATGCAAGACAAAGTGCTTACAAATGCTGCCCAGCCTGAGGGAAATCATGGAGGACAGCAAGGTAAAATGTTGAAACCCCCTCCTTTCTATGTTTCATTGATCATTGGAAATCAGCTAGTGCACAATTGCATGATAGACTCCGGGGCAAGTAGCTCAGTGATGCCTAAACAAATAGCTGATCAGCTAGGGCTCCAGTATGAAACAATATCCAAAGGGGTAGTGCAACTGGATGGGACAGCAGTAGCAATAGTTGGAGTGATTAAAAACTTGAGTCTTACCTTGCATGCATATCCAAACGTTGTTGTTTTACAAGATGTATCAGTCATAGACCTTCCACCACTCTTTGCCCTTTGTTTGTCAAGGGACTTCACAGCCAAGATTGGAGGATATTTGTCTACTGATTGGTCACACATGTTGTTCAGAACGAGGTATGGAACTAAAGCCACAATCAAGTCAGAACCTATTGCAAACTTCCATATTGAGCCTTACACTCCAAGTCAAATTAATGCCAATTGCTCAGCATTTGATCAAGAAGACCACCCAAGCACTAATGAGGCTGACACCAAGGTTGGAAGCATCCCGGATCTAACCCTTGATGAATGGGCAAACAAGATACATGCTTTTGATCCTTATCAAGAAGTAGAAGAATCTGACCTAGGGGTCTATTGTATACATGAAGAAAATCAACCTATTCCTAGCATCACCAAGCCAAACCACAAGGATGATAATGAGGTATGGCAGCTGTTTTTTGATGGATCAAGGAGTAGACAAGGTGCAGGAGGTGGAGCCATGCTTGTTTCACCTCAAGGAGTAAAGTACTATTCAGCTTTTAGATTTCAGTTTACATGCTCCAATAACACTGCTGAATATGAAGCCTTGGTGCAAGGGATGCATTGGGCAATCAAGAAGAAAATAAAGAACTTGCAAGTCTTTGGGGACAGTGAATTGATTGTAAATCAGGTCAAGGGACAACATGCTGCCAAGAATGATCTACTCAAGTGCTACAAGAACAGGGTGTGGGACCTCATGGAATATTTTGAAGGTTTTGGCATCAAATCCATTCCTAGGAAAGAGAATCAAGCTGCTGACAGGCTTGCAGCAGTAGGGGCAGCCTTTGACATTGTGGAAAGCATTCAACAAGACAAGGTACAACCAAACATCCACGTGATTGTGAGGCCTTCAGTGCCAGATAACAATGTCAATTGGCAAGTGTTTGAAAATGACCAGCAAATCATCCATTTCTTGCAAGAAGAAGCTGAGTTCTCAGCCAAGAATCAAGAAAAATTGGAACAACAGTATGGTGACCAAGTGGTACAGCTAAGAACTAACAAGCTGCCTAAGGGACTTATCACTTTGGAGTCCATTTTTAACCCCAATGATCAGTTTAGAAAGGAGAAAGCAAACATTCAGGTCAAGAGAGAGGATTCAGTATCCATCTTGGTAGAAGAGAACAAACCATTGCAAATTGGAAGGATGACAACTGAACAAGAAAGGTATGAGTTCATACAACTGTGTCAAGAGTTCCCTGACGTGTTTGCTTGGAGCTATGAAGACTTGAAAGGTTTCAATCCCAACTTAGCTCGGCATACCATTGAATTGGATCCGAATACTAAGCCTGTCAGGCAGAAACAAAGACCAGTCAACCCACACATGGAGCCTCTCATGAGAAAAGAATTGGACAAGCTGATTGAGTCAAGGATCATATTCCCAATCAAGCATTCTAGTTGGGTTGCCAACTTAGTTCCAGTCAGAAAGAAGAGTGGGGAGATCAGATTGTGTGTTGACTTCAGAGACTTGAATAGAGCCTCTCTCAAGGACCATTACCCACTCCCTTCCATGGAGCAAATATTGCAGGTTGTAGCTGGTTCAGAAAGGTTTTCATTACTTGATGGCTACTCAGGCTACAATCAGATAATGGTGAAGGAGGAAGACCAGTTCAAGACAGCCTTCACCACCAAATGGGGCACGTATGCTTACAAGAAGATGTCATTTGGACTATCAAATGCTGGAGCCACTTTCCAAAGGGCAATGGATATGGCATTCAAGGGGTTGATCAATAAAATAGTTTTGATATATCTTGATGACATCACTGTATTCTCCAAAAATGCAGTGGATCACCTCTTTCATCTGAGGCAGGTATTTCAGAGGTGTAGAAGATTTGGGGTATCATTGAATCCCAAAAAATGCATATTCCTAGCTCATGAGGGGAAACTTCTAGGCCATATTGTTTCAAAAGAGGGATTGACGATTGACCCAGAAAGAGTTGAAGCAATTCGAGCGTTGCCATTGCCAAGTCACAAGAAGGCTCTTCAAAGCTTCTTGGGAAGGATCAATTTTGTCCACAGGTTTGTTCCAAACTTTGTAGCTCTCATAAAGCCAATAACACTGATGTTAAAAAAGAGCATGGCATTTAAGTGGACATCTGAAGGCAAGACAAGTTTTGAGGCAATAAAAGAGGCTATATCTCAAGCTCCCACTCTCGTCAATCCAGACTTCTCCAAGGGTTTCATGCTATACGCCTTTGGTGGTGGAGACACAATTTCTGCAATCCTGGCACAACAAAACAAAGAAGGATTAGAACAACCAGTTGCTTTCTTCAGTCAAGGCTTGGAGGAATACGAAACTAGGTACTCTTTCATTGAAAAGCATGTACTTGCAGTGATCAGGAGTTTAAAGAAATTCAAGCACCTAGTCTCAAACAACAAGATCCAATTATTGGTCTCTCATGCGGGAGTCAAGGACTTCCTTCTAAACAAGGATCTAAATGAGAAACGTGTAGGATGGATAACCCATGTCATGGAATATGACATCGAGATTAAGGTCACCAAACTAGTACATGGGAAGGGACTATGTGAACAACTAGCCTTGAGTCAACAAGTTGAATCAGGTAATGGAAAAGAGGTTGTCTTGGTACTACAGGATGGTCAAGAATAGGAAAATGATGATGTGCCCACTCCTTGTTGGGCTCAGAATAAGATACACTTCCTACAGACAGGCCTATGCCCTCCAGAAATGAGCAAAGCAAAGAGGAGATACTTTAGATTAAAAGCCATCCTGTATGTACTTGTTAATGGTGTTTTGTTTAAGAAAGACATCAATGGTGTTCTATTAAGATGCATTGGAACCAGGTCAAGTTGAGAGGATCTTACACGAGTTCCATGATGGGGAGGCAGGAGGCCATTTTGCCCCATGAGTAATAGCTCTCAAGATAATGAAGGCAGGGTATTATTGGCCCACTGTATTCAATGATTGCTACTCATGGGTTAAGAAATGCAAGAAATGTGCATTCTTCATAGGGAAAGGAAGGTTAGCAACGCTGCCCCTTCATCCAATTTCAGTAGATCAACCATTCATGCAATGGGGACTGGACTTCATTGGAGTCATCAATCCCAATTCGAGTCAAGGCTACAAGTGGATTCTCACGGGCGACAGACTATTTCACCAAGTGGACCGAAGCAGTAGCACTCAAAGAGGCAAGTGAGTCTAACATACTAGACTTTTATGAAGAAATAGTGACCAGGTTCGGTGTGCCAGCCACTATCATATCAGATAATGCATTAGCATTCATAGGTTCCAAGATTACAGAATGGGCTATCAAGAATGGAATATATTTGAGCACCTCTTTAAATTATTACCCACAGGGTAATGGACACGTAGAGTCCATGAACAAAAAGTTGCTAAGGATCATCAGAAGAACTCTGGATGAAAACCAAAGGACATGGCATACCAAGCTAAAATCAGCATTATGGGCTGACAAGATAACACCAAAGAGGTCTACAAGTAGTTCTCCCTACAAATTGGTCTATGGGAAAGAGGCAGTATTGCCTATATCATTAGAATTTCCAGCATTGGAGCTCATGAAGTAGTTGGAGTTGTCTGAGTTCAAACCAATGGAGGCCAGGTACATAGAGTTGATGGAATTGGAAGAAATAAGAGAACATGCAATTTTGATGATTGAAAAGGGATCAGACCTTAGTAAAAAGGTGGTTTGACAAGAAGGTAGGAGCAAGGACCTTCCAGGAGGGGGACCTAGTTCTGAAATGGGATGTAGATCAGGCGAAACCTGGAAGGCATTCCAAGTTTGATGCCATTTGGAGCAGCCCCCACATGGTCACGAGATGTAAAAGTGGTAATGCCTTCCAATTGTCTGCATTGGATGGAGAAGAACTCCCGATTCCAATTAACGGAATCTATCTTAAACATTGCTACTAAAAAAGGAAAAGGTTTACCCTTGTAAATATTAGCCTAGATTTCAATTCCTCTAAGTGCGTATGCACATTGTCTTGTTGTAGTTAGGTTTCTTTTCCCTAAGTGCTTTGGCACGTGTTTTGTCGCTCTTAGGTTGAATTTCTACAGTTCAGAGCGCTCTCGAAGAATGAGTTGCGGTATCAAGATCGGGATCAGAGATCAGGTTGGTTTCAGGTTATTACTCCATGCCCAATGGATTGTTAAAAGGCCACTGATCTTCTACCTAGCAGGCAAGTGACGCCACTGAGTCGTCAAAACTGTTGTCCAAAATTCCCCCCCAGGGTAATTTTGATAACATGCATCGGATTGTCAATCCTGAGAAAGTATATGATTCAAAGCCCAAAATCATGTTTTCTGGGGTCCCCTCAGTTTCCTTCTAACTCTCCTATCCAAGAAGGAATCCCAATAGGTTGATAAAATGGAAGAGATGCAAAAAATATGGTTGCAGGATTGTTCTAAGGCATTTCAGGTTTACAGACTTGGGGCTGAAAAAATGAAGAAAATCAGCTAAGTCTTGGTCCAGGCGGTCCTTGGGACAGTTGGGACGTAAAAGAATGAATCTTCCGAAAGGCCGCCAGGCGATCCGTGCAAGCAAAGGGACATCTGGGCCATAAGGACGCGTGGGACACAAAAGGTTGAACCGGCTGAAGGTGAAAAAATTGACTAACTATTGTGCAGATAAGGCTGGGACATCTGGGCCGTGAGGACACGAAGGACGTGAAAATATGAAAGAGCTGAGAGCCAGTGAAATCTTGCCACGTGTCTTTGCTGCAAAGAGGGACAAGGAAGCCCGAATCGGGTGGTTCGGAGAAAATTGTCCCAAACAGTCTGGGATAGTTGGGACAAAAGTACGCACGGGATGCAAAAAGCTGAAAGAGCCTAGAGCCAATCAAATCTTGCCATGTGTCTTTGCTGCAAAGAGGGATAAAGAAGCCCAAATTGGGCGGTTTGGAGATTTTTGTCCCAGGTAGTTTGGGACAGCCGGGCCAAAGGGACGCGAAGGACGCGAAAAGCTGGGAGAGCCGCCAATGAATCAAAATAGGACATGTGTCCTAAGGTGGGGGAGCTCCGAGACAGGGAAATACTTAGGAAAATTTGGCAAAAGTTTGGCCAAAAAACTAAAAGGTAAAGGATGACCCCGCGGCCCCTATCCTCCAACCAGATCATGCCACGTGTCCCAAGTGGCAGGGGCGCGGAGGGAAAATGGAAACTTTTCCAAAATTATAAAAATGTCAAAATTTCAAAGGAAAACCCACGAAAAGGAAAGGAGAGAGAATTGTGCAGCCAATCAGCGCCCGACACGTGTCATCTAGGTGGCAGAGCACAGGAAAAAATTCAAAACCCGTTTTTCACCTATTTTTTCCCTAAATCTTCAGATCACCATATCTTTCAATTCAAAGCTCAGATTTTCATGTTATTTATATCAACGGAAATCTGGTGAAATTCTCTACACGATTCTGGGGTCAATATTACATTTTGGTCCAGTTTGGAGTGAGAAAATTGAGAAACACCTCTGGCACATAATAATAGACAAAAGTAACGTTTCAACAACCAGCTTTAATACAACAGACAGTTCACCGTTTCTGCTAGACAGTCTGCCATTTTGCAAGGATTTTCCACTTCTGCCATGATGAGATGAACTAAATGCGACCTAGAAGTGGTTGGGGTAGATCTGACTTTCCTCTCTCTTCCCTCTCTCATTCTTCCTATATATTGTAAAGAGGGGCTTCTTTCTAAAGGTCAAACTTTCCTGTTTTGCCCCTCCCTTCTTCTCTTTATCAAGTGAATTTGTGGAGTTTGAACCTCCCATTTTGAAACTATAATGCAATCGTGACTCTTGGCATTTTTTAGTGTATTGTATCGGCCTTTCGAGCAAGTAATGCATGACTGTGGATGATTCTCAACCCTCTCTGTGGTTATTTTCATCCTCCTGATCTTTCACTGCAAATTTTGTTATCTGTGCATGATCTTGCATCACATTGGAATGGTCTATATTTATTGGCAAGATAGGTGTTCTTCATCCCTCGATACATCACCTCTGTTAGCTTAGGTTTATTTTTATGCATCTTTTTACCCTGTCTCCTTGGCAAGATTAGATTAGATTTTGAGTAAATTCTCTACATTTTTCATGTGCATCTGAATAGAGGAATAGGAACCAGCCTTCTCTAGAGAGTCCTTTCTCATTTCTTGCAAGTCCCACACTTGGAGAAAGGATTCAATGTTATGCAATCACACTGGATGCCTGAACATCAACCTAGAAACCTGATTTACATCCAGGGGTGCTATAATTTTGCATCAACAGATACATGTAACGAACTAGCGGAAAATCCAAACTAAGATAAAGATTTGTAATAATTGAAAGCATGATGCATTGAGTAATTTATATCAATAAATTGGTAATGATATTTCTTGCAAATTCAAAGTTTGACATTAGAATAAATTTTGAAACTTAACAATGGCACCAAAGAAGGAACCCACTATACCACCTAAGATATAATGAAATAATCCCTTAAAAAGACATGTTGGAAGAATGGTTTTAAGAAATGTAATACCCTGGAAAGGTAATTAAAGGGAAGCCATGGGACTCACACTTGACTAAGTGTAGTATTAGTGACTACAATCATTTCTCAGAGGCACATAAAGATGAAATAAACAAGAAGATAATAAGGAAAATGGAGCAAAGAATGGAGGTCATGCAGTTGGTGTATGGAGTAGTGAAAAAATAATTAGAGAGCATTTTAGTCCTTCATTTGTATGATTTGGCCTTCTTTGGAAAACCCAAGTGACTAAACCAATGGCTAATATCGCGCGTCCATGAGGACTATGTCTACTTTGTAAGAAGAATAATGTACATTACCGTGTAACTGATTAGGAGAGTTACACATTTACACATCTCATGATTTGAGATAAAGAAAAACATGGATTATTAAATAGAAGTAGAGGCCACTTCCATTGCATTTAACTATCAATGAGGAGGCTACACAATATATGTTATAGGTATAAGTGACCAAGGGAAAAGAGACACTGTGTTCCTTATCAGTTGTAAGATGGGTGCATCAGAGAATTGGACCCATTTAAATAAAAAGTGGCTTCACATATCACATAATATGGTGCAAAAGACAATGTAAAACATTGTGAGATTTGTTACTGAGGGCATACTATAAGAATCATGCACCCAAGTAGTTAAAGGTGAGAAAATAACTTGGGGCACCATACTAATTTTGATTATCTTTTGGAGATAGAGTACCAGATGGGCCTAAGGAAAAGGTATGGAAATATCCATTGGATAAGAATTCCCCTGCATAGAGGTTCATAGAATACACTTACAATGGAGGCATTAATAACACATATAAGCTTTGAGTGGACAAGTGGTATAGGTAAATAAGTGAATAATTTGAGGATGAGTTGCATTTATCGAGGGAGCTGCCATCGATTCTTGAAAGTAAGTTCGAGTTCATAGTTAATCAACACTTTTTTTTAAGAAGGTTCTACATGAGCATTGGAGAAAACTCCCATGGTGCAAACTACCTTTCACTTTCATTGTCAAGTACTTCCAAGCATCAGTTAATAGGATTAACAATTCATGGAAGTTAAATTTTTATGTAGATAAGGTAGATGTTTAATGTCACACTTTACGCACCAAGTATGTATTTCCCTCCAAATCGGCATATGTGGAAATGAAGGAGTCATAGATATTAGATACAACTATTGTAACTCTTTTAGTAAGGAATGAACCAATGAGAGTTTATATACTTAAGGATGAATATGGAGAATGGGAAGTATTGGGATACTAGAGACCATATCCTTCCTAAGATACTTAAAGGAAAGTGGGTTGTAGGCATCAGAATAACATGCAAGGAAACCCTTCCTAGATAAATAGAAGAATAAGAAGAAGAATAAAAAGAGAAAGATGATGAGTTGGAGGAGGTAGAAGGAGAGGAAGATGTCATGTTTGACCATAGTCATAGGAGTAAAATTACAAAGGGGGTGTAAAGCAAAATCGTAAGGTGCAAGGAATTTAGATACGAATAAGAGATAACCAACGGTAACCCCAATAAATCCAAGTGCCAAGAAGAAGAACTCTCTAAATAAAGAAGAAGATGACTAGTTACAACTATATACATCGATGAGGAGAATTTTGAGGAAGAGGTTGTGCATAATGAAGAAATCCCAATCATCCATGATGTAGACGAGTATGAAGAAGAGATTAAGGATGAGACTTTGTAGCATGATGTGGAGGTATACATCATGTGTAAATAAGGATTTGTAGAGGAAGAGGAAAACAAATGTGATAACAAGCCATCTGGAGAAGGCATGACAGCCGTAGGATGATTTAGAAGCAGTGCACATGTAAGTGTTAAGGAAGAGTTTCCCAAAGGAAAGTGCAGAGGTGGAGGAAAGAAAAAGTAGGAGATCTTGAGAACATATCAGGTGAATTATATTGATGATCAATCAAAGGTGTTGTGAGAAATATTCCAAATAATATTACATAAAAGTACATCTATGGCTGGGAGGTAATCGATCCAAAAGGAATAACAATATGGATAAAGAAAATTATTTCCTGTAGTACGTAGAATCACATGGAGGAGCCTAAATTTGAAATTAAAAACAAATCATATGCCACATACAAGTTAAAAACATCACTAGCTACAGTCCTCATGACCATCACACCCATAGAATTAACTGATGAGCAAGATAGAAATTCTCTGAATAAGATGGAAGTAGAAGTGGCACGCAAAAATGTTGACAAGGGAGCCACTATTAGAGTATTTCTATAGGATAAGAAAGACCAGGTATAGAAATTCCATTGACTTACAGAGAAGTTAGGGAAGATAGAGAAGTGCTCAAAGTATGCATTTAAAAAATCCATTCACATTACAGATGTAATTATATTAGCACACCCCACCCTAGAAGAGAAGGTTAAAGATGAATACCCTTAGCAATTACAATACTTGGGGCACCTAGTAATATTTTCTTTACATAAAAGGGAGTATGTACAATGGAGTGATAGAAGAAGAGTTGGTTGCAGGACAAGAAAATAATAAGGAAGATATGGCACACAAAATAGTTGAATATGAGTTATTGAGCACCATGATTAAGGATGTGAAGAAAAATTTAGGGTGCACATTTGAAAACTACCAAGACCTATATATGATCCTCACATTGCACACCACTCAATAGGAATATGATCTTAATCAGGTGTAGGTAACCAAGAAAGATAATAAGGTTGGTCATGAATAGATCTTGGCAGAAGTGACGTGAAAGAGAAATTTGTTAAAAATCGTAAGAGATGCCTTTGAGAAAAGGCTTTAGGAACTTGGATCATTGATTATGTGAATTATGGATTCCTTGGAGGGGATGACATCAGGCCTTACTAGAATTGTTAGGGATATAAAGGAGAATGGTGAAGAAATGATCATTGAATAAGTAACAGATATAGCCATATTCATACCAGATGTAGTTGTTAAGGAACTTGTATAGAGGGAAGAGATAGAGAGTACCATAAATACAAAGTTTCTAGAGCTCCTTCAGCCACCCCATGAACAATTTAAACATTAGAAAGAGAAAATTTTATATTATTTGATTCATTAGGGTATATTACCATTATTATTCAATCTTCTTATTAGTTATTATTTAATTTTTTGAGACACATTCTTTGATTCAATATTTCGGAGGGTGAACAATATCCCTCTTATGGGGTAAGTTTGGTCAGAAAAAATTGACTAAGAATCAACGGAGAAAAAATTCTTATGCACAATAATATGTGTACAAGGGAATAGAGTGGTGTGGAAGGGGCACACACAACAGTGAAGCATGTCATCAAGCAAAGGTTGTGTGTATGCATGTGTAAGGTTATGGACTTAGCCATTTTTCCAAGAAGGTTAAAAATAGGAAATAAAATTTGGAGTACCACTTAAACAAGATATGAAAATAGATAAAAGAGAGATGACTTGTCTTCCAAGTAAGGGCTATAATTAAGAAAATAACATGTAGATTAGAGGAAAAATAACATAGTTGGATAATTCTAATAATAAGATTAAAGCACATTGTATATTTAGCTTAGTCTATTATTAGCATAGAGTAAAAATCATGCAAGCTATTATAAGCACACATATTTTTAGGAAGGGTGCATGTAGGTGGTGAAGGGTAATTCCCCACTAAGTATAAATATATGGTATGTGTCTTTTTCTAAGTTATAGAAAAGTGTGAATAAGAAAGTGTGAAAAAGAAGCTCTAGTATGAGATATGAAGTTCTTGTTATAATTATGTTATATTTTTATGGGTGATTGTCTTTTTAAAAATTCATGTTAACATCTTGATAACCACAATAAAGGAGGGACCTAGCAGCTACGTACACTTTGGGTGATCTTCCAGACTTGTCTGGATGAGGTGTTAGTGCGTATAGCTACCATTGGATAAAAAAGACTACTTTATTACTTTTTTCATTTTGAATCTCATTTGGATATCGAGGTATGTCACCAGAATTGATGGGCCTGAATTCTTAGACTCTAAAAGGATCACATGGTGGAGGATGATCCACGTTGTTATCAACTGGATTTTCAAAAGGGTGATAAACTAGGTTTAAAACAATTGTTCTATTATCCAAAGCAGTAGGGTCAATATTGTGGTGGTATCTCATAGGACAACCCTAAGAACCCAATCTTCTATCCTCAATAGTAAGCCAATGGGTGGGCTTAGGATAACTTTTGATATATTTAATCATACAACCTATTTGAAATAGGGAATGAAATTTGTACACATGGCTACTTAGTTCAGAACTATCAGAAGAACTAGGATAATCTTCAATCAAATTGGAATCACCAAGATCAAAAGATTAAATATTCTTACCTTTTGAACCTTGACCTATCACAACCTTGCAAACTTGTTTCTTTCTTCTTTGCAATACATCTGACTGAGGAAGAAGATTATTAGAAATATTTGATATAAAATAGGACCTCAATCCTTCCATATTTGTATAAATTAAAGTTATCGCAAACATGTAACAAATAATATAGAAATGGTCAGACCTAGAATTGAAAAAAGAGTCTCCACTAGAGATCACACTCTAGACAAGGTAAATCAACATTTAAAATACACTAAATCACATTTTCATAATACTTGAATTGATGAATCCTTCATAGAATTGTGTGAAATAAGGAACATCTATGCTTTAAACGTAGTAAAAATTTGAGAAAATAAACTTACATTCACCTCAATTTCAGGAATAAAAAACCTTGGAGAAGTCTCCGGATTGAAATGAGAAAATAACATCCTCAAAAATTGATCCAATTTGGTGTTGGTTCTAAATCTAACATCCCAAAAAGGGAAAGAGTGAGGAATAGGGAAAGGAGAAAATATAGACATGTTAGTGTGTTATTTAGTAGTTGGGAATGGATCTATCTAATTTTATTAACCATTCTATTATCACCAAATCACAGAACCCTTATGTTTACACAAGTGTATGTACTTGAGCTCATGGTGTAATTGGATAACATGGGTACTATCTCCAAGTTGTGGGACTTGCTACTAGAGATAGACCTCCAGAGAAAGTTGCTTCTTTCTCCTAAACTACGTGCCACAATCTACTTAAATGCAGGTAAGACTATATTCCCTAATCTAACTTTCCAAAGGACCAAGGAAAGAGAATGCATGAAACATGAAATCCTACACTACAACGGTGATACACCAGAAAATGAGGGTAGAGAGATTAGTCTTCCAATGTGTGAAAAAATAGAAGTAAAATGCATACTAGAATGGGTGATAATAGTTCTCCACAATCTAGCTAAATGCATTCACAACAACATCTCAAACATACACAATGATAATGGATCCCTGCAAGATCATAAAAATAGACACAATATTCTTGTAGTGAAGGTTTAAAGGGCATGAAGAGTGCAAAAAAACATAGTAGGGGAAGATGCATCCACAAACTTGTATTTTATTGCTTCATGATATGCACAGTTCAATCTATTACAAGAGAAGGGCTTGGATCACCATGAAAGGAGTCCACTACAAGGCCCTGTAGCACATTTTCTTCACAAAGGAATTTTGATAGAGCTTTGCTACCACAAAAACTACTTTTTTTTTACAATGAGCCCAACACTCCAGTTTATAGGAAAATGAGAAGAGAGAGAGCAGGTGAAAATAGATATCCCAAAATCTATCCTTCAATCACTTGTAATAGGAACTAAATGGAGTGAAATGATTGTATGTTACTTGAAAAAGGCTTCCCATATTATCCCAGGTGCTGGAGTAGAGAAGGAATGGTGTCCATGCCTCTTAATTGCACTCCTAACTACCAAATAAAACAATGTCATAAACCTAGCCACATTTTATGAAAAATACCCATCTATTTCTCATAAAATCTAGAATTTCTTGATTGTTGTGCATTGGGCTGGAAGCCATGATTCCAAAGGTACCAATTTTGTGTGATTTCATTGAGAAATGCAAAATTTATAGCCTTCTGAGTGTGAGCAACTATTTTGGGTATGGCAGGAGTTTTTCTATCATTTGAGGGGAATGAGCATTAACTGACTGGAGCCGAATATGTTTCCTTTATTTAAATATATACACCCTCATTAAAATTAATAAATCTATTTTTTTTTACGTATAGGACATCGTTCTCATTCCAAAAAGTCCAATTTTATGAAAATTGGAGCTCAGACTCAAAAGTTATGGCCGTTTGAAATTCGGGAGGTCAAATTTTGACTTTTCCCTTGAATTGCGGGTATTTCGGAAAATTCAGGTCCGCATGTCCTAGATTGCGCAGAACAAAAACTTCCACTTTTTTCAATTTTCACTGCCTATGGCCATTTCAGATTTACGCATCCCTCGCGTCCCGATGTTCCAACTGTCCCGTGGACTACTTGGGACAAAAAGTTCCGACTTTGCTGATTCCTTTGTATTTTAACCACAAACTTGGTACGACGAACCTTGGTACAATCTCGTAGCCTTCAACCATGCAATGCATTAAAACAATCCTCCAAATTCTTTTTTTAGATTTTTTCAATTTTCTCTAACTTGTTGGATTTTTTCCTTAGATGGGGAAGTTAGAGAGAAACCAAAGGGACCCCCAAAACATGATTTTGGGCCTTGACTCAATCTACTTGTTGGGGAATGAAGAATTTGATGCATGTTATCAAAATTACCTCAAGTGGTGGATTTTGCATAACACATTCCTTATGGGAATGATAGAGAGGAAATTAAATAAGGATATGGCTATTATTGTAGACACCTAAATTTAGTTACATTCCCCTTATCCCCTGATCAGATAACCAACTTAAACATGGGCACCTAACCATGGCCCCCCTTTCACCCCACAGTAATAATTAACTTAATTATTTTAATTAAATTAAATACCCATCCTCACAATATCAATTATTTTATTACCTTAATTGACCTAATTTCCACCTCACCTAGACACCTCAGCCAACCATCTCACCCTAGACCTATTCTTGACATGTTCCCATAACTACCTACAGCTAATTATTACTTGCCTTAATGAGTTAAGATTTGTTCTAACCCTAAAAGCACATGCCTAAGATTTCTCTAACCACATTCCCACTCATTAGAAGGAAATATTCCATTCTGATCTGTGACAAAAAACCAACTTGGCCAAAGAAATTAGAAAGATCTACCCATTCTAGTAAACCACGGGAATCCCACCTTAACCGACGTCGGTCAAGATGGAACTGTTGTCAGTTACCATTTATTCACCTTAGCAACCTTGTTAGAGAGGTGGGCATATTATGAGATTGAGGAAGAGAAAGAGGGGCTACATACAAGAAGAACAAAGGTATTTTTGGGCATCCAGGGATCTAGAACCATTATCCAGATAGATGGAGAATAATTACACCCATGGTGGCATTCCAGGAAGAATTGCCACCACACCAAACACCATTCCTCCGATCAATCATCACCTCCATCCAGCCATCAAACCTACATCATAGTAAGTATCTTGTTAATCAACATTCTTCTATTTTTGTTCTAGTAGGCTCTGTTACCTCTGTTATTAGTTTCTACTTGAACTCTTTCTTCCCCACCGTTTATATCCATACAAGTTTGATCATTCCTTCACCCACACCATAAAATCACCTATACCTGACAATTAGACACCTTTGAGTATTTCTAACACCTCCCCAGACTTACACCCACTCCTCACCATCCCCGATTCAATCTTAGACAAATCTCTAAACCATGAAATATTGAATTATTGAAAATCTACTGTAACCATCGTCGGTCATACAAGACCGATGCCGGTCTTTATGTTTCATACCCTGCTCAAGAATAGAGCCAAACAACCTCCTACCAATTGACTTAAACAACCTAGAATTAGACCCTAACTAGTCCTAGTACCTTGACATTCACTTCATCCTTTAGATATAACTATATCCTAGCCTGTTGTGATTGGATTTTCTTATTGTACTTGAATGAAATTCTTAAATCATATCGACTACAGTAGGACTTTACTTATTTCTTGCATTAATTTTTTTTTAATAGTGGATTGATAGCCATCTAGGAAGTATCACACTTCCCAGAACTAGCATACACTAGGCAGTCCACTTTCATATATAATTTAACTTCTCTTTTGTGGTCTTGTTTTCTATTACAGGTAGTTCCTCCTATCTAGAAGGAAGCTCTCACAATCGGTATTGAGTCAAGAAGTCAGAATGCACACATCAACCTCCAACCAACCCATTTAATAGGTATTCCTCCTAGCCCATAACCCTATCTGTTTCATCATTCAAAAACGTAAAGAAAACGATGAAACATTTTGGCACGCTCGGTGGGACCCATCAAGGGTTCTATTGCATTTTCTTCATTTCTAGGAAAATTTTGTGTGCTTTTTCCCCTTTAAAAGGATTACATAGTATTTTTCTTCCCTAATAATTATCTCTTATTTCTAATTTCTCTAAAAAGAAACATTTCTCTTGGTGCATTTTAAAAGGAATCATTCTTCTTTCTTCCTTTCTTCATTTAGTGAAAGAGCATACCCTCTCCTATTCATCATTTTCTTCTTCGAACGTAATATTTTTTATTTGGGCTTAAAGTTGGTTTCATTAAATTCTGATTTGCTGCTTTTATCTCACATTAAAATGATGACAACCTATATGCTGGAAGTCATGCCCAGCTGATGGTTAACACAAAGAATCATAGAAAGCACATTCTCTCTCTCTCTCTGTGTCTTACCAAACTACACAAAATTGAAATATACACATCTTTCTTAAACATTATCTTACCTAGGAACACTTGTTCATGATCACATGATCATATTGCTAGGTACTCCCCATCTCATTACCTCTGTCGAATCATTATCTCAAAGGATAGCCCACCCCCACCATAACATACCTAAAACCTTTCCTTTTAGAAATCCTTCTTCGTCGGAAGCCTTCCTCACCAAATACTCTATTATAAATTCATGAGTCAGTCTTCTAAATAGCATAATATCAAAACATTAAAAAATCACTTGTTAGATGCATGTTCTTAGTGTTTGATTGACGTGAATTTTGAGGTGTGAGGATATGCTTCTCCATTTTTCCATTTTTTTTCCTTACACACTCCACAATCATAGTTGGAGTATTCTGACTTCTTCTGAGTGTGTTAGGAATTCATTGCATCATCTCCATACCTATGGGTTGATTATTTATCTCACTAAAATTCATAATAATTCATTTTTCTACATCTTTCCAATTTTTACAATAACTAGCATCGGTTACCCCTGACTGGAATTTGTTTTCTATTCTTTCGGGTTAAATTTCCTACAGAATTCTTATTTTATTTTATTTGTTATCATAGTTCCTAAGAGTCTTTGTACTCTCTCTACTTTGATAAACAGTCATTATATAACTTTTTCATCTAACTGTCACTAGTCTTTCCCTCATTTGATAAAACTATTCCTGTCTCATAGTAACTAACCTCGGTTACCCCTTAGCCGGCATCGGTCATCCTTAACTGGCGTTAGTTACCCTGTACTAAACATCAATTGATATATTACCCGAATCTACCTATAAACACTTGTTTTCTTCATTCCTTCTACTTTTTGTGTCACTTGTAGGATACAACCTCACCTGATATACATCCATTCACATGGTGTTGACTCACATCCAATCTAATGCTCTTATAATTCATGTGAGTTGTCAACAACTCCTGCCTAGTCCTTCATCACCCTCCATCCTATCACCCATAAATCTAACCCTACCAACCACCATTGTCACAGGAGATGAATAATTTGCATGACTCCTTGATCAAAATCCCACTACCTTCTAGTTCTACCTTTCCCACTCTTCCACCTAGGACTCCTTAGGACAGTTGATATATGGCATGCATGTATCCATCTCTCCTTTCCTTATTCCCACTTCTCCATCAACCTCTAATAATGTGGTGTTACCTTCACCTACTTCACCCCTAGTGGTTTCAAAACTAGGACCCATACCCACCATGATTGTTGTGTCTGCAGTATCAGTCACACCTGTAGTATATATTGTCCCCTCATCGACCACCTAGACCATAACCCTATTTGAACCCATTGCAACAAAAACACCTATGGTGTCTGTTGGGCCCATTATTGAGTTTGCATAATGTTCCTTGTTTTTCCATGACCGAATATGCTCACAAAAATTTCATTTTTTGATTTCATGGTCTGTAGTTTGCATTTTCCAACTGAATACCTTCAAAAATGCCCTCATTGTTGTTATTCTGCCCTAAATTGAAGTAAAATCCAAGTTTCCCTCCCATTTGTGCCCTGATTTATTCATTTTCACGTGCAGTACCATTTTCTCCTTTGCCAAATCATGAAAGAGCTCAAAATTGATCAAATCCTGAATTCATGCAAGTGTTTCCCCAATCCCAAGGTCGCAAATGATGTCAAGAGATGATTCAATTGGTTTAAAATGAAGAATTCTACCTTCCTTGTCAAAAAATTTAGTTTCTAGGGCATTCCTTGAATTTTTCACGTTTTTGACATGCTCTTGGGCCGTCAAATTTATCATTGTAAATTCTATGCTGACATGATAGGCTCTCATTGGCCGGGTGTGGTTGGAAAAAATGTTATAACTTGTCAAATTTTCAATTTTTGGCGAAGGGAGAATTTTCTCCGTGGCCCCACATTTTCCTAGTGTGCCTACGTGGCATGATTCGATTGGATAGATGGAGCAGCGAGTGGTAGAGGTCGCTTAAAAATTGTTGCCTTCATTTTTTGCAAATTTCTCAAAATCAATTTTTTACTTGAAGGCCCGTGCCCAATGGGAGGGTGACACGTGGCACAGGGAGATCAAACAAAAAGTGTGGGAATTGGGAAAATTTTATTGTTGTAGACTCAAAGATGTCGGAAGAAAAATTTTCCCCGCACCCTCTGCAGTGCCACAAGGATGTGCTTATATGGCCTGATGTGATTGGTTGAGGATTGGCAGGTGGCGGAAGTAACTTAGGAAAATTTTCTTCCATTTTGGAAAAATTTCTCAAAATTAATTTTTTTCCTGAAGGCCCGCAGCGAATGGCATGATGACATGTGTACAGGAGGGCCAGGTGGATGGTCAAGGAATTGGAAAATTTTGGTGTTTTTTTGGCTCAGGGTGTCAGGGGAAAAATTTGGCCCACGAGCCCACAACGATTGGAAAGGTGACAAGTGTCTAGGGAGATCGACCGGAATAGTGGGAACTTGGAAGAATTTGAAAGTTTTTTGTTTCAAAATGCAAGAGGAAAATATTTTCCCGGGGGTTTGCACCCAATATGAAGTGGACACGTGTCCAAGAAAGTTAGCATGGATGGGCAGAATTTGTGAAAAATTCAAAGTCTTTTAACTTCAAATTGTTAAAGTTACAATTAGGCCCGAAGACCCATGCCCAATGCAAGGGAGACACGTGGCATGGGAGTAAGGGAAAAGCGGGGTGATGCATTTTTTTTTATTTTTCCCTTTCAAGGCAAAATTTTCAAGTAACATTTTGATCCAGATCTTCGCGCGAATCACAGTGTGAGACGTATGCACAGGGATGAAATGGAGAGGTGGAGGCTTGGAGGTAGTTGAAGTTTTTTAAACTTCAAAAGGTAAGAAGGAAAATTTCAGTTCAAGGTCGCACCACCAATAAACAGTGGACACGGGTCTAAATTTCGATGGAAATTTGGAGTGTGGAGGAAAGATGGAAAATTTTCCAAATTTTAGCAAAAAATCTGAAAGTGAAAAATAAACCCGCGGAAAAAAATGATGAGTCGACACTGAATCTAATGGGATATTGACACATGGCAGAGAAACAACAGGCGTTCGGGGGCATAGAACATTTTGAGAAAAATTTCCTTTTCTCAAAATGGGGAGAAAATTTGTCATTTTGGCCCGCGATTTTCAAACAGGGTCCACAGGAGGACACGTGGCACATTCAAGGGCCCGCGGGAAAAGTTTCAAAAGTTTTCCAAAATTCAAAAGGGGTTTAAAATGCTTTTTAAGGATTGGGGGCCCGCCCCAATCATGTTTGGACACATGTCCCACCTTGTGTAAAGGGAAAAAGGTAATTTTGGCACTTTTTAGAGAGGATTTGGATCTTCCACATGGAAGGCTAGCATTTAAAGTTGATTTTAATCAACGGTAGCTGTGCATTTTTGTTTTTGGGCACCATTGGAGCTTCAAGAAGAGTGGAATCATCATTTTTGCTCCAAAACACATGAAATTTTACATGAATTTGCATCCCTTCTTCCTTCTGAAAAAAATTACATTATTTATTTGAGCTGATTCGGTGCCCTATAGTGTTTTTCATGAGATATTTTTCTCAGCCCGTGAAAAACACGTGAAAGGTAAAAATGAAAAGTTGTAGAGTTAAAAATGGTGAGGGAAAAAGGTGAAAAATGATTGTAAATGCATGCTCACATGGTGGAATGCCAAAAATGTGACCCTGGGAAGGATATGGATCCAATTTCATATAATATTTTAAAATATATGTGCATCTTTGGCATTTAGCCAGCTGTTTAACAATTTTATATCATTTTTCATCAAATGGATAGGGTTTTCTAACAAATTTGATCCCTTTGGCATATTATTTGCTTGGGATGCAAGGATATAAGTTGGCATAGGATATATGATATAGTTTGGAAACATTTTAGAGGCTCTGTTGAGAATTTTGGAGAAAGAGAGAAGAAATTTCACAGGAAAAAATTGGAAGAAGTCCATTTCCTTTTATATTATCTAAATAACATTCCCTTTCCAATATATTTGATCAAATTCTTGGATTAACTGGTTTTATCTCTTGGTAAAGCTTGCATGCACTTGTATTTCAGTATGTTTTAAATTTGTGTTTCATCCTCATGTTGCAATCTTGTTTTTGGGATCTTTATTGGTCATACATGGTCACATTTATTGTATAGGTTTTTAAGGCATCTACAATCTTCCATTCAGAAGAGCATTCATTTGAGGGGAGATAAAAAAATTTAAATTCATCTTACCTTCCTTTTAAGTTGAGGGTGTTTATAAACCTTTGGGTGTACCTTAAGACATGTTCTAATAAGGGGTTTTGAATGCTTTATTGATATTTTCCTTAAAGCCTTTGTGGCAGGATATCAAAGTTTGTATGGAATAGTGCAGATTTGGGCATCCATATGTGCACACATCTTGGTTGAAAGAGAACTTCAAATTCATTGAAATATCTTTGTTTTCTAGATGTTATAATTCTTTTGCAAGGTTTCCCAAAGAAGGTGATGACTCCTAACTACTCTTGTCCCAATATCTCTCATCAGAATTTCACTTTAAACTAACTCATCCTACCTATAATACCCTTGCATCTACATTTTGTGTCCACAAAGGAATTCAATCCTTTCACAAAGATGCACAAAATTGATCAGGGTTTTATCATGTCTTTAGCAGCTATAGCTTTGTTTTGAGAACATTTCCATCATTTAGTAGTGACAGCGCCTTTGTGTTTGGATAATAGATATTTGATCATGTTTTCATAAAGCCTCCTCCACATTATATACAAAAAACAAGGATATCTTCATCTCCTTACCATATAGGGGCTACAATATAGGTTCTCTTGCCTTGGTTGATAGGGACAACCTAAAATAGTAAGGGTTAGATCAAAACCCTTATGAAGGTGTTATCCACTCCCTCAATTCTTGAATGCAAAAAAGAAAATAGGTGTGATCCCCGGCTACAAATGACATACAAAACATCTATCTATCCTTGAGTGTCTTGTGCAGATTCCTGATGTTGTTCAAGTTGTGAAGGAGATTAAATCTGGATACCAACACCTTAGTGGTGCCATTGCCAGGGACTTCTTGCAATTTCTTGGTGGTTTTGAAGTACTTGAAAGGTTTGAACGTTTGTGTGATCAATTATTTGAGCTGTCATATTCTTGAGATATCATTTCATACTTCAGATCTGGATGTTTTGGGTAAGAAAGACTTCAAACTCAGCCTGCTGTCCTCATCTACTAGTAGTTTATGTGATTTAGATGCACTATTTTTGGTTGAATTAAGAAGAAGAAAATCATATTTATAAATCCCTGCAAGTTTTCAGTACAACATGCATTTGACAGAATATTTTTTAGTGCTTTCTTGCACAACTAAGGTGAAAATCCTTGGTGGTGACTCCATGCTATTGGGATCTTGAAAATACCAGTTTTCTAACACATTTTTATCATTTGAAAATTGTTGTTTACATCTGTCAAACTTGAGGGAAGGAGATCCCTCTTCATCAAGGACTCTTCTAAGAGGTTTCTCACCGAATCAAGAAGCTCCGAACTAGAAGGAAGAAGAGTGTGGAAAGTGGTTGGTGATTTGGTTGCAAGGAAAGGAATCCCCCTAGTTGAATTTGAAGGAGAACATCCTGTCATTAAAGATTATAATTCCTCTTCAAGTAGATCTGATTCAGGAAATATTCTTGCTGATTTTCATTCTCCATCAGGTGAGGGACCTTCTTGTGTATTTAAAAAACTTGCTCCTAAATCTGCTCCTGTGGTTTCTAAATTTGCTAAAGTTTATCAAGAGATAGATCCTTTGAGGGGTTATCATTTTAGAGATCAATCATCCATTCCAATCAGACCCACTACTACTCCTCATCAACTTGTTTCACCTCCAAGATCACCCCCACCAAACAATATGGCTCAACCTATACCTCCATTTGTTGTAAACACCTTTGGTCCTATAAATTTTGGAGGAATGGATGGTTATCCAAATGTTGTCCCACAGGATGTGAGAAATAGGTTACAAAAATTCCAAGATAGCAATGCCATAACTGGAGATCAGCATCTCAAACTCTTTGTTAACATGATGGAAGACTTTGAAATAGAATTTGAGGATGTGTATATCAAGTTGTTTATCCATACACTTGAGGAAGATGTAAGATATTGGTATAAAGATCTACCTGATAACTCTATTGATTCATGGAATGAGATGAGTAATGCTTTCATATTACAATATGGAGACAAAACAGATCCAAGGTTCCTTCTATCCGAGTTTGAGAACATCAAGAAGAACCCGAATGATACCATTCATGATTTCAATATAAGTTTTAATAAGATATTGAGAAGGTTGTCTATAATTTTGAGGCCTTGTGATAAATCTTTCTTGATCAAATATGCAGATGAATTTGATAAAAAGGCAGCCTATTACTTGAGAGAAAAAATCCTACAAACTTGAGGCAAGCTTTCACCATGGCACTTCAAATTGAAAATAATATTAAAGCTATTAGTAAACCACTTAAGAGGGATGGTGTGAAGCTGATAAACCCTGAGAAACCTCAAACTAGCAAGAGTGCTGATTTGGAGGATGTTGTCAAGACTTTGGCAGGGGCTATCAAAGAAATTTCCTACAAATTAGCCCTAGCTGAGAAAGGAATTGGGCAAGGTTCACAAGGATAGAAAAGAATTCAAAACCATGATAGATTTGGCAATCATCCTAGGGGTGATCAAAGACAAGATGATAGAGGTAAAGGGCTTATTGGATCTGCAAATAGACAACCCCAAGCATGTGAAAATAGAGTGGTGCTTGACCCTCTGACTGCAAGAGTTACTGATGTTCAAGAAGTTGCTGATATGGATTAGTGTGATAGATGTTTTCTTCCTCATCTACCATGTGAAATGGACCAGCAAGATATAGATGATGATAATGAGAATGAAATGGATGATGAAATTTGTATGATGGGCAGCTCTTCAGGCTCACAACAAGCATCAACATAACAGATGTGATAAGTGCAAGGACTGCTGCAACCTTTTGGGATTGCATAAATTGGGTACCATTTCTTTCTCTTCCTCAAACTCATGATGTAGATGTAGTTTAGGCCTTTGAAATTCCTAATAATGACTTTGAATACCTAATGGCTTTAATGATCAAGAAATATGATGGTTGTATTCCTTTAGAGGAAGATAGACAATTGTTAATGAATTTTGTGGTTGGTCAAGAAAAGGAGTACAATACAAGAAGTAAAGTTGTTATAGGAGCTAGTCCTTAAGCCAAGCCAAAGATGCCCTTGCTCACAAGAATTCCCAAAGATAACCCTAGAAGGGAAACAATTGCTAAGAACCCTGCTATCCCATGCAAACATATCAATCCTCTCCATGCCCAGGCTGCCAAGAATACTTCTCCATTTGATGAACCTTCTTGTTTCCCTTCCAATTTTGTTTTTCCAAAGAATGTTCCATATGATATAGCCTAGGTATTGAGCCAAATTAAAGTGAGTGTTCTGATTATTGAATTTCTTAGAATTCCTGAACACAATAAAAGAGCTTTTGAATACTTGGGATTGAAAGAAGAAAAGAGTATACCAAGCAGAAATGTAAATGTTGTTGAGAATCCTCTTCAAAGCAATGCTGGCCCTGAAACACCACCACCAATGGAAGATCTTGGAGAGGCACCTAAAGTGTATTTGGGGACATCCTTGGTTGATTCCCAATTAAATATCGATCCATTCTTCACAAATTTTCTCATAAAAGGTAGGTTGCTTCATAATTGCATGTTTGATTCCAGTGCATCATGTAATGTTATGCCTCTAGAAGTTATGAATGAGTTAGATATCAAGGTGACAGCAGCATATGGAAAGTGTACAACCATGGATTCAAGGGAAGTTCTAGTTGTTTGATGTGTGAAGGGTTTAGTAGTGCAACTTGCAGCCTATCCGGGTAAGAATTTAAAACTTGATGTTGTAATTGTTGACTGCCCTGCCAAATGGGGTATGCTTTTCTCAAGAAAGTGGGCTACAAGTGTTGGTGGTAGTGTTCAAATGGACATTTCCTATGCTACCATTCCCATTGAGGACAGCCTTGTCAAACTCTATGGTGAAAATAATATGTTACACTTGATTGAAGATCCTGACAATGCTTCTTATGAAGTGTTGTTTGTTGATGTAGATGTTGACAATTTCATTGGTTTTGCTGATGGAAAAGAGAATAAGATGGAAAAATCAGAGTGCCTTGATATGGTAGGATCTCCATGGACATTGCTATTTGATGGAGCTTGCTCCAAAGTTGGAAATGGTTCTGGTTTAGTGTTGGTTTCCCCTAGTTTAGAAGAGTTTCCTTTTTCCTTCAAGCTCAATTTTGAATGTACTAACAACATTACTGAGTATGAGGCATTATTATTGGGATTAAGGATTACATGGAAGTATGGAGTAAAGGATATTGTTGCCAAAGGAGATTAAGAGATGGTTGTTAAGAAAGTAAGAAAGTTGTATGCTACAAAAAATCAGCGTATGAGACAATATAAGCATGATGTTTAGGACTTGATTGAAATGTTTGATTCCTTTAACATTGTTTACCATGATAGAAGTCTTAATTCTACTGCTGATAAGCTGGATGTCCTTGGTTCTAAATTTGATGATTACACCATTTCACCTTTTTGTGAATATGATGTTGAAGTTCTAACAAGGCCAATTGTCCCAGATAATGTGAAAAATTGACAGATTTTTGATGATGATGCACAAGTGTTGAGATTTTTACAATGCCAAAGAGAGTTTTCTGGTCAGAATATTGATTGGGAACCAATGGTGTGCATGAATGAAGGTAGAGAAACTTTTTTTGACAAGGATATTATACAATTGAAGAAAAATACCATTCCCAAAGGTCTTGTTGCACTTGAATCCAATTTTAGCAATGTTGATTGCATCATTAATAGAAAGATGTCTACTTTAAGGGATGTGGAATAGCATAACTTGGGAACTAAAGACAAACCAAGGAATATCTGGTTGGGTAGTCATCTCAGCAAAGAAGAAAAACAGTCCTATTCCCAACTTTTAAAGAAATATCAAGACTACCTTGCTTGGTCTTATTCAGAGGTGAAGGCATATAGAGAAGATTTATTTCAGCATGAGATTCCCCTTGAGGCCAAGAATAAGCTGTTTAGACAAAAAAAGGCCTATTAACCCACTAATTTCCATGAAAATGCAAGAAGAGTTGAAGAAATTGAGAGATGGTGGCATCATTCAGCCTACTAGATACTCTTCTTGGGTTGCCAACCTTGTGCTAGTTAGAAAGAAGAACAGAGATATCAAAATTTGTGTGGATTTTAGGAATCTAAAAAAAGCATCTATGAATGAAAACTATCCTTTGCCAAACATAGAGAATATGCTGCAACTTGTGACAGGGTCAGAAATGCTTTCTACTTTAGATGGTTTCTCCAGATACCATCAAGTAGTTGTTAAAGAATCAGAAAGACTTAAGACAACCTTCACTACTCCTTGGGGGACTTATGTTTTTGTAAGGATGCCTTTTGGATTGATGAATGTTGGTGCTAATTTTCAGAGGGAAATGGATGTTGCCTTTTCTGGTTATATCAATGAGTTTATTATAGTGTGTCAAGATGATGTGACTGTTTTTTCAAGATAGTGAGTAGACCATTTGTAACACCTAGAGAAGATGTTGATCAGATGTAGGGAGTATGGAATTTCACTTAATCCAAAGAATTTTCATTTTGGTGTGCCAAAATCCAAGCTGTTGGGGCATATTATGTCCAAAGAAGGTGTTATGATAGATTCTGAGAGAGTGGAAGAAATCAGTAAGGTGCCTGTGCCAAGAACCAAGAAGGGTATTCAATCTTTCTTTAGCCAAATCAATTTCATTAGAAGGTTTTTCTCCAATTTTGTTGAGTTGAATCTTCCAATCACAAGCATGCTAAGAAAGGATCAAGTTATTAAGTGGGAGGAGGCTTCCATCCAAGATTTTGAAGGAATAAAGGATGCACTCAAGCATGCACTTGTTTTGGCAGCTCCAAACTATAAGATGTATTTCCAAATTTTCTTTTTTTCATCTGAATTTACTATTGCTTCAGTTTTTCTACAAAAGGATCAAAATGGAGCTGAGAGGCCTATTGCTTTCTTTAACAAGGCTTTACAAGCAGCTGAATTGAGGTACACAATTATAGAGAGACAAGCATTTGCATTAGTAAAAGCAATAAAGATTTTTAGGCCCTACATTTTGAGTTCAAAGGTTGTTGCTTATGTTTACCATACCATGGTTAAAGAAATATTATATGACATGGAGATATCAAGCAAGAGATGTAGATGGGTTAACCAATTACAAGAGTATGATATGGATATCCAAACAACAAAGCTGGTAAGAGGTTTAGGTCTTGCCAAACTCATGGCTGAGAGTAATTTACAGAATATGGAAGTGAATCAGCTAGGGGAAGAAAGGGTAGATCTCCTTGACAAATTGATGACTTCTGAGTGGTACAAGGATGTGGTCTATTACCTCAAGCACTTATGCTATCCCAGTCACTTAAATAAAAATAAGAAAAGATCCCTCAAGATGGCTTCTCAAAAGTATGTCATAATAGACCTTGGGCTGGCTTGGAAGAACCCTAAAGGTGTCCTCTTGAAATGCATAACTAAAGATGAAGTTCCAAAGTTGATTTCCGATTTCCATGGGGGAGTTTATGGAGGACATTTTTCTGAGAGAGTGATAGCACATAATATTTTAAGAGCTATTTATTGGTGGCCAAATCTTTTCAAAGATGCAAACTGGCTAGTTAGAAGGTGTGATAGTTGCCAACATTTTTCAGGAAGATTGTGAGCTTGAGGTTCCCTTCCTTTGTAGCCTGTATCAGTTGAAGATCCTTTCAAAAAATTGGGAATGGATTTGATTGATGAGATTTTAGATCCTTCTAGTGTTAGTTATAAGTGGATCCTTGTAGCAAACTAATTATTTTACAAAATGGGTTGAGGTAATTCCATCTAGAAAGGCAACAGACCAAGTGGTAATGGATTTCTTGTTGAATCATATCATATGTAGATTTGGGGTTCCAGTTAAGATTGTGTTTGATAATGCTATGTGTTTTAGAGCCAATATTTTGATGGCAATGTGCAATTAATATGGGATAAATCTGACCTATTCTTCAAACTACAACCCACAAGGGAATGGGAAAGCTGAATCAAGTAACAAAAAATTAGCTCAACATCATTAGAAGAACCTTAGAAATCAACAAGAAGAAGTGGGGAGAATAGTTGAAATTTGTTGTTTGCGCTGATAGGATAACTCCAAAAAGAGCAACTGGCAAAAGCCCATTTGAAATGGTGTATGGATCTCAAGACTTTTCTGCCATTACACCTACAATTATCCACTTTTTAGTTTTCCCAGTAGTTGGAAGATCAAGAATATGGCCCATATGAATCAAGAATCAATCAAATCAATGAGTTGGATGAAGAAAGGAGAGCTTCTCATCAAAGGAACGTCAGCTTTAGGGAGAAATTAAATAATTTGTTTGATAAGAAGGTCACCCCTAGAGCTTTCAGTGTTTGAGATATGGTTTTGTTGTGGGATAGTAGGCATGAAGAAAAGGGAAAAAATGGCAAATTTTATACTCTATGGATGGGCCCTTATGCCATTGATATCAGGATTGGAGAAAATACATTTTTTCTCAAGGATTTAGATGGGGATTTGTTGGAGCTACCTATTAATGGCAGACATTTAAAACACTTTTTGGATTAAATCCCCAAACGAGGTATGCACAAGTTGTACATTTTATATAGCCCTTGTTGTTGTTTTTTTGTGGTTTGCCCTTTTGTCCTTGACAACCATTGTTGGTGTGGTTTTTCTTGGCCTATTTTTGGTGGAAATTCTAGTTTTGGGATGCTCTACATGTTTTGACTCCTTTCCCGATGGATTTCTGGCACTTGGTCTACATTGTGATCTTGTGGAACTTGCTGGGAGTGTCCATCCCCAAACAGGAGCCCATGTTGGTCCCATTATTGAGTTTGCATAATGTGCCTTATTTTTCCATGACCGAATATGCTCACAAACATTTCATTTTTTGATTTCATGGTCTGTAGTTTGCATTTTCCAACTGAATACCTTCGAAAATGCCCTCATTGTTTTTATTCTACCCTAAATTGAAGTAAGATCGAAGTTTCCCCCCTCCGTTTCTGCCCTGATTTATTCATTTTCATGGGTTGTACCATTTTCTCCTTTGCCAAATCATGAAAGAGCTCAAAATTGATCAAATCTTCAATTCATGCAAGTTTTTCCCAAATCCCAAGGTTGTAAATGATGTCAAGAGATGATTCAGTTGGTTTAAAATGAAGAATTTTACCTTCCCTGTCAAAAAATTTAGTTTCTAGGGCATTCCTTGAATTTTTCATGTTTTTGATGTGCTCTCGGGCCATCAAATTTATCATTGTGAATTCTATGCTGACATGTTAGGCTCTCATTGGCCAGGTGCGGTCAGAAAAAATGTTATAACTTGTCAAATTTTCAATTTTTTGTGAAGGGAGAATTTTCTCCGTGGTCCTGCATTTGCCTAGTGTGCCTACATGACATGATTTAATTGGATAGATGGAGTAGCGAGTGGAAGAGGTCACTTAAAAATTATTTCCTTCTTTTTTTGCAAATTTCTCAAAATCAATTTTTTTCCCAAAGGCCCACGCCCAATGGGAGGGCGACACATGGCACATGGAGATCAAATAGACAGCGTGGGAGTTGGGAAAATTTTATTGTTGTAGAGTCAAAGATGTCAGAAGAAATTTTTTTCCCATGGCCCTCGCAGTGCCACAGGGATGTGCTTATGTCGCCTGATGTGATTGGTCAAGGATTGGTGGGTGGCGGAATTAACTTAGGAAATTTTTCTTCAATTTTGGAAAAATTTCTCAAAATTAATTTTTACCCGAAGGCCCATAGCAAATGACATGATGACATGTTTCCAGGAGGGCCAGGCGGATGGTCAAGGACTTGGAAAATTTTGGTATTTTTTTGGTTCAGGGTGTCAGGGGAAAAATTTGGTCCGCGAGCCCGTAACCATTGGAAAGGTGACACATGTCCAAGGAGATCGACCAAAATAGTGGGAACTTGGAAGAGTTTGAAATTTTTTGGTTTCAAAATGCAAAAGGAAAATATTTTCCGGGGGGTCCGCACCTTATACGAAGTGGACATGTGTCCAAGAAAGTTAGCATGGATGGGTGGAATTTGTGAAAAATTTAAAGTCTTTTAACTTTAAAGTGTTAAAGTTAAAAATCGGCCCGAAGACCCATGCCCACTTGAAGGGTGACACGTGGCATGGGAGTAAGGGAAAAGTGGGGTGATGCATTTTTTATCGATTTTTCCCTTTCAAGGAAAATTTTTAAAGTAACATTTTGAGCCAGATCTCCATGAGAATCACAGTGTGACACATATGCACAGGCATGAAATGGAGAGGTGGAGGCTTGGAGGCAGTGAAAGTTTTTTAAACTTCAAAAGGTAAGAAGGAAAATTTGGGTTCAATGTCCCACCACCAATGAACAGTGGACACGTGTCTGAATTTTGATGGAAATTTGGAGCACGGAGGAAAGATGGAAAATTTTCCAAATTTTAGCAAAAAATATGAAAGTGAAAAATAAATCCACGGAAAAACTTGATGAGTCGGCTCCGCATCCAATGGGAGATCGACATGTGGCAGAGAAACAACAGGCGTTTGGGGGTGCGGAACATTTTGAGAAAATTTTCCTCTTCTCAAAATGGGGAGCAAATTTTTCATTTTGTCCCACGATTTTCAAATAGGGTCCATAAGAGGACACGTGGCGCATTCAGGGGCCCATGGGAAAATTTTCAAAAGTTTTCCAAAATTCAAAAGGGGTTTAAAATGCTTTTTAAGGATTGGCAACATGCCCCAATCATGTTTGGACATGTGTCCCACCTTGTGTAAAGGTAAAAATGTAATTTTGGTGCTTTTTAGAGAGGATTTTGATCTGCCACGTGGAAGGCTAGCATTTAAAGTTGATTTTAATCAATGGCAGCTGTGCATTTTCATTTTTGGGCGCCATTGGAGCTCCAAAAAGTGTGGAATCATCATTTTGCACCAAAACACATGAAATTTTATATGAATCTACATCCCTTCGGCCTTATGAACATAATGGCATCATTTATTTGAGTTGATTCAGTGCCCTACAGTGTTTTTTGTGATATTTTTTTCTCAGCCCGTGAAAAACATGTGAAAGGTAAAAATGAAAAGTTGCAGAGTTAAAAATGGTGAGGAAAAAAGGTGAAAAATGATTGCAAATTCATGTTGGCATGGTGGAATGCCAAAAATGTGACCCTAGGATGGATGAGGATCTGATTTCATGTAATATTTTAAAATATATGTGCATCTCTAGCATTTGGCGAGCTGTTTCACAATTTTATATCATTTTTCATCAAATGGATAGGGTTTTGTAACAAATTTGAACCCTTTGGCATATTATTTTCTTAGGATACAAGGATCCAAGTTGTCATAGGATATATGATATAGTTTGGAAACATTTTAGAGAGTCTGTTGAGAATTTTACAGAAAGAGAGAAGAAATTTCACAGGAAAAAATTGGAAGAAGTCCATCTCCTTTTTGAGAAACTTCCTGAGAGCCATTTTGATTTTAGTTTGCATCAAATGTTCATCATGTTGAGTTGGTTTCAGCTATAAAGCCATCAACAAGCTTTGAGATTGTCTCATAAACATTCCCTTTCTGATATATTTGATCAAATTCTTGGATTAACTGGTTTTATCTCTTGGAAAAGCTTGCATGCACATGTATTTTAGTATGTTTTAAATTTGTGTTTCATGCTCATGTTGCAATCTTGTGTTTGGGATATTTATTGGTCATACATGGTCTCATTTATTGTAGAGGGTTTGAAGGCATCTGTAATCTTCAATTCAGAAGAGCATTCATTTGAGGGGAGATAAACAAATTTAAATTCATCTTACCTTCCTTGTAAATTGAGGGTGTTTATAAACCTTTGGGTGTACCTTAGGACATGATCTAACAAGGGGTTTTGAATGCTTTATTGATATTTTCCTTCAAGCCTTTGTGGAATGCTATCAAATTTTTTATGGAATAGTGCAAATTTGGGCATCCATATGTGCACACATCCTAGTTGAAAAAGCACTTCAAATTCATTGAAATATCTTTGTTGTCTAGGTGTTGTAATTCTTTTGCAAGGTTTCCCAAAGAAGGTGATGACTCCTAACTACTCTTGTCCCAATATATCTCATCATAGTTTCACTTTAAACTAACTCATCCTACCTACAATACCCCTACATCTACATTGTGTGTCCACAAATGAATTCAATCCTTTCACAAAGATGCACAAAATTGATCAGGGTTTTATCATGTCTTTAACAGCTCTAGCTTTGTTTTGAGAACATTTCCATCCTTTAGTAGTGACAGCTCCTCTGATTTTGAATAATGGATATTTGATCATGTTTTCACAAAGCCTCCTCCACATCATATACAAAACACAAGGATATCTTCATCTCCTTACCATATAGGGGCTGCAATATAGGTTCTCTTACCTTGGTTGATAGGCACAACCTAAAATAGTGAGGGTCAGATCAAAACCCTTATGAAGGTGTTATCCACTCCCTAATTTTTTGAATAAAAACAAGTAGATAGGTGTGATCCCCTGCTACAAATGACATACAAAACATCTATCTATTCTTGAGTGTCTTGTGCAGATTCATGATGTTGTTCAAGTTGTGAAGGAGATTAAATATGGATACCAATAATGTCGATGACCCCTCCTCCATTCCCTAATATTTTCTTGTCTATCCCACAAACACTACCCCCAATCAGTACTAGATTCACTACGACCATTCCACCTACATAAAAATACTATCAATAACCCTCTATCTCATCTGTCACACATTCTGGATACATGCCCTCTATGTTAGTCCCCCATTATCAACTTCCTTATTTGGCATCACCATACAATGGAATGACGTCCACATCACAGGTTCAATACCAACCCCCTTATGCCACATGAGGTTCCCTTCCACCACAACCTACCAATGAACTTATCAAATTAATGATGGAAAGGATGTAGACACTAGAAGCATTGATTTCTATCTCACGTAATTCTCTCACCTATGATGAAATCTGTAATGAACCCATTCATCCATCCATCCCTATTCACCCATACCCTGTACATTGAGAAATGCCAAAATTCAACCATTTTAATAGTAAAGAAGACCCACAACAACATTTTTATTCTTTCAAACATGGGTGTTATGTGATCGTCCATTATGATGCTTTACTCCTATGGACCTTCAAGAATATCATCCAAGAATTGTTAGACAACATAGATATAGTCTTGGATAGCTAGAATGCACCCACAAACAGAAACCTACACATCTTCAAGAATCCATTCCCTAAGCATGCCCCATCTTCCAACCAAGTTGGTGATAGTTCAAACAATGATAGCAATGTCCATGAGGTGCACGCTATTTTTGATGACATACTAGTTGCTTCCCAATTGCCTCATGTTCCTTCCATAGAGGAAATCTTAGCTTGAACTCCACTACCTACACAAGAACTGATTTCATCTACTCCTCCACTCACAGAGGAACCCCCTTCATTTTCTCCATCACCCATGGAAGATCCTCTAACTAACATGCCACCATTGACCCCTCAAATTTCTGAGCAGTTGTCAGTGACACCTATCCTATTCATAGGAGAGTTATATGCATCACATACACCATCACAAGGAGATTCCACCTCATCTGGCCCATCATCTCCTCTAGCCATGGAGGATCTTATAGAAATACCATTACCTTTAGATGACCATTCACCATCAGACCTTCAAGATCTCATTGATCTGCTTTCATCTCTCTTACTCCCAGAGTCTGAGGTTAGCCATTTCCCTGTGTCACAAACATAATTTACAGGAATTCCAACTTGATCCACATTGGCCCCACTTACAACAAAACCATTTTCATGCTTGGTTGACCACTTGTACTATGTCTATAGAGTCTTACTTTGGGGATTCCTTCTAATTCATGTTTCAACACAAATATAGTTGTCACTCGCTGATACCTCCACTACCTATCCAAAAGTGTTTCGAACGAGCAAACAAAACACAACCATGACTATTGCAACACCTTCCACATCACCACCCATGACCCAATACACACCTATGCCCACAATACAACATTCATCTACACCTAAACACCTATCCACGCCTATATCATTTCCCTTACCTAAACCTGTCACTACCTTAGGGGTCATACCGATAGCTAGCCTTACTCACCCACCCATCAAATTAGATTTATCCACATCTTCCAAAACTAATACTAAACTTAACCTCAACCCTAAAAATAAGATCCATTCTCTTAGGCCTCATACACTAACCTTGCCTACCCCACCATTATCACCTTTACCCCTTGTATCCATCCTATGACCTCACCCCTCAACCTTGGCCAAGAATCCCCCATCAACTGGTAAACCAAGAATGCAACAACCTATTTCCTCATCATAGACCTCTAATATACCCAAGCGACCCACTCAACTTCCACCCTCACTTTTAACCTTCTTACCACCCATACCTTCACTACTGTCCATAACTTCTTCACTACCCATGACACTTTCTTCTATTTTTCTCACGCCTTCATCCTAACCTACACTACCCACCTCCACAACGCCTTGGTTACCCCCATGGGTAACACGTTCTCTTCCACCATCTACTTTTCCCTCCAAATCTCATACACCCATGTCCTCTTTGCCTAAGAATGTGTAACCTAAAGCTAAAAATATGCTACCCTCCAATAAGGTAGTTAAACCAACCAAACCCTCTACCACTAGCTCTTCTACAATGCTTGTACCCAAGTAGATGAAACCAATACCTAAGACCACCCCACACACCAAACTTGTAAACCAAACCATTCCCCCTCCTGTAAAGCCTCTTCCTCCATAATCAACCACACCTATACCAAAACCCATATTCACCTCCCATTGTGACCCACTAGCAAGGTTCTATGCCAAAATCTTAACCAATCTCCTCGAAATTTCTATCATCACATTACCACCTCTTAGACCTTATGAAGCACTCAAACCCAAACCAAAAGGGTTTGACGAGACCAAAATTTACACCTAACATCATGTGCTAGGACACGATGTAGAAAACTATAAGGCTTTAAAGACTTCCCTTGTCCAATTATGTCCTCTCGAAGCAAATTTTGACGACGATGATATTCTTGATGAGGAAAAAATTTCTCCTTCACCAATTTCCATAGATATTGTCCCATTACCTACTCAGTGACCAAAATCTTCACCCCCACAACTCTTAGATCCACCCCCAAGATTCAAGATTAACATGGATCTGTATAAGAGAGTTGGCCAAACCACCACCCAAATGTGAATGTGCCTTAATCATTTCACAAGGGGTGTATCCACCACTAGGGTTTTTTCCCTCATATCTTTATACCTTCCATGACACACCTTCTTCATCCACCTACCCTCAAATTAACATGGTTCACATTACCACCCATGCCTAGACAGACAAGGGTAAGGAAAAAGTAAATGGCCCATAAACCAACCCTATACCTAACATACCATCCACACACATACCTAAAGTCACCATTTGAGGTCTTGCATGTCCTATTTCTGATGGGGTCACACATCACACAGTGCTAAAACAACTACACCAATCCCCCCTGAAAATGTCTTTATATGACCTCGTCCAAACCTTGGAGTCATATCGTCAAGCCCTCATAGAGGTCCTTCAATCTATTGAAGTCTTACCAAATGACCCCACACTTGTAGTCTCCATCATTACCCCTCACCACATAGCCTCTCTCAATAAGTCACCGCCTTCCTCTACACCTCCACCTACTCACCAAGTGGCCACCCTTAGCTTTTCAAATGAAGAGATCACTCCCTTCTAGTCTGACAACCTGACCCCACACTTTTAATCTCTATATTTATCGATAATATACACATACCATGTGTTATGATCGATGGTGGTGCTAGCATTAACATCATCTTCTCCCATGCATATGAAAAAATGTGGATACCTACCAATTACATGCATGGTAACCCAGTTATGTTGCGCTCCTTCAATGATTCCATGACCTCTACCCTAGGTACCATTGTTCTCCACATCCACATGGGTCCCCACACCTGTCCCAAAGCTTTTCAATGTCCTAGAGGAGGATTCCTAATATAACTTGTTTCTCGGCTGACCTTGGATCCACGCCATGGGTTGTGTCCCTTTGAATTTACACCACTGCCTCAAATTTGAGCATGAGGGACATAATTACACCATCCCTTCCAACCCGTCACCTTTAAATACCTGTAACATGCTATATCAGCCTAATGATGTACTTGTACCAGTCAAGGCATCTACCACCTTCACCTACTAGCCAATGTGCCAAAACTATCTCTAACTCTGTTGCATATAAACTTGTTATCCCCACTACTACTGCAACATCTACCGCTGACCTACCTATTTCCTCATCATCTAGTGAACCATTTATCCATACTACCCACATACCAGCTATTGATCCCTTAGAAGGTGTTTTTAATGCCTCACTCTAGGGGAATACCACGTATACAATATCGACACCTTCCTCACCCTACAAGAGTTTGAGAACCTGTGCTAACACCCTTGTTATGATATACACATCAACAAAGTTTTTCCTTATGGCCCTCCCTACCTTCTCACTAATCTAACATATGGGGGACTCAAAATGACCACCTATAAACCCAAACCTCCATCCCAAACCCAACCATTTTCATCTGACCTACACTCCCTCACTAACCACCACTTCACTCACACTTTCCTCCATTGGTGCATGTAAAAAGGATTTGGCTTCATATTTTATGAACAGGGCCACCATACTGTCATTCCATGTACTCTTGTAAACACAATCACCGTAGTGACATTGGTTTTGATGCCCCACCTTCCAAGATGGTTCGTGTCGACCTCATCCAGGTCAGGAAATATTCCACTTCTCATTCACCCACATTACCAACTTCCCCCACAGAGTCCATAGATCCAAAATCTATTCCTCCTAACTCATTTTTTCTTAAACACTTTCCTTAGGACCACTGACCTATCAACGCGATGGCGAAGCTCCCTCTTCTCTCCCACTCCTATATCCTGACATGATCACTGATGATACGCCTTTTATTAACATCGTTAAATGTTAGGATGATGAGTCCATCATCACCAAACTTGGTGCAGAAGACTCTTATATTCAGTAGTTTTTTACCCTCTAAGATGCAAACCATGTTGAAAGAATCAACCATCAAAATTGACATTACCACTCAGGACGACCCACACATTCTAAAGATTGGCCAATCCTTAGATGCTACTGAGCAAGAAGCCTTCACGTCTTTCCTTTGGGACCATAGCAACGCATTTTATTTATCCTATGTCAATATGCCTGATTTTGGTCTACAATATTGTAACCATTCCTAATGCCAAACCCATCAAACAAAAGCTATGGAAAATACATCCTTGCATTTCTCTTCTGGTCAAAGAAGAGCTTCACCGCCTTCTCTCAGTTTCCTTCATTCTACCCATTGAGTATCCCCAATTGATTTCTAAATTTTTTCATGTCACAAAGGTGACAGGGGGACTCTGTATTTTAATGGAATTCTATGACCTCAACCTCAAGTTTCCTAAAGACAATTTCCCTCTACCCCGCATCAACCAATTGGTTGATCTCACCGCTGGCCAAGAAATGCTATCACTCATGGAAGGTTTCTTGAACTACAATCAAATATTACTAGCTCCAGAAGATTAACACAAGAATGATTTCATCAACCCTTGGGCAACTTTCTGCTATCGAGTCATGCCTTTTGGTGTAAAAAATGCTGGTGCTACATACCAGCGAGCCATGACTTACATCTTCCATGAAATCATGCATCACATACTGGAAGATTAAATAGATGATCTTGTGTCCAAATCTAAACATCAAACCAAACACTTGCCAGTCCTTAAAATCATCGTTGACCATCTCACCAACTATTATGTGTGCCTTCAACCAAAGAAGTGCATCTTTGCGGTATTTTCTTATAAAACTCCTAGGTTTCATAGTTTCTTTGTGTGACATAGAATTCAATCTTGCTAAAGTCAAGGCTTTTCTGGAAATGCCTCCACCCAATAATCTCCATCAAATCTAAATCCTACAAGAAAATTTTCAATCTATTCGTCATTTTATCTCACAAATTTTTGACCATTGTCAGCCATTTCATCATCTTCTCAAGAAAGATGTTTCATTCAAATGGGATGATGAATGCCATAAAGCCTTTAAGGAATAAAAACAATACCTCATTCAACCACTAGTTCTCATTCCTCCTAAGGATGACCAACCCTTTACCTATATATTTCCATCACTGACCATTCTTTGGGTTGCAAGCTTGCTCATCATGATGAGCAACATAGAGAGCAAGTGGTTTATTACATAAGCCATACCCTTCTTGACTATGAAACTAGATATACCCATGCCAAAAAACTCTAATTATCCTTAGTTTTCGTTGCCACCAAACTCTGTCGTTACCTACTCAATCACAAAACCTTCGTCAACACTAATACTAACCCATTAAACTATATGTATGCCAAACCCTATCAACATCAACGAGTCGCATTTGGGCTTATGCTTCTTACCGACCTTGACCTCAAATTCCATTCATCAAAATTCCATTAAGGGCTAGGATATTACCAACCAACTGGCTGATGCACCTATTTTTAGGGATTAACCATCTAAATTTGACTTCCGAGACAAGTCTGTAGCCACCCTTTCCCTAGATGAACCTGCTTACCAAATGACACTCTTCTTTGATGGCTCCAAGTGTCAGTGTGGGGGTGGGGCTAGTGTTATCCTCATTCCTCTTGATGGTGAAACTATATATTTGTCTTGCAAGCTCAATTTTGTTTGTATAAACAATATTGTTGAATACAAAGCATGCATATTGGGTCTCCAGACTACTTATGCCTTAGATGTTAATTTAATCAATATCTTTGGTGATTCTCAGTTGGTCATAAATCAAGTCAATAGTATATACCAGTGTCATAATAAAATACTTCAATGGTATAAGCATCACATAGACATAGTTTTGACCACCTTTGACCATTATGCACTTCAAACCACCCCATGTTCTACCAATAAATTTCTGGATACCATGGCATGCTTGGCCTCTCAAATACCTACTTCACCTGATGACTCTAAAATATTTTTCACAATACAAAGGCTACAATCACCCTCTTATTTACCTTGTGAGGTCTACTCTATCAGAGCCTTTACCCTTGACCCAATGGACCTTTAGTATAAGAAATATGTAGACTATCCTTCCCTTTCCATTCTACCGGCTGATCTCACTCGTAATGGACAATGTACCTTTCTTAAAAGTGTCTCTTGTTATGTCATCATGGTGATCTTATTTACAAGCGAGACTTTGATAAAATTATCTTATGATGCCTAACAAGTTCCAAAATTCCCTACACCATCAAGGAAGTCCATGATGGAATTTATGTAGGTCACTTTGGTGGCTTAGCTATCACACAATGCATTCTTCTCCTAGGCTATTATTTTCCAACCCTAAACCGTGACTTTTATGATTATGTCAAACATTGTGTGAAATTCTAGCAACATGCTAATCTCCATCACACACATAGTCATGCCTTACAGGTTGGACGAGACCTTTGGCCTTTCTCTCAATGGGGTTTGGATCTTATTGGTGAGATCAACCCCCATTCTTCATAATGTCACCAATGGATAATAACCGCTACTGAATATTACACTAAATGGGTAGAGGCCATTCCTCTAATTTCTACAAAAGCTGAGAAAATATGTGAATTCATCAACCATCACATCATTTTTCATTTTGGTGTTCCTCACCATCTTATCTCTGATAACGGAAAAATGTAGTGTATGTTTAGACAACCACTTGAGCCGCAAGAAACAACCTAGGGTTAGCTAGAAAAAATTATGGAATAATTGTTTTTATTAGGATTATCCATAACCAAGTTGCAAGGAAATGGTTAACCCTGTTAGGTTCTGGACCAGTTCAATTTCACTAGGAATTTTTTTTCCTTCATTAGCAATATCAAGTTTACATGGTTGAAAAATTAGAGTTAGATGATTTCGTTAGGTTCAGGGAGAAATTTACCCCTATACCCACTCTCTAATATGCTCTGAGATTCAACAGGACTTTTCTCATACTCATCACTTCCAAAATTTCCCTAAATCATTCCCATTGGATAGGAAATTTTCTCACCTTTCTAGTGATATAAATAAGTTTTCCTAAGTCCTTATATTTTTCAAGTTATGGGCCGGTGGACTTTAGTGGAGAAATTTTCCCAAGGGACAATCCACGGGCCTAGGGAGGAAAATTTTCCCCCTTACACAGGTCAGCGGAGAGGGGAGAGAAACTTAGCACAATTTTCTTTTTTTTGGGTGCATAAGCACAAAATGTATTCGCGCAACCACGAGCTCGGTGAGGATACACGTGTCACTCAGGGATTGGCACAGGAAAAATGGGATGGGCGAGAGTGGTGGAAAATTTGGGATTTTGGGGTTAAAAGCTCAACGGAGAAATTTTACGTGCACCTCCACCGAAGGTAGAAAGGGTGCCACATGTCAAACCATGGTCGGGTATGGGCGATGGGGCGGCGGTGAAATCCAAGGATTTTAGCTTAAAGGGAGAAAAGTCTAAAAAATTGTAGGGCCCACATGTGCGTGAAGGAGAAATTCCAAGGCAAGGTGCTGGTGTAGGGCCACAGAGGTAATATGAAATATTTTCCAAAGGGGAACAAAAGACGCTAAGTCCAAAAACCACTCATGCTTCCGCCTAACCATGTGTCAACATGTGATTGGTCGAGGGTTAGTGGGGATGTGGGAAAAAATTGGAAATTTTTCCAAGGTCCAAAATCTTAAAAGGTTTAAGTTCAAAAACGGGTTCATCTCTCTATCATGCCACGTGATTGGCTGCGGGCAAGCGGGGATGCGGGGAAAAGTGGGAAAATTTTCCCAAGGTAAAATTTTCAAAAAAATAAAACAAAACAAGTTTAAAACTAGTCTACCCCTTCGACGTGCCACGTGGTAGGTCCTGATTGGTTGTGAGATGGCGGGGATATGGAATTTTTGTGGAAATTTTTCCAAAGTCAAAAATTAAAGTTAACAGTTAGATTTATTTTATTTTTGAATGCCAATTTAAGGTAAAACTTCAAATGGCCATTACTTTTGATAGGAAGCTTAGATTTGGACAAACAAGGACTTCCTAGAAAGCTCCTGAATCCCTCTTTACATAGAAGTAATCAAGTTTGAAATTTTATGAATCTTATCTGGTCAATTTGATGAAAACAATATATAGGGTTTTGCAAAGTAAACAGGTAATCGTTAACTTATAAAATTTTGTTCAATTTTGAATTCTTACTTTCTCAACATGTTAATCAAACATGCAGACATATTCTTGGATGGATTTAAGAGAGTTTTCAAGATTAACTTTAGTTGATCGAGTTGTAATTGATAATTTTCCATCTTTTGACAACAAAATGGTTGTGTAAGTTCAAATTGGATTTTTATAAAGTTCTGAGGTTCCTTTCTTAAGTGTTAAGGTAAATTTGAGTTCCTTAGGACTTGTTACATCTAAATTTAAATGTTTCATATCTTATTGCTTAATGCAAGTTTGAACTGCTCATTTATTTAAAAAAATTTGATTGCCAAGTTTGGAAATTAAAACAGAAATCAACATTAAAGGTTCTTAAACATTTTTCCATCCTCTAAGTGTGATAATTCATTTCATTTCTAGTCTAATGCATTCAATTGATTCAGTCAACCATTTAATAATAATTATACAAAGCCTGATTTACAAATTCAACTCATTTCAAGAGAATAAAACACTATCTTTTCCTTCATATGTATTCTTCATTCCAACAGAGATTTGATTCACAACAGTAATTCAATCCCAACACAATCATGCAAGTATGAGAAGGTAGAGCATTCATTTATTAATTTCCAACATCTTTACAATTTATCTCTTTTCCATTTGATTTCTAAATACAAAATTCAATGCATGTAACATCCCTCATCACATTTCCTTTCAAAATAGAGATTAGAATATAAATTCTTTACATTTCATATTCCAATTTCTATCTTCCATTATCAATACAAATATCTTCACATTACAAATTGCTATACAATTCATCCACTGTAAAGTGGGAAGGGTTACAATGAGCTTGCTCAAAGAAGGGATTATCAAATTGTATATTCCTCTTGCTCAAAAATTGTAGCGTGCTAGTTTCTTCATCTTTTCATCTTGATCACAACAAGGAAGGGGAAAAAGAAATTCCCTCCACCCAACCAAGATATCCAATGAGAAGGGGCAAGCCATCCTTCCACATTTTCCCTCAAGCCCCAACCATATTGAAATAAGAGATGCAATACCACACATGGAAACAAAGGCTACCACAACAAACATGCAAAATTTTCACATTTAAAACACATTTCAAGAAGAATGTAGTTCACAACTACATTAAACAAGTGCAAATGAAACTAAGTCTTCATCAAGCAAGACAATAAGAGCAAGGATCTATGGGGAACTACTTATGCCTCCCAATGGGAAATGGGAGTCCACTAATACAACCCACCAAAATAAACCATCTCACATATCCTTATGCCCCCCCAAATTCCTCCTTATGTCCCCCTAAAGTTTCTTCCTTATGCCCCCCCTAAGAGTAAGAAATGCAAGATATTTCTTTTCCGAGGTGGATCCCGATCCCAAAGTCCCTCCAAAATAATATTGATGCCATTGGCATTCCCTTATACCCCCCCATTTGAAATCCCCATAGCCTTCTCCTACACCATGTCCTAAGAAGTCTACCCAATAAGCAAACATGCACATAACAACATTCATCATTTCATACATGCATGAAAGAGAAAGACACATTTTCAAAAAGATAAAGTTCCTACCTCTCCATAAGGGATTATTTCCCAAGATCAACAAGCTTCCCAATTCCAAAATGTAGTCCGAAATCATCAACACACCAGCATGCAAATGACTCCAAACTCCTTTTGTAAGCAAGGCTCCAAAATAGCAAGAAAAATTCACCCCAACAGGAATAAGAAAAGTTTCAACAACCGTCCAACAAGAAAGGAGTTTGAATTTTAAAGGAGAGGGAAGAGAAGAGGATGATTTGGATCCATGTGGGATTCGACAACATTCTTCCTCAACCCCAAGATCAAATTCAACATCATTCACCTAAACATAATAAATAAATTGAAAAATTAATTTACACACTCCAAAATAACCCATACCCCAAAAGGAATGAATTTAAAACATGTAAGAGAAGTGCAATTAAAGTTTACAATCAGTCATTTCAAAATTCATTAAAAAGGTCTAAATTTATCCTCGAAACCATAGGTACAGTTGGTGAATAATTTTAAGAGGTGTGTGTTTCACACAGAATGTTTCAGTTCTTAGAATAGAGTTGCTTCTATCCTTTCATTCTCTTGAGAAATAGATAAGGGTTAGGGCTAGGAGGAATACCTATTGATTGTTGAGAGGGTGTGCACGTACCGTAGAGAGAGATCAGATTGATTGTGAAGAACTCCTTTTTGTCTAGGAAGGACTACCTAAAAGTAAGAATACAAGACCACCAGATTTTAGTTAGACAATAAATGAGGGAACTGCGTTGGGCCCAAGAAATATTAGACTTCCTTTCGAAGGTGGTCAGTTCCCCTTTTTAATACAAATTAACACAAATGATAATAAAGAAGCTATTGCAAAATCACGATTTAGATACCTCGTCACAAAACAATAGAGACTAAACTACCAATAATAAAACGTCACATTGTTTGTTTGGTCACTAGTCATTAATATGTTCAGCTCGAGTTACAGGGATAAACTAGACTGGATCTGATGTTGTTAGGAGATAAATAGGTGAGAGGAAGGTTTTGGGTATAAGTCACAGTGACTGATGTTGGTCACTAGATAACCGATCATGGTTAGAGAACCACTGCCGGTAGGGGATTACCGACACCGGTAGGGTCAGTAATCTAGGCACTTCTGGATAAAGGTTGGTTGTAGGGTGATTGTGGGGGTTTTTCTTTAGACTGGTGGATGGCTGAGGGGAATAGTGAGATGATGGGGAAGACTCAGTGAGTGATAAAACTATCTTCTGGGCAATACAAGGATGTATGGATGGAGGTTAAGTGCAGGGTGCTGGCAGGTGGTAGATCTAGGAGTGAGCTTATAATTGCTATCAGTCAAAAGACTCAGGAAATGGTGCTTAGAAACATACAAGACACTACTTACTCTTTCTTGATGAAGATTCAGGTCCAAGGAATGTGATAAAGATAGTAAGGCTCAGTTGGGATGATCTAGTATTTGGAAAATGAGATGATGAAGCTATCCTCGGTCTTTTCCAATGCTTGAACAGGGGTGACAACAATCTAGTGGCTCAGTTGCAGTCTTCAGCTCGATGCCCTTCTTTGCAACCTCTTCTATTTTCTTCACTTGTCTCTGTCTTGCAAATGAATTTCTAGATCCTTTCCAAAATGAGTCCCACATCCTCTGTTTTTGGTTAAGGGAGGCCATTTATAGGGAACCGATGGAAGTTACGTAACTGACGGCGGTCGAGTAGGAACCGATGTCGGTTATGTCAAAGTGGGCTATTTTTAGTAAAATAGCCAACTTTCCCTCCTTTTCTCCTGAGGGATTAGTTGTGGGCTTGGTCAAGTCATTATTAGGTTTGTTTTGGTGTGGGTGAGGAGTAATTAGTCATGGGTGTGGATGTAGACCAAGTTATAGGTCTTAATTAAGTTAGTTTAGGGTTAGGGCTAGGTCATGATGAGGTGGTGAAATGAGGTGGCAGGTTTGGAGATGTAGATTTATTAATTATAAGGTAATTAATAAATAATTGTGTAAGGTTTAGGTGGTGTGGTTAGGTTGTGAAATGAGATGCAGGGCACAGGGTGTCATAAGACACAAATTTGGTGTCTACATTAGCCCCTTGTTGTCATGTAGCTTGTCTTGTAAAGCTGCACTGACAATTAATAAGAAGTGATTGCCCCAGTTAAGAGTATAGGTAATCCCCCTCAAATCTATCACAGATTGAGGCGACGTGAAATCAGGGATAGGGTTGATAAAGGGTGAATGGTGTTGAGCTGATGGTAAGATGGTGGGGTAAGTTCAAGGAAGCAGACACACGTTGAAATACAGTAGTGCGACCGGGGTACATGATTTGAAGAGAAAACAAGCAATTCATAGGCAAAGGTTGATAGGTTATCCAAACAAGGGTGATATAATCCTGGTATCCAAGGCATATGAAGTAGCTCTAGGGGATATAATGGGTAAGGTACAGGAATGTGTAGGCATGTTTGACAGTACCAAATGGTTGGTTTGGTTGAGATAAACATCACGGTCTCAGTCTAGGAAAAGTTGGTTGGCTGATCAATTCAAGTATCCTAATCATGCTAAAACATGAACAGGTGAGCTCGATTGAACAAAAAGCTACATGATGGGTGGATAAAATCATAATTTGCGGGTCTTGGGTGAGGTACGTAATTGGTGCGGCCTTGGGTCAGGCCGATTAATGAGTGAGGGCCTTGGTTCAGGTCTGATTGGTGGGGTGCGGCCTTGGGTCGGGCCGGATCGGGTGGTTGCGGCCTTGGGGCAGGCCAAATGGTTGGTTGTGGCCGTGGGTCAGGCCAAATGGTTGGTTGTGGCCTTGGGTTGGGCCAAATGGTTGGTTGCGGCCTTGGGTTGGGCTTGATTGGTTGGTTACGGCCATGGGTCGGGCCAAATGGTTGATTGCGGCCTTGGGTCAGGCCTGATTGGTTGGTTGCAGTCGTGGGTCAGGCCAAATGGTTGGTTGCGGCCTTGGGTCAGGTAAAATGGTTGGTTGTGGCCTTGGTTTGGGCCAAATGGTTGGTTGCGGCCTTGGGTCGGGCCAAATGGTTGGTTATGGCCTTGGGTAGGGCCGATTGAAGTCAAAATAAGGCTAGTCAGCAAAGCCAGGGGTAGGTGATGTAGGAAAAATTGGACATTAGTGGATAAGGGCGGGAGTTAAGGGAAGGAAGTTGGTAACCGATATCGGTTATGTGTGACCGATATCGGTTAGAAGACCCATACTAGTATTCTAGGGCACAAAATAACCGACATCGGTTATAGGTCAAAACCTATAAAAAGAAAAATACAGCATGTCATTGTCACTTTGTGAATTTGAGTGCCCAATTTTAGTTGTCTGAGGTGTGAAGTGAGTTTGTTGAGTTTGTGGGCTGAGTTGGCACCAGTTAAGTGGAGGAGTGAGTGATTGGTAGACCCCAACGAGCAGGAGGCAAGTTTCATTGGTTGAGGACCCAGCTGAGGAGATTTGGAGCCATGGCACAGCCAGAAGGAGTAGGAGGTGTTGGACTAGCTGGACCATCACCACCTATCCCACCACGATGACGTGTAGTCATACCGGTAGGCTCTGAACTCCTACCTATGTGAATTTAATGAATTTAACCTAGATTTGGGTTTTGGGTAGGAATCTAAAATTTAATAAAATAATGAATGAATGGAGGTAATTTGTAAAATGGAGTGGGTAGGTAGGCTAGTTAGGTCAATATAGCAGGGTGGGTAGGTTTTTAGGGTTTTCTTGTGGGTAAATAGGTAGAAATAGGCCAAAATGTGTTTTACGGGCCATTTTGGGTTGGGCCCCGCAATTGGATAGTGACCGATGTCGGTCACTAGGTGACCGGCATTGGTCACATAAAATAGTGTGTATACATTGTTTGGGTATAGACCGGCATCGGTTATAGGTCGACCGGCGTCGGCACATATAAGTTACTTGGGGGGACCAATGGCGGTCGAGGGTGACCGGTACCGGTCAGCATGAGTATGAGTTGTGGTTTTTGTTTGTTGTTAGAATTTTGTCGTGTTGTTTTGTTTGTTTATTTGGGGGTGAAGGGGGAGGAGGTAGAGTTGATAGGAAATGTGATTGGGGTGGGGGGAAATGGGGTTGTTGGGGGGGCTAGTTTGGGTAGGATAGATTAGGTGTTGGGTATGAAGTAGAAGGTGCTAAATTGGTGGGGGTATAATTAGATGGCTAGAGCAGATCGGGGTGGTTGGTAGGGTGTGAGATAAGTAAAGGGGATATCGTAGATGTATAGGGTTAGATAGGTTGGTGTAGATGTGTGTTGTAGAGTCAGGTTGTGGTTGGGTGGGTAAGTGGGTATAGAGAGTTAAGGTAGTTGTTATTGTAAAGGGTAGGCCTGATGAAGTGGGTTGTTTTTGCAGGCACGCCAGTAGCTCACGATGCGGGATCGGATGCCCCCGCTATTGAGGTGGATGCAGCCACATGTGTCTGCAGCACAGTGGGGCATCATGCGAGAGGTTGGACTTGACAGAGTCCAGTGGTATAGGGCTATGGATAGGGATGATAGCCTGATGGTTGCCCTCATCGAGAGATGGGATCCGGCAACCAATATCTTCCATCTCCCTACTGGAGAGATGACGATTACCTTAGAGGATGTGTATCGCATCCTGAGACTACCGATCATAGGTGAGGTAGTGTTCTAGGTGGATGTGGAGATAGTGATGGAAAACATCCTTCATGTATTCAGGGATGCAGCCCCATTGTTGACCTATCATAGCGTGAGCATTACCTATGACGACATGTATCGCACACACCGACAGGAGACATGGCTTGCCATGTTGATGATGATAGGTATCACCTGCATCACCCTCCCAGACTCAGAGGGAGGCTACTTCCCATGGGATTTGATGGGAGTTTTGCACGAGATGGTAGAGGAGCATACATGTTATGCCTGGGCACCAGTGTATCTGGTGCAGCTATACAGAGAGCTGTGGGGTTATCGCCGTATGAGGTGATTCAGTATTTTCTCGACATTTTTTTTACACTACTAGATGTACAAGAACATCATCTATATACGACCAGTAGGGCTGCCCTAGCAGCCAGGGCCACATATAGTATATGGATATGGACTTCAGAGGTGGTTGGGAGTCGTGGGCCAGCCACGAGCGGTGCTCGCAGGATGGGATGTGGCCTACTACCATCATATGTTAGAGGGCTTGACCGCACTAGACATTATATGGAGGCCCTACAGAGGCCATCAGCCCTGAGGAGGAGCCCGAGCATAGATGCGCTGGATCCAGTATAGTTTCTGGATAGCTGGACGGAGGCCCGGTGAGTATGAGCGGATACCCTTAGAGAGGGTATGACGGCAGTTAGGCTTGCGACAAGATGAGCCACCTCCCTTCCCATAGTATCAGAGGGATGATGTATAGGCCCCACTACCTACACCATAGCCTGTTGACCCAAATTGGGTAGAAGAGAAACCGGCTGAAGATACAGTGGATGATGCCAGAGTGACAGGGGACTTTTTGGTTTGGTGAGCAGGGGAGAGAGCATCCAGGAGAACACAGCCCGCATAACCATATTTGGTGACTATTATAGTGGAGAGGGACCGGCTCTTAGGATAGGTGTAATTATTACAAGGCCAGCTTGCTACTACATAGGCACAGATTGGGGTGTTATATGGGCAGTTAGCCCAGGGACAGGCTCAGGCACAGCCGCAGGCACCGGTAAAGCCACAGGCACCGCCATAGGCACAGGCATCTCCATAGGCACATGTACGTAGGTACAGGAATAGGTACAAGCACCCCCACAAGCACAGGGTGTACTGGCAGGATAGGGGCCACTTCTAGTAGGAGTCAGGGGACCAGCCCCCGCAGCCATGGTGGCACTAGCCCGCTATATGGAGGAGAGAGCGGAGGCCCGATATTATCAAGATGTGTTTGATGGTACTAGGGTTGACTATCAGCCATACGTGGCACACAGAGCTGAGACATCTCTGGAGCTAGAGATCCCAGGGGGGCGCAGCCACAGCTGGTGGGTCTGTTACAGGGAGGAGGTGAGAGCTAGCACAGGGGCCAGCAGGGAGACGGGCCGACGGTGGTGGAGAGAGCTGAGACATCCCTGGAGTGGAGATGGGTTTTTGATATTGGATATAGACACCGGTTCTGCAAACTTGATATGTATATAGAGGCCTGCATGCCCACATATGATTTATTTATTTATTCATTTTTGTTGTATATACCGACCTACGAGCCGAGTATATTTTTGACATGAGAGACCGGTCTGTGAGCTGAGTCGAGATTTTGACATGGATAGCGGCCTGCGTGTTGGCTTTGTATTATTTTTAGATCACAGAGGCCCCCATGTAGGGCAAGTTGTATATTTTGACATTGATATATATATAGATGATGATTTTGATCCACATGGTGTGTAAAAAAATGTCTTATGTGTTTTGTCGATGGTTTTTGAAATTTAATGTATATAGATGATGTTGATGAAATTGTGATGATATGTATATGTGTTGATGGGATTTTGATGACAAATATTGATAATGATGTCGTTATGCAAGAAAAAGAGGCGGGTGCCACCAAAAATTTACAAAAAAATTAAGAAAAGGCCTAGGTTTAAGCAAAGGGAGACATATGACCGATGTCGGTTAGCCAACCGATGCCGGTAGATATATGACCAATGCCGGTTAGGTAACCAATATCGGTTATGCTAAAACAATCTTTTCTAAAAATAGAAAAGCTTGGGAGACAACTTGAGTTCTTATTTTTAGAGGCATGCAATAAGTTAAATACGAGAATGCGACGGTGTTTGACGACTGATATAGGTAATTACATGGGAGAATTGAGTGATAAGGAAGAAAGAGATAGGTAAAGTGATTGTGGGCTGAGATTAAGAAGGCATAAAGGAAAGTTATATTGAAGAGGGTGGTGAACATGGCTGAATAAGGAGAAGCATCCAGCGGGAAGAGACGAGAGGGAAGACAGGTTCCACCTCAAGCTGCTGTGTCCCAAGAGGTAAACTGTTTGGTTGTAATTTAATTCTTGCATGTTTTATGAATAGGATGAGAGAAGGTAAGTGGATAGAGACGAGAAAGAAAAGGTGATAGGTAAGGGTTTGGGATGGGGTGAGTGTTATGGGGTAGGTAAGAAGGGGTTTCGCGTATGTTTGTAGGTGCAGAGAGGAGTAAACGAGTAAAATAATTATCGTAGGGGATGTTTTTTAAGTAGGCTGTATAGGATTGACAGTGACCGGTATCATTTAGAGATAACCGGTATCAGTTAGGCAACCAGTATCGGTTATCTATAACCGATATTGGTTACTGTATGAAATTCCATAATGTGAGAAAAAACACTTGGGGATTTGATTTATTGAATGGTTTGTTTGTTGATTTGATGTATGCAGGCAGAGGCAGGGTTGAGGATGAATGATAGTGTGCCAACTTTGTCGTCACGAGTCTGAGTGGATGTAACACCAGCTGAATGGGCATTGATAAACCATGTGGGGTTAAGTGGAATTCGTTATTATTCATGAATCACCCGCAATCATGCTATGTTGCAGGCGTTGATTGAGAGGTGGAATCCGGAAAAGAATACCTTGTATCTTCCAACAAGGGAGATGACAGTGACGTTGGAATATGGGTTTAGAATTTTGAAGCTCCCAATTGCAAGAAGACCAGTGTATCAGGCGGTGCCTAGCACAGCGCAGGGAGAGATAACAGTAGTATTTGGTCTAGATACACAAGATTTGACACAGTGAGGTTTGACATTCATTTATGGTATAATGTATGCAGCACACCCTAAGGCAACAAGGTTGGCAGTCGTATTAATGATAGCGGTGGGGTATTATGCATTACCAAGGGTGGATAGGGGAAGATTTGCAAAATCATTGATGTGTATTATTTGGGAAATGATAGAAAGGAGTGTGACTTTCGCATGGGCACCCGCATATCTGGCAGAGCTATACAGGGGTTTATGGGCCTGGAGGTGAAATCACAGGATGACTCTAGATTGTGCATACTTATTACACTATTGGGCCTATGAGCACATTGTCTGTGTGCGACCAGTAGGCTGACCAATCCATGAAAGAGAGACAGGAGTGCAGAGGTTGGGATTCAGACGATCGGTCCAAATAGAACAAGAGGCGAGATCCCAGGCCATGACAGATGACATCGAGTAGTATAGGTAGATGTGGGAGATGGTGACGATTGCAAATATTATTTTGAGGCCTTACGGGAGCTATATGGTGACAGAGAACATAGCTGAGGATTTGAGGGGTGTAGAGCAATTGAGGTGGATCGCGGGGCATAGGCCAGGTGAGTACGAGAGGATTCCTCTAGATCACGTGCGGCGAAAATTTGGATTTGTTCAGGATATACCCATGGCTTATAGACCATACATGAGGATCGACACTGAGGCATCATTCTCACCTCCCTGGCCGACACCTCCAGAAGGACCAGAAGAGATAGCAGCTGATCGCAGGGTAATGGATGCAGGAGCGAAAGAGGCTTATAGATTATGGTGGGTAGCAGAGCTGCGAGGTGTACGTGAGAGGGCCGATCATCCTGACATAGCTGTGATTACAGCGGAGAGATATTGCCCTGCAATATTTGGTTCACCAGCTTCAAACACAGGTGAATGAGACAACAAGATTGTTAGAGGTTTCACAGTTACAAGTGGAGAGACTAGAGGCAAGATTCCTCCACGCGAGAGGGCGTATTCGTATGTTACAGGAGATGTTGGCGGATCAGTGGGAGGAACCAATAGCAGTGGCACCTTTGAGGATGTAGAGGCTAGGTGAGTGGCGTCGACGATCATGATCACCACCTGATTCAGGATGAGGCAAAAGGGTTTAAATGAATTTCATAGTGGTATAAGAATAAATAAGGATGTTGACCTGCGCGTCGTCGATGATAGAGAAGATGTATTTGTTTAACATCTAAATAAAACTGAAGATGTATGTTGATTTGAGTTATGATAATAATGAGAATGGTTCTGTTTTGAATGTTTGTTTGGAAAAAAAGGATAAAGTTGAATGTTATCAAATAGAAATACACAAAAATATTTATATTTACAACATATGATAGGTTATGGTAGGGGATGGTTGAGCTAACATTGGGAGACCCCATGTCTCCTAAGTTCTGCCTACATAGCCCATTGCACAAAGCAAGGAGGGGCCTCAGACCGATGTAGTTCTCCCTTAGGACCAGGGAGAGGTGAATTCAGGCAATGTGGTTGTGGTTAGGCAATTTGTTGGTTGGTGAAAATATTGATATTGGTAGGGTAATGTTGTTGGTGTTGGTAAGGGATTGAAGTTGTTGGTGTAGGTATAGGTGAAGTGAAAGTTTTCTTACCCAAGTAGTAGGGAACCGTGTCCTGATTAAGGTCAACACATAATCCTAGATTTGAGTAAAAAGAGGCAAAAGGGTCCCGTAGTTGAGAAGAGCTAAACAAACCACATATTAACGTAGGATGAGCTTGAATCCCTAGGTACCTTGCATATGCAAGAAGTCAATAGGTGAAAAGAGTTGTATAATCAAAATATATTGGATATACGTCACGTCCCTTGAGTTTTGTTGCATTGACGAATGGTGAGGTGAGGTGGTTGGTAGAGCTGGGACGCAGAGAATTTGTTATAAGGTGATTATGTTGACAAAAGAAAACCAAACCTAAATAGACAAGTACATGACTCAAAAGTGCTTTTGAATACTACTTTTATTTTTCTGGATATAGGCTGATCGATACAGAGAAGTCTACAAGGGATATGTATTTTGTTGTTCTTGAGGTCTTCACGAAGCTGATCAATGCGAGAAGCTTCTGATAAAGGCTTACTTTGTATAGTTTTCCTTCAAGGGAGCAGTCTATTTATAGTAGTAGAAGTGGCTTTGCACATAGCTATCCTTTGGGGGAGTAGTCTATTTATAATAGCATAAGTGTCTTTGCACATAACTGTCCTTCGAGGGAGCAGTCTATGTATAACTTAGAGGTCTAGATGTCCGTTTGGCATGAAGCATCTAGTTTTGTCGGAAGTTTGACTCAAGAATATCCTAGAATTGTATAATTGAGAACTTGTTATTTTGATACTTTTAAGTCATGGACCCGACTAAAAAGGAGAAGGCATCTGTAAGAGGAGGTGATGATCAAACCACGTGAGTTTGATTCTACTTTAAGATGAACAAAACAAGGTGTATGAAGTGGTAAATGAGCTCAAGGGATGAGCACAAGGTAGATAAGAAGTGATATAACACTAAATTCAACAGTAGAATGGCCGAAGATGCAAGGCATTAAGGGGTTCAGGCTCAGGTGTACCATTAAGCAAAGCTAAATGACAAGTGCTTGATCTGTAAGTGTGAGTGACAATGTAAGGCCCAATCTAATTAGGAGCAAATTTTCCACGTTTTCTCTTTTCTAGTTTGGTTACATGTTGATTCTCTTTGAGGACAAGATCACCAACCTTAAAGTTATGCTCATGAAGTCTGCTTATCATAAGCACACTTGATGCGCTTTTGATAGATTTGAAGGTGTTCAAGAGTTGTAAGATGATGCTCGTCAAGAAGCTCCAATTGGGCTAACCGCTCTTGGCGGTAATCATCATTTGTGAGAATATCCTGAAGAGATATTCTTAGGGAGGGTATTTGTATTTTGAGAGGCAAAACAGCCTTGGTACCATATACCAAAGAAAATGGGGTGGCATTAGTGGAGGTATGAATTCTAGTCCGATAAGCCCAAAGGGCAAAGGGGATGTGATCATGCAATTTTTTTCCAGAATCGTTAACGACTTTCATGAGAATTTTGGTCAGGGTTTTGTTAGAAGATTTAGCTTGACCATTTTCTTGTGGATAGTAAGGTGATGAGAAGTTAAGTTTGATACCAAATTTGTCACAAAGGTCTTGTAATAACTTGTTTTTGAAATATTTTCCATTATTTGTTATCAGGCGATGAGGAACACCAAAATGACAGATAATGTGATGGTTAATGAATTCTACAATTTTTTCTTTTTTGGTTGAAATGAGTGGAATGGCATCCACCCATTTAGTGTAATATTCAGTTACTGTGATTATCCAACGGTGACGTTGCAAAGAGGGCAGGTGAATCTCACCAATAAGGTCTAAACCCCATTGTGAGAAAGGCCAAAGATCTCGTGCGACCTGTAGCGGATGGCTAGGAGTATGTTAAAGGTTGACACGTTGTTGACACATAACACAAAACTTAACATATTGGTAGCAGTCATTATTAAGAGTAGGCCAATAATAGCCTAGGCAAAGGATCCGTTTGGCCATGACAAGGCCACTAAAATGTCTGCCACAAATACCGTCATGGACTTGTTGGATGGTATAGGTAACCTCCGCACCGGTTAGACATCGAAGGAGGATGTCATCAAAGCCACGTTTATACAGGAGTCCCCCCCATGACGACGTAATGAGAAAAACTTTTAAGAAAAGCACATTTTCTGTTACTCGTAAGGTTAGATGGGAGAACAGAGATTGTAAGGTAATTGTGAAATTGGTGATACCAAGTATCCTTTGAATCAGTGGAGACATTATTTATCATACCAACATCCAGGGCTGAGTAAGATGGGGAAAAGAGTTGTTGGACCAAGAAAAATATGTCAGAGTCAGTTGGTGATGCAGGAATTTATGAGGCTAAGCAAGCCATAGTATCCGTAAATTTATTAGTTGAGCGGGGAATGGTTTGGATAGAATAATGAGTAAATAAGGTCAAAAGTGAATCCACGTAATATTTGTACTTTTGAAGTTCCTCATTTTTACATTGGTAGATGCCCGTAACTTGATTGACGACCAGTTGAGAGTCACCAAAAATGTTAATAGATTTTACACCTAAGTGTAACACAACTTGGAGACCCAAAACAAGGGCCTCGTATTCCGCTATATTATTAGTACAGGGGAAATCGAGCCGGAATGAAAGAGGCATAGGTTCAGCCTCCAGAGGAATGAGAACAACACCAGCCCCTTCGCTACGCTGGAATTTGGATCCATAGAAGAAGAGGGTCATTGGATATGACTCATCACTGAGTGAAAGAGTGGTAATGAGTTCATCAGGGAAAGTAAAATTGGTAAATTGTTCCCCAGGTAAAGGAGCTTCCGCGAGTTGGTCTGTAATAGTTTGTCCTTTGATTGATTTCTGGTGTACAAACTCAAGGTCGAGGTTAGCGAGGAGCATAAGCCATCGGGCGATGCATTGGTTTAGATGAGATTTGGCATACATATAATGGATAGGTTCCACGTTGGTGATGACAAAAGTTTTGTGATTCAGGAGGTAGTGTCGGAGTTTGGTGGCCACGAATGATAGGGCTAGGCACAACTTTTCTACATGTGTATACCTCGTCTCGTAATCCACCAGAGTACGACTTATGTAATAAACAACTTGTTCTCGATGCTCGGAGTTACGATGTGCGAGCATGGCTCCTACAGCGTGGTCGGTGGCAGAAAGGTAAAGGTAGAAAGGGTGTTTTCCCTAAGGTGGAATAAGCACAGGTGGCTCCAAGAGATAGGCTTTAAGAGCCTCAAAGGCTTAGTGGCACTCTTCACTCCATTGAAAGACAATGTCCTTTTTAAGGAGATGATGGAAAGGTTGACATCGATCTAAGAGTTGTGAGATGAAATGCCAGATAGATTGGAGTTTGCCCTGCAAACTACGTAATTGTTTGAGGTTAGTGGGTGGGGGAATTTCTAGGATAGCTTGGACTTTAGCTAGATCGACCTCGATGCCATGCAAAGAGACAATAAAACCAAGGAGTTTTCCCGAAAGGACACCAAATAAACATTTCTTTGGTTGAAGACGAACACAGTATTGTAACAGGTGATCGAAAATAATGGTTAAAACATCGAGATGTTCACTGTGATGTTTATATTTGCCAAGAAGATCATCGACATAATCCTCAAGGATAGTGTGCATAATGTCATGAAAAATGTAAGTCATAGCTCGCTGATAGGTCACACCAGCATTCTTAAGGCTGAATGGCATGACATGATAGCAGAAGGTTCCCCAAGGAGTTATGAAGGTGGTTTTATGTTGATCAACCGGGGCTACCAAATTTTGATTGTATCCAGAGAAGCCATCCATGAGGGAAAGCATCTCATGGCCCGCAGTGAGATCAACAAGTTGATCAATACTTGGTAGGGGGAAGTCATCCTTTGGACAAGCAAGGTTAAGGTCCTAGAAATCTGTACATATCTGAAGTCCCCCCGTTGCTTTAATAATAGGTACGATGTTAGAAATCCATTGAGGATAGTCAATAGGTAAGATGAAGGAAACAGAAAGGAGTCATTGAAGCTATTCTTTGACCAAGAGGGAAATACGTGGATGCATTTTTCTCAGTTTCTATTTAACTGGTTTAGAATCAGGTTTCAGGGTAATGTTATGGACAGCAATGTCAGGATCAATTCCTGACATGTCAGCCTAGGACCACGTGAAAGCTTGGTTGCGGGCACAGAGAAAGGTAGTAAACGCAGTTTGTTCTGATGCGTTAAGAGATTTTCTGACCTTCACAATGTGAGGATCGTCCTCTGTGTGGATGTTGATTTCTATAGTCGACTCATTCAACATGGTTTGAGTTTCAGATGGTAATGCGCATTGAATATAAGAGTCGTCTGCACCAAGGTAAGTGAGGATGGAGTCGTCATCCTAGCACTCAACAACATTAATTGAAGGCGAGTCCTCTTCGATCATGTCTGGATATAGAAGGGGAAGAGAAGATGGGTCTTCATTATCATGTTGATAAGTGAGAGGACCCAGGAAGATAGCGTTTATGAACAAAAATTTTAGGAGGGATAGATTCAGGGTCTATCGACTCTATGGGTGACAATGGAAAAATGGGTCATGATGGTTCGGAAGGAGTGACTTCATCATCTTCCTAGATACAACAGATATGTGGTGTCTTTGGTGTAGGTGGTTTAGAGAATCCAAGACCACGACGATCTTTGTGTTTGCGTGTAGTTACGGGAATGATCGTATGTCGGCCTTGTTCATAAAGACCGAAACCAAAGCCCTTCTAAGCACAGCGTGTCAAGAAGGTGAGGGCAAAGTGATGATTAGTTAGATATTGAAAATTAGATTGGAAGGGAAACACACCAAGGGGAGGTTTAGGGGTGACAGAGGATGTATTGCCATCCCCATATGTTAGGTTGGTGCGGTAATTAGGTGGTCCGTAGGAGATTACCTCCCCCACACGACGGTCATAGGTAGGATGCACATATAACTTTCCATACTCCTATGGGGTATGGAAAGATCTAACATTATATAGGTGATACTCCCATAGCGTAAGGCGTTGAAAAACATCTACTAAGGGATCTGAGGTCGGGATGTTGTCCATGGGGAAGGAAGCGGTATTTACGGCGGCAGTTTCATTGGTTGAAGGTGTAGGTGCGGTCGAGGTGGAAGGTTGAGGTGTGATAAAAATAGGTGGTTGGGTTGGATGAATGGGTGTCTTGACTAGTACAAGCACATCATTAGGGTGATATAACATATTGTAGGTTTTAAAGGGGGGAGTGTCAGATTTTACGGTGTAGGACTTCCCCTCATACTCTAATTTTATGCATCTATGTAAGGTGGAGGGAACGCATCCCATAGCCCAGATCTAAGGGCGGCCTAACAACATGTTGTATTGGAATTCTCTCTCAAGGACATAGAAGAGTTCAGGGAAAGTACATGGCCCTACACGAATGTTAAGGATCACGATGCCTAAGGTAGAAGTAATAGCATCATTGAATGAACGCAACATGGTGGGGTTGGCACACATGCAGCTAGAAGGGATATTCATTTGTTGGAAGGCTTTGGAAGAGATTATGTTTAAGCTAGCACCCCCGTCGTTCATAACACGATGTACTCGAATGTCCCGGATGTAAGCCGAGATGAAAAGAGTGGGGTCAGGATCTTCTGCACCAAAGTCAACAATTTCGTCTTCGGAGAAACTAACAGCAGCGGCTTGCTATACAGGGATGTAATTGGTAGTTTGTTGGGTGAGAGAAGCAACGTGGTTGGGTGTTAAAATGGAGGTAACGGGCAAGGTTTCGTTAGGTAGGACCTCTATCCCTTGAAGGATTTCAACGAGAGCTTATTGATGAGATTCAAAGGTTTGAATTAGATCATACAATGTCATTTTTATAGGTGATTGGTGAAGCTATTTGATCATGGTACGGTGGACCACTCCATCAGAGACAGGGTAGGTAGGTCCACGAATAACCAGTTTAGGTGGTGGTGCGATCGGGATGGCGGACAGAGAAAGAGAGGCCGCAAGTGTGCTTTCTTTAGCCTTCCCATTGTTTTTATGACCTCGAGTAGCAATTAATCATGTTGATCTCATGGATACGAGAGGAGGAAGATGGTAGGGATAAATCATTGTTTTCAAGAGGCAGGGTTGCAATGATGATAGATTTTGACAAGGTGGGGATAGGTGGTATAGGAGAAGGAATCGAAGCTAGGGGCTTCTCCCTTTGTAAGTTGTCCTTCTTAGGTTGTCTATCCGAGATAGGTAACTGACGAAGGATGGATTTCAAAGCTTTGCATCCCTCTACATCATGTCCTGGTGTGCCGTGGTAAGCGCAAATTTTAGACTTATCATAACCTATAGGTTGAGGCTTAGATGGATCATAGGGTCTAAGTGGTGGTAGGGAAATGGTCGCATTCTCCACCAACATATCAAGGATTTTGGTGTAAGATCCTTTGAGCGGGTCAAAGTTAGAGGAAAATGAGGCTATTGACTAGGTGGGTTTTGGTAATGATTGGGTATGGTTGATTCGTATGGGTGGTGGTTTGGACAAGGGATTTTTATAATTGGATTTAACTAAACTTGGCTTTTTTGGCGCAGAAGTTATGTTTAGCTGGTCAGATGACGTGGTAGTAGAAAACAACCACAGAGAAAGAGGAGTGACAGAAAACAAATCCTTTGATGATGGAGTTTTTTTAGGGTTGATAGGTGGATAGGATACTTGGGGTGGCGGTGTTGATACACCCATGGATCTCTGTATGGGTGTAGAAGGCGCAAGTCGTTTTAAAGAAAACGAAGGAGGTATGATGTATTGAGGCAAGGTGGAGGGGTGAGGTCCCAATATAGAAGGTAGGTGTGATGGTGAGGGTTTTAGTTATGACAGAGGCATAGATTAGAGTTGAGGAGATCAGGTCTGTCTCCTAGGTGGATTAACGACTTTATTTTTGGATAAATCTAACCATTTAGTGGGTGTGTTAGGTTAGGTATTAGTGAATTCCCAAGCGTAGGGGAAGGTTTGGTCAGGTTAAAAGAGGTGGATGAGGTACTTGGTAGAGATGCGGGGGGTAAAGATGAGGACATAGGCATTTTGAGCTTTTGTAAACACTTCGGGTATATGGTAGAGGTGTCTGGATCAGTCATCTGCATTTGAGTAGAGCATGGTGTACTCAAACGCTCCCATAGGACTCATCTATCTTCTGACGGGTGACAATCCTCACGTGTGAATAGGAACTTTTGTATGGAAGAGAGGTGGGTTGTGATTCCGGTCCACTATGGGTGTGATACAGGGGATAAATGAGGCACTATATCAATGGGTGTTAAGAGGTTAACCGGTCGCTAAAAAGATTTAGGCGATGAAGAACTAATAGGTAGGAGGGCATGTTTGAGAGGATCCATCATGATTAAAGAATTTGGTGATGTTGGTTCGAGGGGTTTCTCGTCTAAGGATGACAGAAACAGTGGTGAGCCTTCCTCTTGTACAGCAAGAGTGGTAGAAGGAGATTTTTGGGAAATAGATAAGTTAGATAACATCCACTCATAGTCTTGTAGGGATGTGGTGTAAGAAGGCTCATCTGTGAGAAGAGAACTCTGGGTGGTTAATTCCTTTATGGGTAAAGGAATGGTAAGGTTATCATTTTTTCTTGATGGGGGTGAAGGGTATTGGATCCCTGTGTTAGTAAAGAGGCTCATTCAGAATTTCCTCGATAGGAGATTTTGGTTGGAAGTCGAAGACCGCATGGATTTCATGAACACTATCCTCAGCTAAGATATCTTGGTTTATGTTAGTGTTAGATGAGTGGTTTGGGAATGGTTTGTTGATGATTTTCAAATTTCAGTTAGCAGGGGCATTAAGATTATCGAGGGTTATATCCCCTACATCAACCATTTCTTGCACTATGTTTTTCAACATCTTACAGTTTTCATGACTGTGTCCCTTCACGCGGTGGAAGTTACAGAAGTCATTTTCTTTGTACCAAGAAGGTATAGCGCGTGTGGAATTAAAACCGGAGTGAGGTTTAATAGGAGGTAAGGTGATAGCTCCTGCTTTGAGTAATTTTTCCAATATCACACCATAAGTTTCTCCCAAGGGAGTGTAATTGATGGGCTCGGCTTTATACTTATAGGTGTTTTTTGGCAGGGTATTAGACGGTGCTTGGGATTTGACCATCACTGCATGTACAGCTCCTTTATATTTCGAAGCAGTCGATGCATGAGAATTCGTGGTGTTGGGTTTGTTGGTGGAGTCTTAGGTTCAGAAATTAGGGTTTTTGTTGCGCAACCACAATTTCTCGTCCTCTAAGGCTCGAATCTCTAGTTTTTAAGCCATAGTAAAGGCCTTATCAAAGGTACGAAAAGTTTGAATTTGGAGGGTAGGAGAAATGTGCTTAGTGCAGGCCCACATAAAGATTTCAATAAGTTTTGCCTGAGGCAAGGCATAAGTAAGTTGGTTGATAAGGCCCCCGCCATCGTCCAATGAAATCTGTGATAGATTCATCTTCAAATTGTCGGATGGAAAAGAGGTCGGTGATAGATACTGTCTTGGCAATGTTAATGGAGAAATGATCCAAGAAAGATTGGGCTAATCGGTTAAAAGAGAAGATTGAGTGTTGGGTTAAAGTAGTGTACCACTCCAAGGCGGGTCTTGATAAAGAAATTGGAAAGGTGCAGAGTAGTAAGGCATCGTCATGAGCAATCAGATAGCAGGCATGTCTAAATGATCGCAAGTGTTGTTGAGGATCCTCCTTACTATTAAAATGAGTAAATTTTGTTAATTCCCATTGAGGAGGATATGAATGAAGGGGGATAGAAGGATGAATAGGCTCTCGACAAACTTTCTCGTATGACAGGGTGCTACGGCTTCCTAAAACAGAAGCTTCCAGATTTTGCATCTTGTCCATCATTTGTTTGATTAAATCAGTGGTTGGATGAGATGATGGTGCGGTTGTCGTAAACAGAGGAGGATTGGGCCAAGGGCCACCACTAGAAAATGGTGGGGTTAAATGTTGATAAGGTATTGTGGATGAATATGTTGAGGCGACTGAGTAAGGATGTCCTATATAAGATGGTGAAGCCACCGGATAAGTGTGCGGATATGAAAAGGTGGGTGGAGCTTGAGAAGGAAAGCTCATGTGGATAGGTGGTAGAGAGAAAGTTGTGAAAGGGGCAGTCTGCGAGAGAGATGAGGTAGGAGGAGTCGGCGGTAATGATATGTGGGGCCCTAAATTAACCGAAGGAAAGCCAATCTATGCCGTATGAACCCCTGAAGCTACTGAGTTGGGAGATAGGGCTAAGGATGAAGAAGGCAAGGCAGAGTTATCAGGTGGGGAAGGAGCTAAGTGAGAAGCTATACTAATAGGCATACCAACAAGGAGTTGACCGTCAGGTGTATGGTCAGGGGTATGAGACAAATAGTATTGTACAGTGCTAGGATTAGCATCCAAAAATTTCACAAATTCCTTATCTCCTACAGGGATTTTGGGAACTTCACTGGTGTCCGTAGGATTCCCCATAGAATGTGAAGGGGGTGATTTAGGCAAAGGCACGGAACAGGCATGTTAAACCATGGTTGTAGCTTGTTTCTAAGTGATAACAACCATGGAAAAGAGTACACAGTAGGGATGCAATCTATTAGGAACAAAAGCAGTAACAAAATGTTGGAATTGGTAGGTTGCTGGTTTCAGGAACCGTGAAAGACAGTAACCGATATCGGTCTGGTAACCGATGTCGGTCAGACTGTAGCCGGTGTCGGTAATTTGACTGATGTCGATAGAATAGGACCAGTGTAAGAAGCTATAAAAAGTTGTTGGTTTGGGGTTAACGATGCTTAGTATACTGACCAAACTGTTCTGAAGTGATTATTGAAACAATGTATGATAGAGAAACAAAACTAAACACAAGCAAGATGCACAGGAAAATCAAGAGACTAACCCTCGGATTAGTTTTAATTATTGTGTGCTTATGCCTTAGACGCAAGATGATGTCAATCCTAAAAAAATTAGATTTGGACAAACAAGGACTTCCTAGAAAGCTCCTGAAGCCCTCTTTAAACAGAAGTAATCAAGTTTGAAATTTTATGAATCTTATCTGGTCAATTTGATGAAAACAATATGTAGGGTTTTGCAAAGTAAACTGGTAATCGTTAACTTATAAAATTTTGTTCAATTTTGAATTCTTACTTTCTCAACATGTTAATCAAACATGCAGACATATTCTTGAATGGATTTAAGAGAGTTTTCAAGATTAAATTTAGTTGATTGAGTTGTAATTGATAATTTTCCATCTTTTGACAAAAAAATGGTTGTGCAAGTTCAAATTGGATTTTTATAAAGTCTCTGAGGGTCCTTTCTTAATTGTTAAGGTCAATTTGAGTTCCTTAGGACTTTTTACATCTAAATTTAAATGTTTCATATCTTATTGCTTGATGCAAGTTTGAACTGCTCATTTATATAAAAAATTTTGATTACCAAGTTTGGAAATTAAAACAGAGATCAACATTAAAGGTTCTTAAACATTTTTCCATCCTCCAAGTGTGATAATTCATTTCATTTCTAGTCTAATGCATTCAATTGATTCAGTCAACCATTCAATAACAATTATACAAAGCTTGAATTAGAAATTCAACTCATTTCAAGAGAATAAAACACTGTCTTTTCCTTCATATGTATTCTTCATTCCAACAGAGATTTGATACACAACAGTAATTCAATTCCAACACAATCATGCAAGTATGAGAAGGTAGAGCATTCATTTATTGATTTCCAACATCTTTACAATTTATCTCTTTTCCATTTGATTTCTAAATACAAAATTCAATGCATGTAACATCCCTTCACATTTCGTTTCAAAATAGAGAGTAGAATATAACTTCTTTACATTTCACATTCCAATTTCTATCTTCCATTATCAATACAAATATATTCACATTACAAATTGCTATACAATTCATCCACTGTAATGTGGGAAGGGTTACAATGAACTTGCTCAAAGAAGGGATTGTCAAATTGTATATTCCTCTTGCTAAAAAATTGCAGTGTGCTAGTTTCTTCATCTTTTCATCTTGATCACAACAAGGAAGGGGAAAAGGAAATTCTCTCCACCCAACCAAGATATCCAATGAGAAGGGACAAGCCATCCTTCCACATTGGCCCTCGAGCCCCAACCATATTGAAATAAGAGATGCAATACCACACATGGAAACAAAGGCTACCATAACAAACATGCAAAATTTTCACATTTAAAACACATTTCAAGAAGAATGTAGTTCACAACTACATTAAACAAGTGAAAATGAAACTAAGTCTTCATCAAGCAAGCCAATAAGAGCAAGGATCTATGGGGAACTACTTATTCCTCCCAATGGGAAATGGGAGTCCACCAATACAACCCGCCAAAATAAACCATCTCACATATCCTTATGCCCCCCCAAATTCCTCCTTATGTCCCCCCAAATTTTCTTCCTTATGCCCCCCCCTAAGAGTAAGAAATGCAAGATATTTATTTTCTGAGGTGGATCTTAATCCCAAACTCCCTCAAAAATAAATCTGATGCCATTGGCATTCCCTTATTCCCCCCCATTTGAAATCCCCATAGCCTTCTCCTACACCATGTCCTAAGAAGTCTACCCAACAACCAAACACACACATAACAACATTCACCATTTCATACATGCATGAAAGAGAAAGACACATTTTCAAAAAGATAAAGTTCCTACCTCTCCATAAGGGATTATTTCCCAAGATCAACAAGCTTCCGAATGCCAAAATGTAGTCCAAAATCATCAACACACCAGCATGCAAACGACTCCAAACTCCTTTTGTAAGCAAGGCTCCAAAATAGCAAGAAAAATTCACCCCAACAGGAATAAGCAAAGTTTTAACAGCCGTCCAACAAGCAAGGATTTTGAATTTTAAAGGAGAGGGAAGAGAAGAGGATGATTTGGATCCATGTGGAATTCCACAGCATTCTTCCTCAACCCCAAGATTAAATTCAATATCATTCACCTAAACATAATAAATAAATTGAAAAATTAACTTACACACTCCAAAATAACCCATACCCCAAAAGGACTAAATTTAAAACATGTAAGAGAAGTGCAATTGAAACTTACAATTAGTCATTTCAAAATTCATTAAAAGGGTCTAAATTTATCCTCCAAACCATAGGTATAGTTGGTGAATAATTTTAAGAGGTGTGTGTTTCGCACAGAATGTTTCAGTTCTTAGAATAGAGTTGCTTATATCCTTTCATTCTCTTGAGAAACAGATAAGGGTTAGGGCTAGGAGGAATACCTATTGATTGTTGAGAGGGTGTGCGCGTACTGTAGAGAGAGATCAGATCAATTGCGAAGAACTCCTTTTTGTCTAGGAAGGACTACCTGCAAGTAAGAATACAAGACCACCAGATTTTAGTTAGACAATAAATGAGGGAATTGCCTTGGGCCCAGGAAATATTACACTTCCTTTCGAAGGTGGTCAGTTCCCCTTTTTAATACGAATTAACACAAATGATAATAAAGAAGATATTGTGAAATCATGATTTAGGTACCTCATTACAAAGCAATAGAGACTAAACTACCAATAATAAAATGTCACATTATTTGTTTGGTCACTGGTCGTTGATACATTCAGATCGAGTTACAGGGATAAACTAGACTGGATCTGAGGTTGTTAGGAGACAAATAGGTGAAAGGAAGGTTTTGGGTATAAGTCATAGTGACCGATGCCGGTCACTGGATAACCGACCGTGGTTAGAGAACCACTGCCAGTAGGGGATAACCGACACCGGTAGGGTCAGTAATCTAGGAACTTCTGGATAGAGGTTGGTTGCAGGGTGATTTTGGGGTTTTTTCTTTAGACTGGTGGATGGCTGAGGGGAATAGTGAGATGACGGGGAAGACTCAGAGAGTGATAAAATTGTCTTCTGGGAAATACAAGGATGTATGGATGGAGGTTAAGTGTAGGGTGCTGGCAAGTGGTAGATCTAGGAGTGAGCTTATAATTACTATCAGTCAAAAGACTCAGGAAATGGTGCTTAGAAACATACAAGACACTACTTACTCATTCTTGATGAAGATTCAGGTCCAAGGAATGTTATAGAGATAGTAAGGCTCAGTTGGGATGATCTGGTATTTGGAAAACAAGATGATGAATCTATCCTTAGTATTTTCCAATGCTTGAACGGGGATGACAGCGATCCAGTGGCTCAGTTGCAGTCTTCGGCTCGATGCCCTTCTCTGCAACCTCTTCTCTTTTCTTCACTTGTCTCTGTCTTGAAAATGAATTTCCAGATCCTTTCCAAGATGAGTTCTAGATCCTTTGTTTTTGGTTGGGGTAGGCCATTTACAGGGAATTGATGGCGGTTACATAACCGACGGCGGTCGAGTAGGAACCGGTGTCGGTTAAGTCAAAGTGGGCTTTTTTTAGTAAAATATCCAACTTTCCCTCCTTTTCTCTCGAGGGATTAGTGTTGGGCTTTGTTAAGTCATTATTAGGCTGGTTTTGGTGTGGGTGAGGAGTAATTAGTCATGGGTTTGGATGTAGACCAAGTTATAGGTCTTAATTATGTTAGTTTAGGGTTAGGGCTAGGTCATGATGAGGTGGCAAAATGAGGTCACAGGTTTGGAGATGTAGATTTATTAATTATAAGGTAATTAATAAATAATTGTGCAAGGTTTAGGTGGTGAGGTTAGGATGCGAAATGAGATGCAGGGGCACAGGGTGTCGTAAGACACAAATTTGGTGTCTACAGTGTGGGACAAGTTTAACTTGTTCCAAAAGCCTCCAAACATAGCCTCTAAGGACAAATTCAAATTCCCAAGAGGATGAAGTGTTTCAAACTCCAAAATATACCGTACATTCTCTTACATATCCCTTACACATTTCTTACACACTCTTACAACATTACATTTAATAGCAACAACTTCATTAATTACATTCTTATGACATATTGATTTATTTATTTTAACACATGTTTATCCACAACATTAACACAACATATATTAACTTATGAAAAGGGTAACACATCACAAAATAAACACATGCAAACATTAATAAAGAAAGCACATTAATAAATTACACAACCCCATGGTTACATATAATGGAAATCCCCCCCATGGGGATCCCTAACAAAATACAACAGACACACAAAATAGTTGCCATGGTGACCATGTTGAATTCACCCAGAATTCCAATATGGTTAGTCTCCAGTCCCCCACCATTGTTGTGATATTTTAACTTGTAAAACGTAAATACCTCCTTCATCTTCGTTTCCATATCAAAACATCCAAAATGATATACACAACATCTCAAGATCATCTAAACATATGAATCACAACAACATCAAGAATTCAACATTATCATTTTCAATTAATTAATCAACTATATTATGATCAATAATCTTCCATACTAGGTCTACTCACAATATCCAATGTCACATGTCCAAAACAACATATATAATATGTCCATGTCAAACAATATATCATCATCCACATATAAAAAATGTCTCTAGTAATCATCATGCATAATAAATGAATACAGATCAATAATAATCCTTGATCTAACATCTAACCATCATACTTAAACAAAACATAATAGTGTCCATAGTAAGATCAACAGTTTCAAGATCATTATCTAAAAGTGTCAAAGGGAAGTGGGCACTACATCCCCCTCCCCTTAGACTTGACTTCCTCTTGGAAGTCACTAGAACAAATGTGGAAACTTCACTCGTAATACTATGGCATCCTCCCAAGTGGCTGTTGTCTCATCATATCTATCCCAGTGCATCCGTACCTTATTAATATCTCTACCTCGAAGGCCCAAGGTCCTACGATCTATGATATAGATGGGATCCACCATCACCTGCCCCTGATCCTACACCTAAAAATCTCTACTTGATCAACACTACCTACTACTCCATGTCATGTAGAAGAGCTGGTCTAAGAGATACTCCGTCCTCTAACCTGTCCCAGCTAAAAGGTGTCCTGCACTCTCTACCATAAAATGCCTGAAAAGGAGCCATACCTATAGAAATCTAAGAACTATTATTGTAGGAAAAATCCACTAAATACAGGTACTCCTCCCACTCAGACTGCTGATCCATCACATGCATCCTGAGCATATCCTCTAAAATTTGATTCACTCGCTTGGGCTATTCATCTATCTCAGGGTGATATATTGTGCTGAGGTTAATCCTCGTCCTGAGGACATAATGCATGGTAGTCCAGAAATGTGAAGTGTACAACGGATCATGGTCACAAATGATCTTCCGCGGAATCCCATGTAACATAACAATCTCATCCAAATATACTCGTGCCACTATTCTAGCTGTATAAGTGGTCTTCACCAGAGAAAAGTGAGCCACTTTTGTCAATTTATCAACTGTGACCATAATGGCATCGTGGTGATACCTCGACATTGGTAGCCCAATAATGAAATCCATGGAAATGGTGTCCTACTTCCATTCTGGTATGGCATGAGGATAAAGAAGGCCTAATGGATGCTGATGTTTGGCCTTAACTCTCTGGCACTATAAAAACCATGACACAAACTAGGCCATGTCTCTACAAAGTCCTCTCCAATGATACAATTTTTACAAAGTGGCATGCATCTTCTTCACCCTAGGATGGGCTGAATTAAGGTGCATGATGTGCCTCTACTAAGATGTCCTACCTCAAGCCTCAATCTCTGGGAACATATATCTGGCGTTTGTGTCTAAGAATACCATCTACCTTAAGGATGAAACCATAAAACTTACTTGTAAGGGGTCTCTATGACTCTATCTTTTCTCGTACTGCAATGTAGAAGTTGTCATGAGGAAGCTACTAAAGAATCCTATTCCATAAATATGTTCTCTATGAAGTGGTCATGGCCACATGTCTTCGTCTATTAAGAGCATTTGCTACCACATTCTCCTTCCCTTTCACATGCTCTATCTCCATGTCATACTCACAAAGAAACTCCATCCAACACCATTGACGAGCGTTGAGATTGGGCTACGTGAAGAGGTGGTGAAGACTCAAATGATCAGTCCTAAGTGTGAATATCTGTACAAGAAGAAAATGTCTCCATCTAACCAAAGCATGCACAACAGATGCAAGCTTAATATCATGGGTCAGATAATTAAGATCATGATCTTTGAGTTTACAAGACTTGAAAGCTACTACTCTACCATCCTGCATCAACACACCTCTAAGCCCTACTAATGAAGCATCTGTGTAAATGAAAAATTCACGTTGTGGATCTAGCACTGCAATAATAAGTGATGTGGTGAGGAATTCCTTCAGTTTCTTGAAGGCATTCTCACATATTTCTGACCAAAAAAACTCCTTCCTTTTCCTCTAAAGGGAAGTGATAGGGTACATAATATGAGAGAAGTATTAAACAAATCTCTGGTAGTAGCCTGCTAATCCCATGAAGCTGCGCACCTCGATCACTATAGTGGGTGCTAGCCAATCCATAATGGCTCTAATCTTGGAAGGATCAACTGCAATACCTTCCCCAGAGATGATATGACAAAAATACTACACCTCTGTCTAAAAGAAAGCACACTTCTCTAAGTTCCCGTAAAGCTACTACTCACAAAGACACTAAAGAACCTGGTGAAGGTGCCCCTTGTGCTCCTCATGTGTACGTGTGTATATAAAAATGTCATCTAGGAAGATGAGCACAAAGTGATCTAAGAAGTTTCTTAATACCCCATTCATCAAACTCATAAACACTTCAGGGGCATTCGTCAAACCAAAAGGCACCACTGTGAACTCATAGTGCCCATATCTCATATGAAAAGTAGTCTTATGAATGTCTGCCTCCATAATCCTTAACTGATGATAGTTTGACTTAAGATCAATCTTAGGGAAAACTGTGGCTCCCTTCATCTGATCAAACAAATCATCAATATGAGGAAGAAGGATAATGATTCTTGATTGTTACCTTATTCAACTAGAGGTAATCAATACACAACCACAAGGATCCATCCTTCTTCTTCACAAAGATCACCGATGCACCCTAAGGGGATGCACTAGGATGGATAAGGCCCTTCTCCAAAATGTGCTCAAGCTATAACTTGAGCTCACATAGCTCTGGGGTGGTCATCTTATAAGGTTCTTATGATATAGGCTTTGCTCCTAAAACTAGATCTATATGAAAATCAATATCACATGGGGGTGGAATCCCCAGTAGCTCCCTCGAAAATACATTAGAAAAATCTCTCAAAAAGGGATGATCATCTAGCGATGGTCCACTAGACCCATCCTATTATCTGTCACTGACTGTAACAGTATACATATAATAACTCCATTGCACACACCACTTAAGATACATAGCGGAAATGGTGCAAATAGAAATGGGTCTCTTGACCCCCAAGATCACCGAATCAACTACCAAATCATTTGCACAAGATATAGTCTTGTGATAACAATTCATCTTAGCCCTGTGTGTAGATAACCAGTCCATACCCAAAATGAATTCATACGAGCCCAAAGGAAGAATACGGAGATCTGAGGTAGTGGTGAAAGGTCCCAAATCTACAACACACTCCTTAACCAAGGAGTCTATGGAGATCTTGGCTCCTGAAGCCATCTCAACATCCCAACAATGACCGTGCCTAACAGTCACCAACCTACATCTCTCTACTAAAGATGGTACAATAAAAGAATTGGAAGAACCAAAGTTAAATAATATAGAGGTAGGAATACCACCAATACTACCTGTGGTCTCAATGATTGTGCTTTGATGCTCTACTTCACAATTCTCAACCACTGCATAAATCCTATGGCTACGTCTCATGTCACCTACAATTAGCTCTAACATCTGTTCCTTACACTTGTTAGGGTTATGAGGGAAATATCTCCAAAAATTTCCCTCAACTCCACATCCAAAGAATCCACCTGATCCTCTCCAAGGAGTTGTACCTCCAGTAGGTGCCCTGGAAATTTTTTGCATGGATCCTGATGATTTGGCTGCAGTTTGTTGTGGCCTCTGTTGGTGAGCTCCTGTTGACTAAGCTCTAAGTACACCCTGTGTCCTAATGGGATCCCTAGGAGGAGGCCCCATACTCTAACGTCTCTATGCATAAGCTCTCTGTGGAGGTCTATGAGGTGGGAGAGAATGTTATTGTTGCTACTGTTGTGGCCTAAAGGATGACTGTGTTGTACCTTGGCCACCATGAGGAAGAGGTATTGAACCTCTTGATCTACCATCCTGTATTTGATGAATGTAGGTCCAGACTCAATCTCTAGCCTGTTGGGTCTTACCCCAAGTCTCCTCTGTAATATAGGAATTCTCAACAGCCTCTACTAAATTTTGTGGACAATAGATCCACACTGAACCTCCAATATCTAAATTTAGGCCCTGGATGAAATTGTGAATCCGCACCTACTCATCTTACATATACTCTACATACTGGAGTAGGTCTAAAAATCTACTCTCATACTCTACTATCGAAAGAGAAGCCTATCGGAGGTCATGGAACTCATCAATCATCTATTGTATGACCCTCCATGATAAATATCTACTCCTGAATCTCTCCTCAAATAGCTCCCAGGTCACTATCTCTGAATCTACATGGAGCTTCTTTCCTCCACCATAGTCCTACTCCATCCCTTAGTAGATAGATCGTAACACAAGCTTTCATGTTGTTAGAATAAGGACAAAGCTTGAAGTAACCACTCAAGCTTACTAGCCAGGCCTCTACCTGAAATTCACCCATATCACTCGAGTGATGTGAGGGCCAAAGCTTCAGGATCTCCATGATGTGATCCATTGCTATGGTTTTTCGGCCTCTAGGTCTCTCACTACGCTAATCCCTAAGCCTAGGGCTTTGAGATCTCTCTCTATGCTCTGGAACTCTATCACCCTATCTCCTAGGTGGCGACCCTTCTCTAGCTGACTTCGAATGGGATTTCTCTCTTCTATGATCTTTGTTGAGCTGAGGAGATACCTAACCCTCGATGGAAGGAGCTCTGTCATGACTAGCTACCTTTCCTCCACCTAATCCTCTATGTAGAGTGGCATTGACATCCTAAAGGGTTTGTAGAATCTGAGGTAGAATAGCTGCCACACCTTGATCTGGTGGTGGTGGTAGTGGTTATGAGTCTAAGTCTCTGTGAAGGCTCCTCTCGCATAGACCAAAGTGAGAGTTAGTTCATTGTTCTAAGTTTAAACAACTTCGATGTATACTAAAACATACATATTCTTGCTAAGTTGTTTTCTAGATTTAAAGTGTGCTAGGTCTAAGTTTTCATGTCTCAATTTTTCTAGTATGCCCAATGGCCCAAGTCTTTGAACCACTACTCTAATAAAAAACTATAGTGCCCGTTTAAAAAACCACTTGAGACTTAAGAAACAAACTAGGGTTAGCTAGAAAAAATTATGGACTAGTTTTTTTATTAAGATTATCCACAACCAAGTTGCAAGGCAATGATTAACCCTATTAGGTTCCTGAACAGTTCAATTTCACTAAGACAATTTTTTCCTTCATTAGCAATATCAAGTTTACATGATTCAAAAATTAGGGTTAGATGATTCTGTTAGGTTTAGGGACAAATTTACCCCCATACCCACTCTCTAATAGACTATGAGTTTTAAGAGGATTTTTATTATACTTAATGCTTCTAAAATTTCCCTAAATCATTCCCATTGGATAGGAAATTTTCTCACCTTTCCGGTGATATAAAGAAGTCCTCCTAACTCCTTATACTTTTCAATTATGAGCCAGTGGACTTTAGGGGAGAAATTTTCCCAAGGGATAATCCGTGGGCCTAGGGAGGAAAATATTTCCCCTTGCGTGGGTCAGCGGAGTGGAGAAACACTGGGAACATTTTTCCTTTTTTGGGTGCATAAGCGTAAAATGCATTCACGTGCCCATGATCCTAGTGAGGAGACACATGTTGTTCAAGGATTGGCATGGGAAAAATAGACGGGTGGGAGTGGTGGAATATTTGGAATTTTGGGGTTAAAAGGTCAAGGGAGAAATTTTACGCACACCTTTGCCGAAGGCAGAAAGGGTGCCACGTGTCAAACCATGGTCAAGTGTGGGTGACGGGGTGATGGAAAAATCAAAGGAATTTAGCCAAAAGGGAGAAAATTATAAAAACTTGCGTGGGCCCATGTGTGTGCGAAGGAGAAAGTCCAAGGCAAGGTGCTAGTATGGGGCCACAGAGGTAATATGAAATATTTTCCAAAGGGGAATAAAAGATGCTAAGTCCAAAAACCTCTCGCACTTCCACCTAGCCACGTGTCAGCACATGATTGGTCATAGTTTAGCAGGGATACGGGAAAAATTTGGAAATTTTTCCGAGGTCCAAAATCTTAAAAGGTTTAAGTTTAAAAAGGGGTCCATCACTCCGTCATGCCACATGTCAGCATGTGATTGGCTGTGGGCAAGTGGGGATGCAGGAAAAAGTGGGAATTTTTTTTTTTTTTAAAAACAAGTTTAAAACTAGTCCACCCCTCCGAGGTGCCATGTGGCAGGTCTTGATTGGTTGCAGGATGGCGGGGCCGTGGAATTTTTGTGGAAATTTTTCCAAAGTCAAAAATTAAATTTAATAGTTAGATTTATTTTATTTTTGAATGCCAATTTGAAGTAAAACTTCAAATGACCATAACTTTTTATAGTAAGCTCAAATTTGGAAAAACAAGGACTTTGTGGAAATATATTTAAGCCCTCTTTACATAGGAGTCATCAATTTTGAAATTTGATGAAGTTTAAGTGGTCATTTGGATGAAAAAAATCTGCAGGGTTTTGCAAAGCAAACTGTTAATCTTTAACTTATAAAATTTCCTTCAATTTTGAATTCTTACTTTCTCAAGATTTCAATCAAACATGGAGACTTATTCTTGGATGGATTTAAGAGAGGTTTCAAGATTTAATTTATTTGATTGAGTTACAATTGATAATTTTCCATCTTTTGACAGCAAAACGGTTGTGCAAGTTCAAATTGGATGTTTATAAAGTTCTAAGAGTCCTTTCTTAATTTTTAAGGTCAATTTGAGTTCCTTAGTACTTGTTACATCTAAATTTCAATGTTTCATATCTTATTGCTTGGTTTAGTTTGAAATTCTCATTTCTTTGATAAATTTTGATTGCCAAGTTTGGAAATTAAAATAGAGATCAAAATTAAAGGTTCTTAAACATTTTTCCATCCTCCAAGTGTGAGAATTCATTTCCCTTTTATTCTAATGTATTAAATTGATTCATTCAACCATTAAATAGGAATTCTAAAAATCCTGATTTCCAAATTCAACTAATTTTAAGAGAATAAAACATTGTCTTCTCCTTCATACGCATTCTTCATTCCAATAGATATTTGACTCACAATAGCAATTCAATTCCAACACAATCATGCAAGTATGAGAAGGTAGAGAATTCCTTTATTGATTTCCAACAACAGCTTTACAATTTATCTCTTTTCCATTTGATTTCTAAATACAAAATGCAATGCATGTAACATCCTTTCACATTTCCTTTCAAAACAAAGAGTATAATATAACTTCTTTACATTTCACATTCCAATTTCAATCTTCCATTATCAATACAAATATCTTCACATTGGAAATTGCTATACAATTCATCCACTCCAAAGTGGGAAGGGTTACAATGAACTTGCTCAAAGAAGGGACTGTCAAAATTTATATTCCTCTTGCTAAAAAATAGCAGCATGCGAGTTTCTTCATCTTTTCATCTTGATCACAATGAGGAATGGGGAAAGGCAACACTCTACACCCAAGCAAGATATCCAATGAGAAGGGAGAATCCATCCTTACTCATTGGCCCCTAAGCCCCAACCATATTGAAATAAGAGATGCAATACCACACATGGCAATAAAGGATTCCATAACAAACATGCAACATTTTCACATTAAAAACACATTTCAAGAAAAATGTAGTTCACAACTACATTAAACAAGTGCAAACAAAACCAAGGCTTCACTAAGCAAGCCAACAAGAGAAAGGATCTATGGGGAACTACTTATGCCTCCCAATTAGAAATAGGATTCCACCAATACAACCCGCTAAAATAAACCATCTCACATATCCTTATGACCCCCCCAAGAGTAAGAAATGCAAGCTATTTCTTTTCCAAGGTGAATCCCAATCGCAAACTCCCTCCACAATAAAACTGATGCCATTGACATTCCCTTATGCCCCCCATTTTAAATCCCCATATCATTCTCCTACACCATGTCCTAAGAAGTCTACCCAACTAGACAACACACACATAAAAACATTCACCATTTCATACATGCATGTAAGAGAAAGAAACATTTTCAAAAGGCTCAAGTTCCTACCACTCCATAATAGAGTTTGTCCCAAGATCAACAAGCTTCCCAATGCCAAAATGTAGTCTAGAATCAGCAACACACCAGCATGCAAATGACTCCAAACTCCTTTCACAAGCAAGGCTCTAAGACAACAAGAAAAATTCACCCCAAGAGGGATAAGAAAAGTTTCAACAACCCTCCAACAAGCAAGGAGTTTGAATTTTAAAGGAGAGGGAAGAGAAGAGGATGATGTGGATCCATGTGGGATGCCACATCATTCTTCCTCAACCCCAAGATCAAAGTCAACCTCATTCACCTAAACATAATAAATAAAATGAAAAATTAACTTACACACTCCAAAATAATCCATACCCCAAAAGGACTGAATTTAAAACATATAAGAGAAGTGCAATTAAAACTTACAATTAATCATTTCAAAATGTATTAAAAAGGTCTAAATTTAACCTCAAAACAATATTTATGGTTGGTGAATAATTTTAAGAGGTGTGGGACAAGTTTAACTTGTCCCAGAAGCCTCCAAATATAGCCTCTAAGGATAAATTCTAATTCCCAAGGGGATGAAGTGTTTCACACTCCAAAATCTACCTTACATTCTCTTACATATCCCTTACACATTTCTTACACACTCTTACAACATTACATTTAAGAGAAACAACTTCATTAATTACATTCTTATGACATATTGATTTATTTATTTTAACACATGATTATCCATAACATTAACAAAACATATAACAACTAATGAAAAGTGTAACACATCACAAAATTAATAAAGAAACCACATTAATAAATTACACAACCCCATGGTCACATATAATGGAAATCCCCCCCATGGGGATCCCTAACAAAATACAACACACACACACACAAAACCATTGCCATGGTGACCTTGTTGAATTCAACCAGAATTCCAATATGGTTAGTCTCCAGTCCCCCAACATTGTTGTGATATTTTAACCTGCAAAACGTAAATACCTCCTTCAGCTTCATTGCCATATTAGAACATCCAAAATGATATTCACAACATCTCAAGATCATCTAAAAATATGAATTACAACAACATCAAGAATTTAACATTCTCATTTTCAATTAATTAATCAACTATATCATCATCAATAATCTTCCGTACTAGGTCTACTCATAATATCCTATGTCACATGTCCAAATTAACATCTATAATATGTCCATGTCAAAAAGTATATCATCATCCACATATGAAAAATGTCTCTAGTAATCATCATGCATAATAACTGAATCCGGATCAATAATAATCCCTTATCTAACATCTAACCATCATACTAAAACAAAACATAACAGTTTCCATAATAAGATCAACAGTATCAAGATCAGTATCTAAAAGTTTCAAAGGGAAGTGGGCACTAGAGAAAATAATTGAAAAACAAAATGCTATGCAAACTATGTGATGTTTTTTGCATCCAACTCAGTGTTTCATCACCTTATTACCCGTAAACCAATGGTCAAGCTGAATCAACCAATAAAACCTTGAACGAAATTCTTGTGAAAGTAGTCAATCATACTAGAAAACATTGGCATATGCACATTCCTTTTACCTTGTGGACTTATCACACCAGTATTGTAATGCCCACAATTTCACACATGCTAACAACACAAAAAAATACAGTGATAACTTTTTTTTTTACTTGCTTGACCTATGACACGACACAACATGCCATCACCAAGGTTACAACTAACTATGTGAACAACTTGATACAAGGATGACCACAAGGCAACATGAACACGTTCACACCCATCAAGGATAATACATTTTTTATTAACAAGACAACATAGAGGGCCAACCACATAACCACTTACAGTTAGAGCATACCACAATGAGAAAATTCTTGAAGGTGATTTATTTAGATAAAACATCCTAGAATTCTTGACTTACATTTTTAGAAAGATTCAAGATATGATTTGTACAATTCATCTTACCAAACTGAGTTATTTTCTTATACACTGTAGAGTAGTTCACTTAAAGTCTTCTCCTTTATGTAAATTATTTGTTTAATTTAATTATTTGAAAAAGGAGATAATTTAATTCCACAAGGCCATTCATTCATACTTACGCTACTAAAACTCATTCATGCCCTCATGACAACATGGGTTCACATTCAACACACTTAAGTGAAAATTACAAGGCACCTTGGAAAAAGTTAAAGGAAGAAGGTCAAGCTGAAATCATTTTGATACATCATTAGTTATTACCAAGATTTGATTGGAGCTTGAGGTTTTATCTATATATATTAAAGATGTTACTTAGGCTTCCCTGAAGAGCTTATAAAAGGAAACTATTTACTTCCACAAGGCTGAGATATAAGTTTCGTGGTTTCCAAATTGTTTTCTCCTACTTATTAACCTTATTATATTTCCAGGAACTAACCATTGATTTCCCTTAAGCTCGTTTAAGAATTCACCATATCAAGATAATGTTCACTAGCTTAGCTAGGGTTAGTAAGTTATAAAATTTTATTTTCCAAGAATAGTTCTGCCTTTGATTACTTAAGGAATTGCTTGTTCTCAAGTAGGTCACCTTTTCATTAATTTGTTGCATATAATTTTTTTTGTTTAGCTTCTATAAGAGTTATCCAACCCATTTTATTTTACCTAAACACATAATTATTAAGTCTTAGAAAGATTTAACTTAACACTTTATTCTCAAGATCAAGGTTTTACAATACTCATGTCAATGTAAAGATTTGAATATCATTTATCACAAAGATAAGTTTCCAGTTTAACCATAAAAAGGACAAGACAACTTCATCACGTAGTTTCTGAACATTCCAAGGCAAGAGACCTTCTAAACTCCTTTGCAAGCAATGTTACAAAATTTACAACACATTGGAAATTTTTACAAGGAACTTCATAAATTGTACTGATGAAACCTTTACACTTTTTCCTTTAATCTACTCACATAATCCATCTGCACAAATATTAACTAGAGTCAGTTCACTAGAACTGAGCATGTTAAGACTACCCATTGCAATAATAAGCTAACATTTTACAATATCATGAAAGGAATGTTCTAAATTCAAGAATGGGCCAAAGCACAACCCGCTAATCAAAAATGCTTCACACGAGAAAGAGATTTATACCAGCCAACAAGGAGGAAGCCCAAAAAAATACCAGTAAGAATAAAATCTCATTTATCAAGGCAAGACCTTATGGGTTGGGAACAAGAAGATCAAGAGTAAGGTAGAATGCCATTCGATATCACATAATATCTCAAACATACACATGTGAGTCTATCCTCGCTTGTAGGCAACAACACTTATAATAGAGTTTTCACCAAGTATATACTATTCATTTCCTAAGTCTTTATGTTATCGTGGTCAAGGTAGGTTAGAGGGCTTATTTGACATATTTGAGTGTTGTTAGCCTCGTAAATATGTTAACTATAACATATATTATTTTTTTTAAAAAAAACCCATTCAACCAATCATATATATATATATATATATATATATATATATACTATAGTTTAAGATATCAGTACATATATCCAACAATCTTAATGTAATTTTTAATTACCTTGAACCATTCGACAACCCTAATTTCATCCTTTTTTCTTTTTTTACTATGGTCACATAAACATACAACCACCAACTATTTTATCCACGTAAACCATCAAAGGAGTAACCACCACCAATCATGCATGAAATCTCTCAAGGATTTATATATTTGGTATTTTATAGAAATTATTTCGAATCCATAGCAACCACTATCAATTAAATGATCAATAACACCTCGGCCTCCAACATAATCTTAATTGATACCAAACTGAAGGAAAGAATTCAAACAGTTAAGCACGTAGGCATTAGAGTGCCTTCAGTATCGACAATAATACTGGAAAAATTATACACTGATCTATCAAAACAGGTGTGGCTTAATCACTTCCATGGTCAAATTGACCTTTACACAAATAAAAAAACTCAAGACCGGTTAACAGTGTTAAGGTAAATTTCATTTACCTTAACCATATTGAAACCCTTCAAAAACTTATAGCCACACTAAAATAGGAAGTCCATGATAGATAACATTGACATTAATTGATATCAATACGATGGGTTCTTAACTATTTCCTAGAATATTTCCCATTAAATCATAATGAAAATTGGTAATAATCTATGCAAACATTCACAAAATATTCATAGCCTCACTAACATGCTAACAAAAGAGGAGATTCCAGGAAAGTATCTTAAAACTTTTTTTTAAAGCATATAATTAACAAGTTGAAGATCAATCATTCAGATTACCCTCATTATTTAAAGCCCTGAATGGGTAACCAATCGATCAACTTTAAGGGACAAGAAAAAATGGTAAGATGATACACTCTCCAAACTGGTGGGCTAGAATAACTTATTCAAAACTCTAGGGAACCTTATGGGTTTTGTCATAAAATTTGTTCCAGGTTCCTAAACATGGATTCAGCCTCATAGGTTTGAGAGAGAATATGAAAATCATAACAATTTTAACCCTACGATGAAGCCAAAAGAAACCAATTTATATTTACTAGCCTAATTGCATACCATGAAATGGTAAGTCGGAATCGCGATTCTTCTATCATTCTATTAAAACCCATTTCAAACAATCAGTTCCTAGAATGTAAAACCCAAAGAAAAAAATTCTTATTTATTCAAAACCCAAAGGCACTATGCACATTACCTATCAATAAAGTAAGCCATAGAATATATACATACCATCACAGTTGCTATCTGGGTAAGATAAACAAACAAATCCCAGTATTATTTCCTTTCCTTCAAACTGGATTGATTCACAAAATAATGCAGAAGCCCATTTATACTAACGTGAAATGGAGTAAGCCATTAAAAGGGAAAAGAGAGAAATTCATGCAAAACTGGTGAATTTCGAAGGAGATTTAAAGGAACAACCAGCACACTCAGGCAATAATTTAAAAAACCATGAAAACATTTTTTCTGGGTGCCATTTAAGGAAAGATGAATATTCATTTCATGATATTAAAATAAGATAGTAGATTATTGCAAGGTGTAGATTTAACATGCCTGAATGGGACTTCTGAAAAAGTAGTGACATCTACCAGTTATAACATCTTCTGCATCAAGACCAATGTTGGATGGAAATTTGACCTTTGTAGAAGTTGTCTCATGCCAAGAGACAAGTTTACCCTTGATCACCCAAACAAAAAACATTGAGAACAAGGTACTTAGTTGTGTCGACAACATCCACTGCAATAGCCAAATTGCTATTAAATTTACAGACCTCCAATTCAGGCCACAATCCAAGACATAGTGCTTTGGAACTCCAAGTTATATAATAGATACTCCTGAGCAGAACTACATATTTTTTTCTAAAGCTTCCCTCACAGCTATAACCCCCTATCTAATGTGATTCAGGAAACAATAAAACATTCCTTGAATTTAATTCAAAATATAGAATCAAATTTTTAGTAATATGAATATTAATTAGCTTATGACTAAAAAGGAGTGTGGCCAAGCAGTAAGGCAGCATGTTTGAATTCTTCCATCCAAGCACCATAGATTTTTCTCAATTTACACCATTTGATAGATTTCACACATTATCTTTACTACAAAAATATCCACCTCGAAATAACCAATAGATTAAGGAAAAAAAATTTAGAGAGAAATAAGGTTAATAGCCTAAGAAAGGATTCAAAATATCCTCACAAGAAAAACTCACATGGCCAAAGCAGGATAAGGAAGCACCCTAAGTAAAAACATGTCTACCTTTCCTTAGCTACACAGACCCAAGAATGATCCAAGCACCTCCCAACCATACACATTCTAAACAGGATCAATGCCCCCTTCAAAACAAAATGCAAAACTACATAAAACTAAAGCACTACAGTCCTTACGGCATCATACTATCAGGATTTCATTTTGCAGAAGAGAATCCAATGTGTGTGCTTTCAACAAAACCATTTAAGGAAAAAGGTAGGAATCCATTTAAATTTCACCCACCTCCAGCCAACAAAGACCACAACAAACAAGACCTTAGAGCTCATGTCTCCCTCATTCTAGGTAAGACATTAATGACCATAAAGACGTTTTCAACAAAAATAAAAAAATCCATCTCCTTTACTTTTCCAATCAACCACTTCACCGTAATCACTAAATGTTCACTTTTGATTAATTTATTATTTTGTTTTATCTTATTTTCTTCTTATTTTCTAATTTTTTTTTTTTTTCTTATTTTTCCTTATTTTATTTATTAATTACCGTAAATTTCCCTTCATTTAATTTACTCAATTTATTTTTAACACATCTTATTGTGTTGAGTCGTTAATATTATTTATTATTATTACAATAACTTACTCCATCCAATTCACATCTGTTAAAAGGGTATAAGAAATTTTGTATGATTACTATTCAACCTGAGAAGATTAAATCACACCCATATATCCAAGATAGAGGGGGTAATAATTAGTTTCTTGATTACTTTAAACGATAAGGAAAAAAAAGAACACGATCACAAGCTAAAATGACCAACGGGAGAACTAGAGTTTTTCATTACGATGGAAACACAAGGCAACGACTGACTATGGCACCACAATGGAAAAACTCTTCCTTTACGTGAAACAAGGTTCATGCTACATGAAAAATATCAATAATAAAATAGAAAATCTTAAAGGTAATTAATAATAGTATTGATAAAAATTGACACTAAAATCAAATAATCACCAATCGAAAATTACATTTGTAATACTATTATTACCATTATTTATTATTATTTTTTTCTATTATTTTTACAATTAAAATGAAAATAATCATAATAATTAATTATATTAATAACAATCAATAGGAAATATCAAGAAAACAAGAACAATATTTTCTTTTAATAGGATAATCGTGAGGAACGTTGCATGGGCCAACAACAGAAAACATCGACACCAACACAAGTAGGAAAGATGAAGAGGGAGAATTCCAATCATTCTCTACAACAAGGGAAAATCCAAAAAAATAATAACAGGGCACAATAATGTTAAACACTTAGTAACATGGTCATCAAAGAAGAAAGGAGAAAGAAAAAAAAGAATTATAAAAATTCTAGATTCCATCTCTCCACATCTCACTACAAGACATGCTCAATGATGATGAATTTCACTAAGATCATTTGGCACAACTTGAGTTATTAGATGAATGTCTTCTCAATGCTCTTGACCATCTCTAAATATATCAAAAACGTATCAAACGTGCCTAATAAAAACGTGTTCACGAACAAAATTTTTAGGTCAGAAACCTTGTCCTGAAGGAAAATCAACATGTAACAAATGAAGAGAAAAGTAAATGGGGAAAAATTTCTCCTAATTGTCTTGGATCCTATATCGTTACTCATACCTATGGATCAGGTGATTACCATTTGTCTTCGCTTGAAAGTAAACTTTAACCTGAGCCCCTCAATGCCTTGCATCTTTGACCATTATATTGTTGAATCAGGTCCTATATCACCTTATTTCTATTAAAAATGATTGTCCCTTGAGCACCATTCACATTCCATTAACCTATTTTAAAACATTAGTGACTAAACAAGAATCATGTGGTTGTGACTCTTCCACGTACCCGACCTCCCGAGGTCGTGCCGAGACAGCCGGTGGGGGTAGAATATGCAGACAAACTAGTTGGGGAGTCTAATGTCTTCGACACGCACTAATGGTATTTGCGAATCTAAGGCAAAGAAGGCCCTTCTAACTTGGACTGGTGTGATAGATCGATCAGCGAGGATGACTGCTCGAAGGCTCCAATCAATATCGAGCTCTGGCGTGATTCGATCTATGGGTTGTGGGATGCGTGGAAAATGACCCGGGATGGTTTCGTGTATTTCTCCTGATAGGGTCATATGGTGAATATAGTCAACTCTATGGACGATTCTCTGGCCTAGTCCAAAATTCTCTAGCTTTGTTAGCTGTTGTGTCTAGTAGGGATAACTGTTGAATGATGATAGGTGGAATCGGAGTAGACTGAAATACTAATTTACGTAGGCCAGTGTCTATGTCTAATTCTCTTATGGATTCGTTAGGCTGTGGGATTTGTGGATCACAACCGTAGACTCTTGGTTGTTGCGGTCCTGTTATGGTCATACGCGAGATCAAGTTCTAATCCCTAGTATCCAGTAGTCATAAGCTTTTTCGGCCTCTACGTTTAGAACCAGCAATTGTGCGATTTTCTCAGAATACCTTACAGGTGTTCTAGCAACTTGAATTCTTAAGCTGGTATCTATATCTATGAGGGTGTCTCCAGCGTCTGGCTGTGGAACTAAAGGATCACACCCGAATATTTGTTCTCTTTCAAATCCTTCTACAGTCATGCGGATGTTTTCTAGGATAACCTGTAGTTTGGCTGATTTGACCAAAATGTGTGTGCTTGGTCGTCTTCGATGTTTAACCCTCTCAACTGTGACCTGATCTGTTGGAAGTCTGTTGTTGTTTGGAAGACTTGTATCCTAAGGTTTTGGTCAATGTCAGTTATTGCCACTACGATATTGGGCTGGGGCACAATTGGCTCGAAAATGTATTCCCTGGGCTCCCTAGGTCCCGTAATTGTCATGCAAAAGCAGTAATGAAACAAACTATAATAAAGTAAAATCTAAGTACACTTCTAGCATATATAATTTCTTTTTGTATTTTCTGGCAATTTATAAGAAAGCAGCTATTTAAAATATTTAGAATTGACAACTAAACTAATAACGTAAAACAAACAAAATAGCCGAGTGTAGCTATTTGTCTGTGCAATTTTGTATATCTATTCTAAACAACGAAATAACTAATCTATTTGCAAGATTCTCGATCCTACCTCAGAAGTGAGGAATGAATCATAGTTTCTCAGAAACTATCAATCCCCACAACCTCCCTGGCAATATCGAGAATGGAAATAACTGAAATAAAGTGATTAACTACTTTATTTGATAAGTTCTAACTAAAACTTTGAAAGATGGAACCTGGATTTCGCAGAACAGTGGCGAATCCGACGGTGTGTGTGTTCTTGTCCCCTCAGTATGATCTCTTCGTTCTTTGTGCTCACGTGAATCCAGAAAAGCGTGGAATGCTTGCATCAACAGGAATAGATATTTGGATCAATGGACAGCCTTCAGAATGCAGACAGAATAGAATGCGGATAGGAGAGGGATAGCGCAAGAGTACAGAGCTTGGCCTATGCAATTCCTAGCGGGGTCTACTGCGAATCATGCAACAAAAGCGTCCAGAACCTGAAACTAGTCTGTATGAAGAGCAAAACCTGCAACTTTAATGGCTGCCTAAACTATTCTACTCCAAAAACAATGATACTGTTTGCACAAGTTGGATCTGTGGCTTACCAACAGCTGAGTAATGCAACCAAGCATGTAAAGGATTTAAACTATCAAACTTAAGCAAACTAGAAGACTGAACTACTGAAAATGGTGAGTTTGAAACAAGAATGAGGGGCCCAAATAATGTTTGCACTTGCACAAGTTGGATATGTGGCTTACCAGCTGCAACACAATACTAACCAAAGCACTCAATGAGAAAACTAAGAATTCTAAGCAAAGGAAAACTAAATCTGCTGTAACAAGAAATTCAAAAGCAAACTTTGGAGCAAAACTCAGAGGCCAAAGTAATTTTTGCACTTGCACAAGTTGGATATGTGGCTTACGAGCTGCAACACAAAACTGAAACAAACCTGCAACAAACTATGCTACCAATCCTAAGCAAACTAAAAAGACCACAGCACAAAAATAAGAAAGTTGGAATGAAAAATGGTGGCCAATGTGCACAAACCATGCATTTATAGGAATTCCAACACTCAAAACCAAAATCAAATTGAACTCCTAAACAATAAACAAAGGAAAAACACTATTCCAGGGGACCAAAAACATTAATGCATGCCCAAGTCGGCAAGAAAAGCTGGTGAGTCGTGATATTTCACGTTCGCGTCAAAAGAGCGTTCTGGAAAACGCGCACAGGACCGCCGCCCTGCTCAGGGCGGCGGTTACAGGACCGCCGCCCTGAAGGGCGGCGGTTTCGTCACTGAAGACCAAAAAGCCAAAGAAAAGAGGAAAAAAAGGGAAAAACAAAGCACGCGGGGGCTAAGCGGGGCATGCGGGATGTTAACGCATATCCGAAGAGCTCTCTCTGGATCCCGAACACCTTGCGAAGAGACCTGTATCATCATTGGGGCACTTATTACACCGTTCCGCAGTACAGTACCTTACAATTTTGGGTACGTACATATTGCCCCCTCGGAGAAGCGTTTTAGCCATGAAGAGGCATAAAACGGTGGGTCTGAGTATGGCAGTCCCGAAATGGGGAGTTAGAAGTTATACCTTACACGTCCGTGTGTCGAAATGACGCCATCCAAAATTCCCGCCACCTGCAAAATGAAAAGAGAACTCAAGTGCAGATAGATACAATAATTTGGAAAATAAACGCTAAAATAATAGGGGAAGAGGACGTACCATTAGTGCGAGGATAGAAACTTACCTCCGTCAGCGCTCCGAACCTGCGAAAAAGCCATTGTAAAACGAAACAGAACGATATATATATCAAAGTGGGCCCATTTTCCTATTCATTTGCGCGAGTTGATTTGATAGATTTTGAGCTCTGGGACCCACGGTAACGGTTTCTCACGCGAGTAGAGTCAAAACGTCCACAGCGAGATAGTGATCATGCCTCCACGTGCGGAACGCCACCCCGCGAGATCACAGGTTGGTTTTTCTTCAATTTTGTGCTTTTCCCCTTTTAAATTTGAAATGGCTAAATTTTTGTAATGGGGGGGAAATTTTTGAAAATGCTAGGTTCAAAAGGTCCACCTAGGGGGGGCGCCTACTGGGTAGGCTCTTTTTTTAGCTAAAATGGTCTATTTTTGCGTTTTTTGGACTTTTTAGGGTTAAAAACCCGCGCGGGTTTTCGGACCGCGACCGCCGCCCTGGCCAGGGCGGCGGTTACATGACCGCCGCCCTGTCCAGGGCCGGTTACGAGACCGCCGCCTTCAAGGCGGCGGTTACAAAACCGCCCCTCTGCCCAGGGCGGCGGTTTTGCACAGAATGCAAAAGAACCTCACTTAAAAACTTTCACTTGTATTTTTTTAGCATTTGTGTATGTTTTTATGACTCTCTTGACATTGTTTAGATACTAACTTGCTCTGTTTTGTGTGTTTTTGGGTGTATGCAGGCGAGGGAGGAGTACATTAGATGGAGCCGGGAGAGAGAGTGTGATTGGCTTTCCGGGGTATTGGATGCCCTTTCAGCAGATGAGGAGGACACATTGCAGAGGGCCGGCATATTGCGGATATCGCGTGTGCCTCACGTTGCTCCGTCTAGTCACATACTCTGTGACTTATTCTCCTACTGGGATGCAGATCGGAACACTTTCCGATTGCCAGGGGTCCGCGGTGAGTGGACTATTACTCTAGAGGATGTTTACCGTATCCTGGGGGTCCCGATCATCGGGAGGAGACTCACACTGGAGACAGCTGGGTCCAGAGCACAGATTGTACAGTGGGCGGCTACATGGGGGATGCAGCTATCTCCACGGGGCCGAAGAAGGGAGTGAGAGTCAGATCCATTCCTTCTTTGCCCATCCCCATATTTCGACAGGCCATCATGGGGATCCTTGCCTCGAGACTGATCGGGGACAAGGGAGGGGACACTTTGTTATACTGTTGGGCCCCCATCATTGCACAGATAGAGGGGCATGGCCGGATATACGCCTGGGGGGCAGACATTTTGGGGACCACCTATCACGACTTATACAGGGTGGTCCGTTTACAGGGACAGTCTTTGAGTCACCCTACTCTAGTTATGAGTTGGGTGTATGAGCGCTTCATTCCCTATGGCAGAGGCGTGGAGGTGGCAGATCCTGGGGCTGTGAGGGCAGCCAGGTGGTCAGATATGTCGGTGCTTAGAGCACCTCACCAGCCAGTAGCTTCCCTCACTACAGCAGATATGGAGGCCATACCGTACCAGCTCATGGCCGGCATTTGGGGAGAGGAGGCTCTTACATTGATCTCTTGCTCCACCACAGGGCAGCTTATTGACCGTGTGGGACGGGTGGAGGTACATCCTTTTGGCAGGGTTCCTCAGCAGTTCGGCCTCCCATATGTGGGTATGCTTCCTCCAGTAGCACCAGTTTACAGATCAGTTCGGGAGGCTAGAGGGGGGCCTAGAGGCCGTGGTTGGACAGTGGTTACCCCTGGCATTCCTATTGCAGCCAGGGGGATAGTTCGGGCCAGAGGGAGAGCTGGTGCGCCTCGGGCACCTTTACTTCGGATTACCGCGGGTCCTGCTCATAGTAGCGATGACCCTATAGATATTGACTCCGATTCTGAGGAGTCCACAGAGGGAGGGTCGGAGGAGCAGACGGACGAGAGTGATCCTGAGTGGCATGATACTCAGGATATCATGCAGGCGGAGAGGGCGGAGCAGAGCGCAGAGAGAGAGACTCTGGTTTCCGAGGAGCCACTCTCCCGGGGCCATGGTGGAGATGATGAGTCCGTTGCGGGGCGTCATGTTGCCCCAACTACAGGAGCAGCTCCTCAGTCGGCGGCGGCATCTGCAGCGGGTGCTGGCCCTAGTGACCCATCTTGGAGGCCCGGTGATCCGAGTAAGTTATCCTTTCTCCCTTTCAGTGTTAATTTGATTTAGGACTTGTTTTAACTGCTATCTCTCCTTATATTTGTATCTTGTACATTTTAGCCTCTTGCCTAATTTCTAATTCGTCTTTCCTCTTTGTTTTGCAGAGACTGTTGACGAGTGGCGGGATCTAATCCGTAGGGTATGTACTGATTCTCTGATGATCCCTATGGATAAGACCCGTGCGGAGCTATCTATAGATGCCGGGGAGCCCTCAGCAGCCGGCAGGCACACCGACGTCTTCGCTCCCGTTTGGCATGTGGCCAAGATGGTGTCGACTCTCCGTACAGAGTTGGCAGGCTATAGGACAGCCGAGCGCCTTATGAGGAGCCGTTCTCATGGCGAGACCACGACCGCTCCTCGAGACCCTGAGCCCTCCGTCCATTCAGAGCGCCAGCGTAGCCGGAGTCCTAGGCGAGGGCGCGCACCTTCAGCGGGATCGCGTAGGGGTTGAGAGGCCACTTGGCTCCTATGCACCTTTTGTATTATAGATTCTTTTGTGTATTACGGGCTCTTTGAGCGTTTTGACCATGCCTAGTGCATGATGGCATTGTATACAAATATTGACTATTTATATATATGCGCCGATTTTGGATCAAAACTTTGTCACTTGGGTCTTCCCTTTCTGTTTCCAGCTTTTTCGTGTATACTACGATGTATGTTTTATATGCTTTCTAGAATGTATGCAATGGAAAACAGATGATGCAAATGTTTGCTTTCTTTTTGTGTTTCATGATGCTGATACATGATATTGTAGATATATTGTGATCTTGAATCTTAACTTTTGTTTAGCAATTTGGATACCTCATGATTTGTTTTGGCAAAGTGATGAGAACAACCAGTATGATGAACAGATTAATTTGCCCCACTCCTAACTCCACGCAACTAGTAAGATGCGAGGGCTCATCACCAAGAGCCAAGAAGGGCGCAAGTTATGAAATGTGGTGAAGTGATAGTGATGAAAGACAGACGAAGTTTTGGTGGAACCAAATGAAAACTACAAGTTTATTCTACCTGAATGACTTCATAGTTTTGGATGCAACTTGCTTTGCGGTTTATCCAGACTTAGACCCGTAGATGGCCACATAGCAGACAAAATCTGGGTTTTTAGGATTTTTAACTCTTTTTGGAATTTTGAATATCTGATTCATTCGTTATTGACTCAAAGTTTGAATTGATTGTTTATGACCTTTCAACATTTACTTTGTTTAGAGGACCCCCTACACTTTGCCCCATGCTACCTGTAAGAAGCATGGGCTTATCACCGTGGGCAAGGCATAGGCGAGTAAGGGCATTTCCATCCTTTCCCAACCCTACGTCACTAGTAAGAGACGCAAGCTCATCACCGAAGGTTGGTGGGGCAAGGAAATGTGTAAAATAAAATTTTCTGTTTAATCACTTCTTGACTTGTCTATTTGAGTAAAATGTCAGTATATGCTTATTTTCCAAAGAGATGTGTATATGGGATAGATGTGACACCATGAAGCTTCTAGAACAGACCATAGGCAAGACACCTATCCTAAGAAGAAATCAAAGTGAGAACGAACTTGCAGATCTTGGTATGGTTACCGTTAGGACTTCGTCATGTCCGATTTTGTTTAGATAAAAGATTCTGAGTTGATTGATGATATCGAAGACGGAGAAGTATGATTAAAGAACTTCATGCCAGAAACATCACGAGTTTGTAATAAATTGCTTTGAGAATAGATTCCTTGATCACAATTTGTGTAAGAACAAGTGGACAAAATGATCCTAATTTATATGAAAATGCGATGTAGATAGTTATATAGGCAGCGCTTGCTGCTTATGCGTAGAAACGTTTGAGGTGGAGAGAATTGACTGTTTCGCCAAACTCCTCACCTTCTAGCGTGCATAAGAGGTATGCACCATTTCCGTAGTCCTTCATGACTCGGTATGGGCCCAACCATTTGGGCCGGAATTTCCTTCCTTCGCCGGTCTTCTTGTCGATCCGGCTGTCTAACCTCAGAACTAGGTCACCTTCGTATATGTCACGTTCATAGACTTTCTTGTTATACTGCCGGCACATTCGGTCGGCATAGACTCTATGTCATTGTTCAGCATCTAACCTAGCTTCATCCAGGCTTTCTAATTGAGAAAGACGTGCTTCTCTGTAAGCGTCCTCATCCAGAATCCCTTGTAGCGAAATACGGAGACTGGGTATTTCGACCTCAAGTGGGAGAACTGCTTCTGCCCCAAATACTAGCGAGAAAGGAGTTGCTCCCGTTGGTGTTCTTATTGAGGTTCGGTGGGCCCACAAGGCCGGATATAACTTTAAATGCCAATCCCGCTTGTTTTCTTTCACTGTTTTAAGGAGAATGGCTTTCAGTGTTTTGTTCGTTGCTTCAGCCTGCCCATTGGCTTGGGGATAGTACAAGGAAGCCGTATGATGGCTGATTTTAAATTTGTTGCATAGCTCACGAACTTCTTCATTCTTGAAAGAAGTTCCATTATCTGAGATAATGATTTGCGGGATACCGTACCTGCAAATGATTTGGTTCAAAATGAACTTAGCGATTACAGAACCAGGTACAGTCGTAAGAGGCATGGCCTCTACCCATTTAGTGAAATATTCAGTGGCCGTGATTATAAAATTGTGGCCGTCTGTGGACGAGGGAGAGAACTTCCCTATCAAGTCCAGGCCCCATGTAGAAAAGGGCCACGGAGTAGCGATCGGTTGCAAAGCTTGTGCCGGCATGTGGATCTCATGAGAGAACTCCTGACATTTATGACACCTGCGTACAAACTCTATTGCGTCATGTTCTAGAGTGGGCCAGAAATAGCCCATTCGATGTATTTTTCGAGCAGTGGCATGGCCACCGAAGTGGCCTCCACATATACCGCTATGGGATTCATGGAGAATCTTCTTGGACTCTTCTGTGTCAACACACCTTAAGAGCATTCCATCGAATGCTTTCCGATAGAGCACCTGCTCTATAATGACGTATTTAGCTACGATAATGCGTAACCGTCTTCTTTGTTGAGGTGTAGCTCCTTCTGGGTACCTATGGTCCATGATATAACTAATGATATCAGCGTACCAAGGGCACTCAGATATAGCAGGTCGGGTTTCGACGTAGTACACGCATTCATCTGGAAAGTCTAAGTCTACTAAGTCACCTCCGTCTAGCGGGTTATCAGCTAACCAATCTGCGATGATTTGCCCTTTAACTGACTTTTGGTTTACAAAAGTTAATTCGAACTCTCCCATTAAGGTTATAAAGCGTCCTGCCTTTTTAGACAGGGACCCTTGTGTGAGGAAGGTTCGTAAGTGGTCAGTTTTTACCATGACCCTTGTCTCTTGATTTAGCATGTAGTGTCTTAGGCGTTTAGTAGCAAAGACTATGGCAAGACATTCTCGCTCTGCTTGTGTATAGCGTGTTTCATAGTCGAGCAATGTTCGGCTAATGAAATAAATCGCACGCTCTCTCTTGTCATCGTCTTCTTGGGCCAACATACAGGCCAGCGAGACATCGGTAGCCCGTGAGTATAGAATTAATGGGCGATCTAACTTAGGTGGCATTAGCGTAGGTGGTGATAGCAGGAAACGCTTGACTGCATCAAAAGCTTCATTGCAATCTTCAGTCCAATCAATGCTATAGTCCTTCTTGAGTAAATTGTTGATTGGATGGACGGCGAAGCTTAGATCCGGGATAAACCTCCGGATTGCACCCAGCTTTCCAAGAAATGATCTGATTCCAGATTCACTCGAGGGTGGGACCATTTCGAGGACAGCCCGAATTTTGGTTGGATCAACATCGATCCCTCGTGATGATATGATGTATCCTAGGAGCTTTCCTCCTGTTACACCAAATACGCATTTCTCTGGATTTAGCGTGACTCCGTATTCTATTAGACGTGAAAGAATGATGCGGAGTACTTCAGGGTGGTCACAGCGCTTTTTGGCCTTAGCCAATAAGTCATCCACGTAAGATTCCACGATTTTATGAATTAGATCGTGAAATATGTATGTCATGGCCCGCTGATACGTAGCACCGGCGTTCTTGAGACCGAATGGCATAACAGCGTAGCAATAGGTTCCCCAAGGAGTTATAAAGGTGGTTTTAGCTTGATCTTGCTCGGATATTCTGATTTGATTGTATCCCGAGAATCCATCCATGAGAGACAAGAGCTCAAACCCAGCTGTTGCATCAACAATGACATCGATAGATGGCAATGGGAAGTCATCCTTAGGACATGCTTTGTTAATGTCCCGGAAATCTATGCAGATGCGTATCTTTCCATTCTTCTTGAGAACGGGAACGATGTTTGATACCCATTGGGAGTAGTCAACTGGCTTGATGAATCCTACCTGAAGGAGTTTTATTACCTCCTCTTTTACCATAAGGGCTACCTTGGGCTTCATGGGTCTTGATTTCTGTTTAATTGGCTTTGCATCTGATCTAGTGACGAGGTTGTGCACCGCAATGTGGGGTGCGACTCCTGTCATCTCTTTGTAATTAAATGCAAATGCCTTCTGATGTTCTTTGAGAACTTGAGTATGTATTTCCACTTCTTCTGGGGTTAACGAAGATCCTAGTTTCAAGATTCTTGGCTCATCTTCCGTTCCGATATTGACATCGATTGTTTCTTCAATTAAAGAGGCGTTACCCTCTTCGAACTCAGGCGGTGCTGGGGGTAAATCCAAATCATCCCCGTTTTCCACCGCGTATATATTAGGTTCTTTTTGTGAGGGAAGATCCGTTACAGGATTTCCGAAGTAGGAAGATGAATGCGGGATCAGAGATAAATCTAGCGTGTGATAGGAGAGATGTAGTGCTGCATAGGCATTTAAGTAATCCAAAGTAGCCGCATCATTTCCAACATGGTCTAGGACGGTAGATTCACTTCCGCTTGAAAGAGGATTTATCATTGTTTTTATCAATGGTTCGTTTCGAATGGATATTGTGAAATGAGTATCTTCTAGCTCATTGCTTGGAGTGAAGCGTGATGCCGAAGTTGCTATTGAATCGGCGAGAAGATTTTTCTCTCGCGGAATTGCTTCAATGGATATGAAGTTGAACGCCTTGCTTAAATCTAATACAGCGTTTTTGTAAAGTTGCAAGTGTTCGGCTTTAGTTTCATATACCTCTGAAACTTGGTTTGCCACTAATTGCGAGTCTCCTAAAACTCTGATATTATCAATACCAATTCTTTTGGCTAAGGTAAGGCCAAGGAGGAGGGCTTCGTACTCAGCGCCGTTGTTTGTGCATTCAAAGTTCAACTTAAAAGAGAATGGGAGGACCTTTTCCTCGGGCGAGGTAAGAATTATACCTGCCCCCGCTCCATAGCGGCATTTAGCTCCATCGAAATGGAGAGTCCAATACTTAGCTGGGAGTATGGATGTAGGTGTATCTGCTGTGTTTGCACACTCTACTTCTACCATATAGAGATCTTCTGCTGGCAAGGAACCAACACCTAGGGAAAATCCTATGCCTACTGAATCGAATGGTAAGAACATTGGTGAATCTTGTTCTATCAACTCAACGATCTTCGCAGTAGTCCCTAATGATACTATTTCTTTAGTTTTACCTTTAGGGGTTGGAATTGTTTGGGCTATGTTGGTAGTTTCAAGATCCGTCGTAGGTATCAACTTTTCCTCTGGCTTTGGGTCAGAGGGTTTGTTAAGTTGGTTTGTTGGAAGTTCGAATTCTGAGTGTACACCTGGTCTCTTCTTTAAATCAGCTAGGTGTACGTCAAACGGCTTTGGATCACCTTTGGCTACAAATACCTTTCCCAGATGCAGGAATCTTACTTCTTGAAATAGAGTGGAAGGGATTGCCTTCATGCGGTGTATCCATGGTCGGCCGAGGATCATATTATAATTGGTTTCCCGATCTATAATATAAAACTCAGTCAGGATTGTTTTAGGTCCCAAGGTGACCGGTAGTATTATGGTTCCTATCGATGTGGCTTTAAGGCTATCGTAGCCCCTCAAGGTATTTCGTGTAGTAGAACAGTTCGTTTCTCCATATCCCAATTTTTGGAGAAAAGAGAAAGGGACTATGTTAACCGCAGCTCCATCGTCAACCATTGCCCGTTTTACATAATTATTATAAACCTGTACTTGCAAGTGTAGGGCTGGATCGCCTCGGCGTGCGATCTCGGCATCCGTAGGCATTTTACTTATCTCGAATATGAATTCGACATCCCTATCCGCCTGTCCCGGAGGATAAACATCAAAGTCTATATGATTTACTTGTGCTTCTGGTGGTGGAGTGATACTAATTAAATGACCCAAACCTAACGCTTCTAAAAGAGCAGCCCTGTGAGCAGGGGAATTCTTTAGTAAATCAAGGAATGAAATATGCGAGAAGGTTTTTGTTAGATCATTAATTAGATCGTAAGCACCCATAGGTTTTGCTACGGTTTGCTGGATGTTATCTGTTTCCGGTAGATGGCTTGGACTTGGTTGAGAGAAATACTCTCGTGTCCTCGTAATTGCTTCAACGGGTAATTCGGAGTCTAACTCTACTAATCCAACTACCTTAGGTCACGGCTGACTTCCTAGTTGTGGCGCGACTAACGGATTTAGCGAAGTTGAGGCCTCGTGATCGTTGTTTCCTGTCATTGCGCCTTTGTTTGTTCCAGTTGGTTTCAACCCATTGTTATCATGATTTGGGAGTGGATCATTAAAGATCTTGAGAGGGGCATTCTGAGGGGAAACTGCCCCTGCGAAGGTACTTGCCGTTGGTGACGTAGGATCTGCTAGGAACATATCCATAAAAAATTGTTTTTGCTCATTTGGCAAGCGTTGCATGAATTTGTTGTAGTCACGACACGTTCTAGTGTCATGACCCCGAATTTTATGGAAACCACAATAAGAATTGGGATTATAATTCCCGTTTTGTTGGTTTGGTGTGTATTGTGGCCTAAAATTCTGATCAAACTGTTGCCTATTAGGACCAAAGTTTTGGAATTGTTGTTTTTGGTTTTGACTTTGGTTTTGGTAACCAAATGAGTTTTGGCTTGGCCCTTGCATGGGATTTCGCCGTTGTTGTTGCTGTGGATTATTAAAATCCACCGTATTGACCGTCGGGGTAAAATTGTTGTTTCTTTGGTTGTTTGTTTGTGACGGAGTATTAACGACATTTACCCTCTTTGGGCTGGTCAGTTACCCCATCTGTTGTTACCCCACGATTTTTGTTAAGGATTTTGGGTCCTTGATTGACGCTTGTGGTGGTTGTAGTATTTTGAGTAGAGGTGATTAACCTCCCGTTTGCTCCATACGTCTTACGACCACTATCTATTGCTGCTTGATCAATTCGCAGAGCGCTCTCAAGTACTTCATCATAAGTCCTTAGTGGGAACTTCTGGACTTCTTCCTTCACTTCTTTGCTAAGAGAATGAAGGAATAAATCACATAGCTCCATCTGATCCATGTTTGGAGCGCTTGCCGAGGAATAAAGGACTGTGCGCCACCTTTGGATGAAATGGGCGACAGACTCGTTATGTTCTTGCTTGATGTGCAAGAACTCCCTGATTCCTGTCCTTAATAGTTTGTTCATGTCGAAGGCTTTGATGAACTCCGACACGAGTTGTTTGAATGAATGTATGGAAGCTTCAGGTATTCTATAATACCAATCGAGAGCGATGCCTTCCAGCGTTTTGGGGAATATTTTAGCAACGACCCCATCCCATGGGAGTAATTCTCGAATGGCTGTAGCGTAAGCTTTGATATGCGCATTCGGATCTCCTTCTCCTTTGTATTTGGGCAAATCGGGAAGAGGCCTTGGAAGCATAACGCTTCTTATGGTGAAATCTAAGGGCTCCTTTAAATATTCTGAATAAGTCCCTATTGCATACGTCTCCACCATTGATGGTGCCTGTTGAGGAGGCGGTGGCGGAACGGGTTGTTGATATGGCGTAACGTACGCGTTGGCAGGGGCATAAGGCAGTCCCTGCATTTGAGTAAACATGCCGGGGGATGAGTACATATCCCCTTGTGGTGATTTGGAATACATGTTTAAGTATGAAGGGGTACTATCCAGGAATGGATTGCTCTGTACCGGACCAGGAGGAACTGTGCTAGCGATAGTGGGTCTAGTTGGCACTTGTTGTGAATACTGAGGAGTCATACCTAACGTGCCTACTCCTGTGAGGAGATCTACTTGGCTAGGATGGTGCGGAGGATTGGAACTCCCTGTTTGTATGAATTTTGAATTTTGATTTGCTTGGGCAAGTTCTAATCCTCTAACCTTTTCTATTAGCGTTGAAATGACTTCGTTTGGTGAAGTCACGATATCGTGCCTTGGTGGCGTTTGTTGTATATCCTGGTGTTGTATAGGCATGTGATAGCCTGTCATGAACTGATTGCTATCTTGCCAAGTTTCTCTGAGAGTATTTTCTATACGTGATGGCATAGAGGTATTTTCTTGAGGAGAGAACTCGGGCTGTATTTGCAAAATTCCTACAGGTGGATACATGCCTTGAGAGCGTTGTTCATTCCTAGGATAACGTATTGAGTACTCGTCATCTAGAACTGAGTATGGATCTGATTGTCTGCTAATATGTGGTCTAAGTAGCACCTGAGGAGATGAAGCAGATTCTCCAGTCAATGTCATATTGTTTGAGCCTGAAGGCTCTGTTTGTGTTTGAGCGAGTTGTTGCTCCAACCCCTCTGCTTGGAAGGACGAACTATATCTAATCCTTGGCGTTTGTGTTGACAACTGATTAGTTGAATAGTTGTCGCCCCACATTGAGAGTGAGGGTGATGATTCCCTATTCTGTTGGGCATAGTATGCCTCAAGACCCAGGAGGGGTCTGCCATATGCATCGAATCCCGACATATTCGGGGGGTATATGAATACCCGCAGAATAATGGGAAGGAGCGAAGGTGATTTGTGAACGGAAACGTGATATTTATGACTCCGAACGAGAAGGTAGGAAGTTTTACGTCAGCTTTACTAATTTCGTTTGTTTCACGTCGGGTTCACCAATTTTGTACGTCAAAAAAGCAACAGGCGAGCGTGAGAATCAACAAGTGACTCTTCCACGTACCCGACCTCCCGAGGTCGTGCCGAGACAGCCGGTGGGGGTAGAATATGCAGACAAACTAGTTGGGGAGTCTAATGTCTTCGACACGCACTAATGGTATTTGCGAATCTAAGGCAAAGAAGGCCCTTCTAACTTGGACTGGTGTGATAGATCGATCAGCGAGGATGACTGCTCGAAGGCTCCAATCAATATCGAGCTCTGGCGTGATTCGATCTATGGGTTGTGGGATGCGTGGAAAATGACCCGGGATGGTTTCGTGTATTTCTCCTGATAGGGTCATATGGTGAATATAGTCAACTCTATGGACGATTCTCTGGCCTAGTCCAAAATTCTCTAGCTTCGTTAGCTGTTGTGTCTAGTAGGGATAACTGTTGAATGATGATAGGTGGAATCGGAGTAGACTGAAATACTAACTTACGTAGGCCAGTGTCTATGTCTAATTCTCTTATGGATTCGTTAGGCTGTGGGATTTGTGGATCACAACCGTAGACTCTTGGTTGTTGCGGTCCTGTTATGGTCATACGCGAGATCAAGTTCTAATCCCTAGTATCCAGTAATCGTATGCTTTCTCGGCCTCTACGTTTAGAACCAGCAATTGTGCGATTTTCTCAGAATACCTTACAGGTGTTCTAGCAACTTGAATTCTTAAGCTGGTATCTATATCTATGAGGGTATCTCCAGCGTCTGGCTGTGGAACTAAAGGATCGCACCTGAATATTTGTTCTCTTTCAAATCCTTCTACAATCATGCGGATGTTTTCTAGGATAACCTATAGTTTGGCTGATTTGACCAAAATGTGTGTGCTTGGTCGTCTTCAATGTTTAACCCTCTCAACTGTGACCTGATCTGTTGGAACTCTGTTGTTGTTTGGAAGACTTGTATCCTAATGTTTTGGTCAATGTCAGTTATTGCCACTACGGTATTGGGCTGGGGCACAATTGGCTCGAAAATGTATTCCCTGGGCTCCCTAGGTCCCGTAATTGTCATGCAAAAGCAGTAATGAAACAAACTATAATAAAGTAAAATCTAAGTACACTTCTAGCATATATAATATATATATATATTTGTATTTTCTGGCAATTTATAAGAAAGCAGCTATTTAAAATATTTAGAATTGACAACTAAACTAATAACGTAAAACAAACAAAATAGCTGAGTGTAGCTATTTGTCTGTGTAATTTTGTATATCTATTCTAAACAATGAAATAACTAATCTATTTGCAAGATTCTCGATCCTACCTCAGAAGTGAGGAATGAATCATAGTTTCTCAGAAACTATCAATCCCCACAACCTCCCTGGCAATATCAAGAATGGAAATAACTGAAATAAAGCGATTAACTACTTTATTTGATAAGTTCTAACTAAAACTTTGAAAGATGGAACCTGGATTTCGCAGAACAGTGGCGAATCCGACAGTGTGTATGTTCTTGTCCCCTCAGTATGATCTCTTCATTCTTTGTGCTCACGTGAATCCAGAAAAGTGTGGAATGCTTGCATCAACAGGAATAGATATTTGGATCAATGGACAGCCTTCAGAATGCAGACTAGAATAGAATGCGGATAGGAGAGGGATAGCGCAAGAGTACAGAGCTTGGCCTATGCAATTCCTAGCGGGGTCTACTGCGAATCATGCAACAAAAGCATCTAGAACCTGAAACTAGTCTGTATGAAGAGCAAAACCTGCAACTTTAATGGTTGCCTAAACTATTCTACTCCAAAAACAATGATACTGTTTGCACAAGTTGGATCTGTGGCTTACCAACAGCTGAGTAATGCAACCAAGCATGTAAAGGATTTAAACTATCAAACTTAAGAAAACTAGAAGACTGAACTACTGAAAATGGTGAGTTTGAAACAAGAATGAGGGGCCCAAATAATGTTTGCACTTGCACAAGTTGGATATGTGGCTTACCAGCTGCAACACAATACTAACCAAAGCACTCAATGAGAAAACTAAGAATTCTAAGCAAAGGAAAACTAAATCTGCTGTAACAAGAAATTCAAAAGCAAACTTTGGAGCAAAACTCAGAGGCCAAAGTAATGTTTGCACTTGCACAAGTTGGATATGTGGCTTACCAGCTGCAACACAAAACTGAAACAAACCTGCAACAAACTATACTACCAATCCTAAGCAAACTAAAAAGACCACAGCACTGACAAATAAGAAAGTTGGAATGAAAAATGGTGGCCATTTGCATGTGCACAAACCATGCATTTATAGGAATTCCAACACTCAAAAACCAAAATCAAATTGAACTCCTAAACAATAAACAAAGGAAAAACACTGTTCCAGGGGACCAAAAACATTAATGCATGCCCAAGTCGGCAAGAAAAGCTGGTGAGTCGTGATATTTCACGTGGGTCGCGTCAAAAGAGCATTCTGGAAAACACGCACAGGACCGCCGCTCTGAGCAGGGCGGCGGTTGCGGGACCGCCGCCCTGTTCAGGGTGACGGTCACGAGACCGCCGCCCTGAAGGGCGGCAGTTTCGTCACTGAAGGCCAAGAAGCCAAAGAAAGAGGAAAGAAAGGTAAAAACAAAGCACACGGGGGCTAAGCGGGGCATGCGAGATGTTAACACATATCTGAAGAGCTCTTTCTGGATCTTGAACACCTTTCGAGGAGACCTGTATCATCATTGGGGCACTTGTTACACCGTTCCACGGTACAGTACCTTACAATTTTGGGTACGTACAAGTACCATGGCTCTACTAATGACATGATTCTCATGGATACATTTTTTCCTTTTCAGGATGGAATCCCATGGTCGTTTACCACTTAAAAACTTTCTTTCATATCTAACCCTTGTGTGTTATGGTTTTGTTTTCATAAAAGAAGCCTATACTTCTCTATAGTCTTGTCCATGACCTACAAGTCCAAAAATAATTCAAAAGTAATATATGAGATTTTCAATCTCAAACTCCTTGAGTCAAACTTCAACCAAAAATATGACTCCCTCAAAAAAAAGGGGACATCTAATCTTTCTATCTTGCTACTATAAATAGATTGCTCCCTCAAAGGATAGTTATACAAAGCTAGCCATATTGTACATAGTCTATCACAAAAGAAGAGTATTCTTGTAAAAATAAAATAAAAATATTATGAAGCTTCCCGCATCGATCAGCTTCACAAAAACCTCAAGGAGATATTCTATTCATTCCACATATATTTACCACATTGATCAGTCTATAAAAATAAAAGTACAAAGAAAATGATAAATTTTTCATCATGGAATTTCCTATTTTGATCTTGGGTGTCTTGCCAAAAAGGCATGTTGTCTCACACCAGGTTAGCAGGTTTGAATTCTTCCATCCAAGCACCATTAGATTTGTCTCAATTTACACCATTCGATAGATTTCACATGTTATCTTTACTACACAAATCTCCACCTTGAAATAACCAACAGATTAAGGAAAAAAAAATTAGAGAGAAACAAGGTTCATAGCCTAAGCGAGGATTCAAAATATCCTCACAAGAAAAACTCACGCAGCCAAAGTAGGATAAGGAAGCGGCCTAACTATAAATGTTGTCTACCTTTCCCCAGCCGCACAGACCGAAGAACGAGCCAAGAACCTCCCAACCATACGCAATCCCAATAGGATCAACACCCCCTTCAAAAAACAACACAAAACTACATAAGACTAGAGCACTATAGTCCTTGCAGCATCATACTATCAGGATTTTGTTTTGTAGAGGAGAATCCAATGTGTGTGATTTCAACAAAACCATTTAAGGAAAAATGTAGGAGTCCATTTAAATTTCACCCACCTTGAGCTAATAAAGAGCACAACAAACAAGGCCTTACAACTCATGTCTCCCTCACTCCAGGTAATACATTAATGACCATAAAGACATTTTCAACAAAAAAAAAAAAAATCCATCTCCTTTACTTTTCCAATCAACCACTTCACTGTAATCACTAAATGTTCACTTTTGATTAATTTATTATTATTTTTATCCTATTTTCTTCTTTTGTAATTTTTTTTTCTTATTTTAAATTATTTTATTTATTGATTATCGTAAATTTCCCTTCATTTAATTTACTCAATTTATTTTTAACACATCTTATTGTGTTGAGTCGTTAATATTATTATTATTATTATTATTATTATTATTATTACAATAACTTACTCCATCCAATTAACATATGCTAAAAGGGTGTAAGAAATTTTGTATGATTACTATTTAACCCGAGAAGATTAAATCACACCCATACAACCAAGCTAGAGGGGGAAATAATTAGTTTCTTCATTAATTTAAATGATAAGGAAAGAAAAGAACATGATCGCAGGCTAAAATGACCAATGGGAGAACTAGAGATTGTCATTACGATGGCAACACAAGGCAACGACTAACTATGGCACCGCAATGGAAAAACTCTTCCTTTACGTGAAACGAGGTTCGCGCTACATGAAAAATAAAATAGAACATCTTAAAGGTAATTAATAATAGTATTGATAAAAATTGACACTAAAATCAAATAATTGCCAATCAGAAATTACATTTGTAATACTATTATTACCATTATTTATTATTATTTTTTCTATTATTTTTATGATTAAAATAAAAATAATGATAATAATTAATCATATTAATAACAATCAATAGGAAAGATCGAGAAAGAAAGAACAAGATTTTCTTCTAATAGGATAATCATGAGGAACGTTGCATGGGCCAACAACAAAAAACATCGACACCAACACAAGCAGGAAAGATGAAGAGGAAGAATTCCAATCGTTCTCTATGACAAGGGAAAATCCAAAAAAATAATAACAGGGTGCAACAATGTTAAACACTTAGCAACACTATCATTGAAGAAGAAGGGAGAAAGAAAAAAAAGAATTATAAACGGGGCATTACATTCTCCTCCCCTTAAGAAAGCATCATCCTCGATGCGAGCTAACATAGAGGAAAGGAAATGGTAAGCAACAAGGAACATGTATGGACGAAGGTACACTCTAAGGTTAAGATTTTAGATGTAAAAGCATGGTCACGGGGTAGCCTTGGAAAATTTAGCAGATTATTTAAATTTCAGGGTTCTATGAAGATTGGCAGTTCTCTTTTACTCACTATTTCATTAATCTCCTTCCATTAACATTATTCTTAATTCAATTTCTTTATAATTTCATTCTTGAAGAGTTTTAGTTTATTCCTTATTGTGGGTGCCCAACATGGACTGCTAACACAACACCTTGCTGGGGTCAGAAAGACACTACAAATTCACAAACACACAATTATAGACTTCAAGACTGTATTACACCACAAAAGATTACTCAAATATGGAAGTGAATAGGCACGGTCCACATAACATGGTACTTGTCACACAACCATGACTGAAAAATATAATATTTGAACAAGGTGTACTACAACATCCAAACATTCCCTCAATTCCACAGATGAAAAATTCACATAACTTCGAACAAAAGCTACAAGTACATAGTGTCCACAAGGGCATCAATGCCATATCCACAACATCACAAAATATATCCAACTGATATGAGTAACACATATATCATAACACCATAACCAAAACATCATAACACATCAGCATACCTCCTAAAGCATCAGTCACACATATATGCAAATCTCTTATGCCTCCCTCAAACTCTTATGCCTCCCCTCATGTTTTTTTCACAATAAAATTGATGCCATTGGCATTCCCTTATGCCCCCCACAAGGAGTCTAGTTGTCCCCATGGCCCAAGACACATAGGGTTTGGACACTCCTAATCCAAGTGACATAATAACACGTGGTTCAACAACCCACTAGTTATCTGTAACTCATTGGGGTGTACCCCCATACAATGAAGTGGGTCCATAGGTCCAACCATTCCATGGTGCATCCCGTGACCCTATTCCACACATCATGACAATAGAACCAACATAACAATCCAATCTAAAATGCCAAGTGGCAAAGTGTAAGCCTTGAGCAAGGTTGTAAAATCTTAAAATTTAAAAGAAGATTCAAAACCAAGCAAAACAACTAACCAAATGGCCATAGTTAGTGCAAAAATTTGAGTGTTAGTACCCAAAACCAAAGAAATGCCCAAAATGTAAAGCATGGAAATCAAGAAAAATTGCTGGTCCTTGCAAAAATAAAGTAAAAATCTCAATTTACGAATAAAATACACTTATAATAATGTCACATTATGATAATTGTGTGGCATTATCTGGCCACGAAAGGGGTACTCAATGAGTTGCTAGCACTCGGAATATCAAGCCTCAGCTTGTAAAATAACATATCAATAGTACAACTGTCATCATCTCAATCTGAATCATCTCACCACAACTTCAACAAGGCTCAACATAGTCAAAATCACATAGGTTTAATCCATACAACAACCATATCAGGAAGAGAAAGAAGGTACAAGTCACCATCTACTGAGCCTAAGGTGTCCGCGAAACACAATATGTATGACACCCGTTGCGCAAGTGCCACACATACCAAACAAACAAAAGTGGGTTTTCAGCCTATGTAAGGCTCCACTTCCTATCTCATACTCAGCTCGAGTGACTGGTCAATGGTACACATTTTATCACTCCAAACATACACAGTTTACCGATTTCCCACAGGGTCGGTTAGCGTAAGGTTCACAACATAGCATGCAACTACATCACTAACACAATGGTGGTACACACATAACTACCATAACGTCTTATGTATGGTATGTATACAGGGTAGATCACAATCATACATTCACCGAGTGTAATACATCACTTTACCACATTCTGCACCCAAAGTGCAATCACTATACAATAGGGTTCATACACTCACCGTATGACCCTAAATCATGACATGAATCATTACACATTACACAATCACACATATGATGAACATAGTAACATCACAACATAACATTAATTGCTACATAATAAGGTGATACACACATTTCTTCAAAACATGGTAAAACATCATGATACAACTCAATTCACTTTACATCAATCTAGTCATACAACATATCGACACACCCACATATCACAATAAGCCACAATGTTCCAACACTCTTTCATCCACATTAGAATTCTTTTCACACATCACAAGTATTAATTCACACGTGAATTCTTCATAGAATCCACAAGAAGGAGAGAGAACACTCCCATCCCCAACACCTCAACATGATAACAAATACACACTAAGTGACATACACATCATGTGTGTTCACAATATCACAATTATGACATCAATCACATCACGCTTATACCACATTACTCTTTCAATACAAACCACCTTCATGTAGTACCATCATCTCCATGTAACACTATCATATAACACCATCACCATCATGACTCTAATCTGGCCCATAGGTTCAAAGCATGAACCTACGCTCTGATACCAAGTGTAACGCCAACAATTTCACACATACTAACAACACAAAAAAATATAGGCTAACTTTTTTTTGACTTGCTTGACCTATGACACGACACAACATGCCATCACCAAGGTTACAACTAACTATGTGAACAACTTGATACAAGGATGACCACAAGGCAACACGAACACGTTCACACCCATCAAGGATAATACATTTTTTTAACTTTTTTTTTAACAAGACAACGTAGAAGGTCAACCATAGAACCACTTATAGTAAGAGCATACCACAATGAGAAAATTATTGAAGGTTATTTATTTAGATAAAACATCCTGGAATTATTTACTTACGTTTTCAGAGAGATTCAAGATATGATTCTCACAATTCATCTTACCAAATTGAGTTATTTTCTTATACACTATAGAGTAGTTCACTTAAAGTCTTCTCCTTTACATCAAGTATTTGTTTAATTTAATTATTTGAGAAAGGATATAATTTAATTCCACAAGGCCATTCATTCATACTTACGCTACTAAAACTCATTCATGCCCTCATGACAACATGGGTTCGCATTCAACACATGTAAGTGAAAATTGCAAGGCACCTTGGAAAAAGTTAAAGGAAGAAGGTCAAGTTGAAATCATCTTGAGACATCATTAGTTATTACCAATATTTTATTGGAGCTTGAGGGTTTATCTATATATATTAAAGATGTTACTTAGGCTTCCCTGAAGAGCTTACAAGAGGAAACTATTTACTTCCACAAGGCTGAGATATAAGTTTCGTGGTTTCCAAATTGTTTTCTCCTACTTATTAACCTTATTATCTTTCCAGGAACTAACCATTGATTTCCCTTAAACTCGTTTAATAATTCACCATAGCAGGATAATGTTTGCTAGCTTAGCTAGGGTTAGCAAGTTATAAAATTTTATTTTGCAAGGATAGTTCTACCTTTGATTACTTAAGGAATTGCTTGTTCTCAAGTAGGTCACCTTTTCATTAATTTGTTGTGTATATTTTTTTGTGTTTAGCTTCGATAAGAGTTATCCAACCCATTTTATTTTACTTAAACACATTTTTTTTTATTATTGGCAAATAGTTTTTTGAAAGGGACTATACCCTTGAATACAAAAGAAGGCCTAAAAGCTAGGATGAGCAAGAAAACCAGAGCGAAAAGGATCAGAATCCAAATGTTACAATGATGCTCAAAGCAGCTAAAAAACAGCTACTAAAACAAGATAGAACAGAAAAAATACTGCAAAAAAGCAGTAAAGGATCCACAAAAAAATAGCAAAAAAGCAAATAAGGACAGTAGAATCAACTGCAGCTACTTCCTAGTAGCTTTGTCTAAGATGGTTTTGATATTCTTCTAGGAATTAAACATTCCCAAAGTAGTCATATGGGCAGCGTCATTAGGATCCAGCTGCTCCAAAGTCTTCTTTCTTTCTTTATCAGTACCCCAAAGAGTTGCCAACACTCCACTTAGGTTGGAGACACTTCTGACGTGCTATTCAATAAATTCCTCAATTGCCCTAAAGATGGCAATGTTGTAATCATGCCTAGTCTTGGCCTTCCCTAAGCGAGAGTCCAAGGAGTACAATTTCTTGTATATATCTTCAATTTGGCTGCTATCCATGTCCTCCTCCTCCTTGTTCTTCCTCTTTCCTTTCTGTTTTGTCAAGTTTTTAACTTCATCCTTTAACAATTTCATATCTACCTCTAAGGCTTCCAGCATTTTAGTAGGGCTTTCCAATTGCACTTCCTGAGGGATGGCACTACTGATATGCAGAAAGTCATGAGCAATTTCAAAATCCTGAGAACCCTTCTCCATAGCAAGGGTCTCGAGGTTGAGCTTCCTAGAAGCCCTGGTAACCGATCTCTGCGGGGTAGAGGCCAAGTGGGGGGCAGGAGCCTCATAAGGGGGAACGGGAGAAGAAGCCTAAATGGCCGGCATGGGGGTGACAGCAGCGGTGGCAGGGATAGAGAAAGGAGAAACAAGGCTGGCAGTAGCAGAGCTTGGCAAAGGAGGAATCGAGCTAGGGGAGGATGGGAGACCAGGAAACCTGAGAAGACAGCGTTTGTGTAGCAACAAAATGAGCCTCTGGTGTAAAGGAACCACCCAGGAATGCTTTTGAAACTCAAGAATGGAGCGTTTGAGAGAGTTCAATAAGTAATGGGGGAAACAAACAAGCTGATCCCTATGAAAATGATTAAGAAAAATAAGGTGCTTCGCAAGAACAGTGACAAACCTCCCTTCCAATGAGATGAACTGTATCATCATGCGGGTTACTTCATCATATGCTGGAGGGATCGAGATGACAAGAAGGCCCGCTATTAAGTGGGTCAGTTTCTCCTCTCCCTCAACAAATATTCTCTCTTCCACATCTCTATCAACCCTTTTGTTAAAGAATCTGAAGCCCTCCAAGCCAAGGCCGGTTGTTTCAGCAATAAGCTCTTCATTTATTAAGACCTTCTACCCCCCATACTCCACTGTCCTCTCCTTCCAATATTTTTCAAAGCACACAGAGATGCTCTGGTCATGTCCCTGAACTTTTTCCATGAAGTTTGTTATTCCACCCTTGCTAAGAATGTTCCACAGCTCAATATTGTCTTTCCAATCTGGGTCCACACTAGGCTCAATTTGACAAGGAGGACCCCCCATCTTCTCTGTTCTGAGATGTTTGCAACTAATTCCCAACTGATTTCCAAAGCCAGTCCACTCTTTGCTATAGTAATCCACAAAAAACTGGAAATGAGAGCCGTTGTTATTCCCACGATCAGCTGCGTGTATGCTGATCTGAGCCTGTTGAACGTGTGTGAGAATAATCCGCTCCCTTCCATCAATCACTTTATCACCGCCTTCAATTTCCATGGAGATTTGAATCCACCTTTTAACAGTCACATTACAGCCCGCATGCATGATCTCCACTTGTAATTCCCCATATGAATCACACTATCTTGATTATTAGACATGAAATGCATAAACCAATACTTTAAATCAATACGTGTGGGAGTATTTTCCACACCCAAAATTCATCATTCAATTCAAGATATTGCTTACGTATGGAGCTCCACCTGAATGTTGTTTTGAAGCTATTTGGGGATGCTGCTATTGTCCCAAACTCTAAGGTTTACATTGATGCCATAATTTGCCAACACATCCGCCAATTTATTACCCTCCCTGTAGGTATGCATGATCCTGATGTTATTGAAAGTATGAATAATACTTATGGACTCTGCAATAAAATCCTTGATGCTCCAGCTTGGAGATGAGCACTGCTTAAGAAGATTAATAATGTTTATGGAGTCTCCTTCAATGATGAGGTTCTGAATATTATTTTCCTGGGCAATTCTCAGACCCCAAAGAGCAGCTAAAGCTTAAGCAAAATGATTAGTTTGAATTCCCATTTTACCAGCATACAAAGCTATTAGATTGCCTTTATGATCCCGTATCGCTCCTCCCCCTGCCGCATTCCCAGGGTTTCCCTTAGAATCCCCATCAAAGTTCAACTTATACCAATTTAGATCTGGAGGATGCCATTTAATCAAAGATCTATCAATGCTATTCCCAAGAATGTTCCAACTATTAATTGATCCAATCTACCAGTTGGAGAGAATGTATTCTTCATTTTCTGGATATCTCTTTTTCTTGGGAGGTTTAGAACCAGCAATATTCTCTTTGATACCATTAGAGACTTTCCCAATACTAAGTTTGTAGTTTTGCTTTCTATTTCTGAAGATAATATCATTTCTATCCTTCCATATTCTCCAGATTAAATGAGGGATAACCAGCTTCCAGATCCTTTTAACAACACAATGCTTAAAGGGTGGGTTCCACTGAGTCTATAGCTGATTGAGATCCTTCGGCATCACCCAGAGAGCTTCAAATTTAGAAAGGGAAAAAATCCATAGTCTAGTGGCATACTCACAATGTATGAACAGGTGGCTGATATCCTCAAAATATTTCTTACAAATATGGCACCTATTAGGGATTATTAATCCTCTTCTCATCAGATTGTCATTGGTAAGAATTCTACCTCTGATAGCCAGCCATAGGAAAAAATTTATTTTGGGAGTTAAATCAATCATCCAAATCCTATTCCAATTGAACTTTGTTTGATTACAGTGAAAGAAGTTTATTATTAAGTCTTAGAAATATTTAACTTAACAGTTTATTCTCAAGATCAAGGTTTTACAATACTCATATCAATATAAAGATTTGAATATCATTTCTCACAAAGATAAGTTTCCAATTTAACCATAAAAATAACAAGACAACTTCATCACTTAGTTTCCAAACATTCCAAGGAAAGAGACCTTCTAAACTCCTTTGCAAGAAATGTTACAAAATTTACAACACATTGGACATTTTTACAAGGAACTTCATAAATTATACTCATGAAACATTTACATTTTTTCCTTTAATCTACTCACATAATCCATCTACACAAATATTAACTAGAGTCAGTTCGCTAGAACTGAGCATGTTAAGAGTACCCATTGCAATAGTAAGCTAACATTTTACAATATCATGAAAGGAATGTTCTAAATTCAAGAATGGGCCAAAGCACAACCCGCTAATCCAAAATGCTTCACACAAGAAAGATATTTATACCAGCCAACAAGGAGGAAGCCAAAAAAAATACCAGTAAGAATAAAATCTCATTTATCAAGGAAAGACCTTATGGGTTGGGAACAAGAAGATCAAGAGTAAGGCAGAATGCCATTCAATATCACATAATATCTCAAACATACACATGAGTCTATCCTCGCTTGTAGCCAACAACACTTATAGGAGATTTTTCACCAAGTATATACTATTCATTTCCTAAGTCTTTATGTTGTCATGGTCAAGGTAGGTCAGAGGGCTTATTTGACGTATTTGAGTGTTGTTATCCTCATAAATATGTTAACTATAACATAGATTTTTTTAAAAAATAACCCATTAAACCAATCATATATACATATATATAGTTTAAGAGATCAGTACATATATCCAAAAATCTTAATGTAATTGTTAATTACCTTGAACCATTATACGACCCCAATTTCATCCTTTTTTCTTTTTTTACTATGGTCACACAAACATATAGCCACTAGCTAGTTTATCCACGTAAACCATCAAAGGAGTAACCACCACCAGTCATGCACGAAATATCTCAAGGATTTCTATATTTGGCATTTTATAGAAATTATTTTGAAGCCATAACAAACACTATCAATTAAATTATCAATGACACTTGGGCCTCCAACATAATCTTAATTGATACCAAACTGAAGGAAAGAACTCAAACAGTTAAGCACGTAGGCGTTAGAGTGCCTTCAGTATTGACTATAATACTAGAAAAATTATACACTAATCTATCAAAACAGTTGTGGCTTAATCATTTCCATGGTCAAATCGACCTTTACACAAATAAAAAAAACTCAAGATCGGTTGACAATGTTAAGGTAAATTTCATTTACCTTAACCGTATCGAAACCCTTCAAAAACTTATAGCCACACTAAAACAAGAAGTCCATAATAGAAAACATTGAAATTAATTGATATCAATACGATGGGTTCTCAACTATTGCCCAGAATATTTCCCATTAAATCATACTAAAAACTGGTAATAATCTATGCAAACATTCACAAAATATTCATAGCCTCACTAACATGCTAACAAAAGAGGAAATTTCAGGAAAGTAGCTAAAAACTTTTTTTCAAGCCTATAATTAACAAGTTGAATATCAATTGTTCAGATTACCCTCATTATTTAAATCCTTGAATGTGTAACCAATTGATTGACTTTAAGGGACAAGAAAAAATGGTAAGATGATACACTCTCAAAATTGGCGGGCTAGAATAACTTATTCAGAACTCTAGGGAACCTTATGAGTTTTTTCTTAAAATTTGTTCCAGGTTCGTAAATAACGAGTCAGCCTCATAGGTTTGAGAGAGAATATGAAAAACATAATAGTTTTAACCCTACGATGAAGCCAGAAGAAACCAATTTATATTTACCAGCCTAATTGCATACCATGAAATGGTAAGTTGGAATCACGATTCTTCTATCATTCTAGTAAAACCCATTTCAAACAATCAGTTCCTAGAACGTAAAACCCAAAGAAAAAAATTTCTTATTTATTCAAAACCCAAAGGCACTATGCACATTACTCATCAATAAAGTAAGCCATAGAATATATACATACCATCACAGTTGTTATCTAGGTAAGATAAACAAACAAATCCTAGTATTATTTCCTTTCCTTAAAATTGGATCGATTCACAAAATAGTGCAGAAGCCCATTTATACTAATGTGAAATGGAGTAAGCCATTAAAAGGGAAAAGAGAGAAATTCATGCAAAACCAGTGAATTTGGAAGGAGATTTAAAGGAACAACCAACACACTCAGGAAACAATTTAAAGAACCATGAAAACATTTTGTCTGGGTTCCATTTAAGGAAATAAGAATATTCATTTCATGATATTAAAAGAAGGTAGTAGATTATTGCAAGGTGTAGATTTAACATGCCTGAATGGGGCTTCCAAAAAAGTAGTGACATCCACCAGCTAGAACATCTTTTGCATCAAGACCAACGTTGGATGGAAATTTTACCTTTGTAGAAGTTGTCCCGCACCAAGAGACATGTTTACCCTTGATCACCCAAACAAAAACATTGAGAGCCAGGTACTTAGCTATGTCGACAACATCCACTTCAACAACAAAATTGCTTTCAAATTTACAGACCTCCAATTCAAGCCACAATCCAAGACATAATGCTTTGGAACCCCAAATTATATATTAGATACTCTTAAGCAGAACTACAGAATTTCTGCTAAAGCTTCCCCCGTAGATATAACCCCCTATCTAGTGCGATTCAAGCAATGATAAAACATACCTTGAATTTAATTCAAAATATAGAATCAAATTTTTAGTGATATGAATATTAATTAGCATCTGACTAAAAAGTAGTGTGGCCAAGTGGTAAGGCAGCAGGTTTGAATTCTTCCATCCAAACACCATAGATTTGTCTTAATTTGCACCATTTGATAGATTTAACACGTTATCTTTACTACACAAATCTCCACCTTGAAATAAACAACATATTAAGGAAAAAAAATTTAGAGAGAAACAAGGTTCATATCCTAAGCAAGGATTTCAAAATATCCTCACAAAAAAAACTCACGCAGCCAAAGTAGGATAATGAAGCGGCCTAACTAAACATGTGGTCTACATTTCTGTAGCCACACAGACCTAAGAACGAGCCAAGCACCTCCCAACCATATGCATTCCCAACAGGATCAATGCCCCATTCAAAACACAACACAAAACTGCATAAAACTAGAGCACTACAGTCCTTGCAGCATCATACTATCAAGATTTCATCTTGCAGAAGAGAATCCAATGCGTGTGCTTTCAATAGAACCATTTAAGGAAAAAGGTAGGAGTCCATTTAAATTTCACCCACCTCCAGCTTAGAAAGACCACAACAAACAAGGCCTTAGAGCTCACGTCTCCCTCACTCCAGGTAAGACATTAATGACCATAAAGACGTTTTCAACAAAATAAAAAATAAAAAATCCATCTCCTTTACTTTTCCAATCAACCGTTTCATTGTAATCACTAAATCTTCACTTTTGATTAATTTATTATTATTTTTAATCTTATTTTCTTCTTATTTTCTTATTTATCAATTACTGATTACTGTAAAAAAAAAATTCTTATTCTAAATTATTTTATTTATTGATTACTATAAATTTCCCTTTATTTAATTTACTTAATTTATTTTTAACACATCTTATTATGTTGAGTCATTATTATTATTATTATTATTAGTATTATTATTACAATAACTTACTCCATCCAATTAACATATGTTAAAAGGGTGTAAGAAATTTTGTATGATTACTATTCAACCCGAGAAGATTAAATCACACCCATACAACCAAGTTAGAGGGGGCAATAATTATTTTCTTGATTACTTTAAACGATAAGGAAAAAAAAGAACATGATCGAAGGCTAAAATGACCGATGGGAGAACTAGAGATTGTCAATACAATAGCAACACAAGGCAACAACTGACTATGGCACCGCAATAGAAAAGCTCTTCCTTTACATGAAACGAGGTTCACGCTACATGAAAAATAAAATAGATCATCTTAAAGGTAATTAATAAGAGTATTGATAAAAATTGACGCCAAAATCAAATAATTGCCAATCAAAAATTACATTTGTAATACTATTATTACCATTATTTATTATTATTTTTTTCTATTATTTTTATGATTAAAATAAAAATAATGATAATAATTAATCATATTAATAACAATCAACAGGAAATATTGAGAAAGAAAGAACAAGATTTTCTTTAAATAGGATAATCGTGAGGAACATTGCACGGACCAACAATAAAAAATGTCGAAACCAACACAAGCAAGAAAGATGAAGAGGGAGAATTCCAATCATTCTCTACGACAAGGGAAAATCAAAAAAAATAATAACAGGTCACAACAATGTTAAATACTTAGCAACACGGTCGTCAAAGAAGAAGGGAGAAAGAAAAAAAAGAATTATAAATGGGTCATTACAATTATTCACACTTTGACTGTAGCCACCTCTTTTTCTCTAGTTTACGGTATCGAGGTTGTCATACCTCTTGAAGTCTAGATTCCATCTCTCCACATCTCACTATAAGACATGCTCAATGATGATGAATTTCACTAAGATCATTTGGCACAACTTGAGTTATTAGATGAATGTCTTCTCAATGCTCTTGAACATCTCTAAATATATCAAAAACGTATCAAATGTGCCTAAGACAAACGTGTTCACGAACAAAATTTTTAGGTCGGAAACCTTGTCCTGAAGTAAAATCAACATGTAACAAATGAAGAGAAAATTAAACAGGAAAAATTTTCTCCTAATTGGCTTGGACCCTATATCGTTACTCATACCTATGGATCAGGTGATTACCATTTGTCATCACTCGAAAGTAAACTTGAATCTGAGCCCCTCAATGCCTTGCATCTTTGACCATTCTATTGTTGAATCAAGTCCTACATCACCTTATTTCTATTAAAAATGATTGTCCCCTTGAGCACCATTTACATTCCATTAACCTATTTTAAAACATTAGTGACTAAACAAGAATCATGTGGTTATTCGTCACCTTTTCAGCCTTATCTTTAATATGAGTACCCATGGCTCTACTAATGACATGATTCTCATGGATACATTTTTTCCTTTTTAGGATGGAATACCATGGTCGTTTACCACTTAAAAACCTTTCTTCCATAGCTAACCCTTTTGTGTTATGGTTTTGTCTTCATAAAAGAAGCCTATACTTCTCTATAGTCTTGTCCATGACCTACAAGTCCAAAAATAATTCAAAAGTAATATATGAGATTTTCAATTTCAAATTCCTTGAGTCAAACTTCAAGCAAAAATATGACTCCCTCAAAAAAAGGGGGACATCTAATCTTTCTATCTTGCTACTATAAATAGATTGCTCCCTCGAAGGATAGTTATACAAACCTAGCCATATTGTACATAGTCTATCACAAAAGAAGAGTATTCTTGTAAAAATAAAATAAAAATATTATGAAGCTTGCCACATTGATCAGCTTCTCAAAAACCTCAAGGAGATATTCTATTCATTCCACATATATTTACCACATTGATCAGTCTATAAAAACAAAAGTACAAAGAAAATGATAACTTTTTCGTCATGGAATTTCCTATTTTTATATCGGGTCTCTTGCCAAAAAGACATGTTGTCTCACACCAGGTTAGGTTAAAAAATACTCTTTCACCTCACTGCCTTTTTTTCTCTAAATTCTCTACCTCCTCAAGGTATTTTCCACAAATGTGAATTTTCATGATCATGTGACTTTTTTCACCCTTAGAACAGTCAATTATGCAACGCCTTTAGGGTATTATGTTAATAATAAAATATTTGGTATGCTATAATCGTATTGATCCTTCTCCACAAGGTGGCTCTTTTACCACCTCTTACCATTCACCTTCCTCATTACTTATTGATTATCCTAGACAGGGCCAAATCATCGACACCTCTATTTAAAACAACTCAACCATGTCTATGACCTGAAACTCAACCATGTCTATGACCAAAAAATTAACCATTCCTATGACCTAAACTCAATCATTCCCATGACCTACATTCCCCCATACCTAAACACCTATCAATCCATTCCTTTACTTCATCACAATATTCCCTAGCTTATGGGAGAAATACATCAGCTTGAGGTCCCTTTTTTCCAGGACTATGTAGGTAGCACTCTAAGGGCATGGGGCCCTTAGAGGTTAGCCCGACCACTCTTTACCCTAACCAATTCCCCCCTTTCCATTTTTTATTCACATTCTACTCTAGTTAGTTTCCATTTTATATCAATAGTTGCAAATTAAACCGAATAAACATCAGTTCATACACAATTTATTACATCATCAGATCATCCATTTATCATTTTCACATTTCCATTATGGCACAAATTTGGAAATTACAAACCATACCCAATTTATATGTCAACATTTATATCTCATATTACCAACAACTTGGACATTAAAATGACCTAACTAAACCATGCCTACATCAACCTGACTCCATTATTCCTAAATCAACCTAACTCAAACATGCCTACCTCAACCGAATCCATCATGCCTAAACTGACCTGAATCCACCATCCCTAAACTAGACCTGACTCTACCATGCCTACATGACCTTGAATCTATCTGTAACACATGTGGAAAACTGTTAAATTTTCTTAAGAAGGTGTATGATTTTGATTTTTAAAAATCATTCTTGCCATCGATAATTTATTCTTGTTCTTGGATTCATTTTTTTGAAATTATGTTGCTTGCAAGGAATCCATTCTATTTGAGATAAGAAAGGTTGTAAACTGGTAATGTTGTTTGCAGATTATCTATTTATAATAACGAAACCTTGATAAATTTCATCGATCTAAGGTATGTTCCAATTATTCTTACCTGATCTATATGGTAAACTAACATTCAGAGGTTGAAGGAAATAATGGACTAAACTCTTGTATTTATACAATTTCATTGATCTTATTAGAAGTTCTTGCTTTGCATTCTATTGTAAGTAGTGTGATCAGATCTTCTTGTTAATTTCTCCACGACGTTGAATGGCATAAAGAGGATGGAGGTCTACTTCAGGACTATTGAGGGTAAAAACCTAAGTCCTATATCTTTAAGATCTATCCTAATGGGATTCTAACCTAAGGTAAACTAGACCTACCTTATTTCTATGTTTACACTAATCTTGTTGCATCCTAACCTAAGTTGTATGTTTTACAAAGTGGGGAATTTAGAAATAACCTAAGGTAACTATAGGTTTATTTCTAACCTATTAACTGAAAATAAATTGGTGTGAAGTATGGCCTATCCTAAGATGGAAAATTTACATAAGGCAATGTTTAAAAACCTAAGGTAAATACTTTTTAAACTAACCTAAGGTCGGATCCTAAGCTAATGATATCTATCCTAAACTAATGCAAGGATGGAAAGGCACCTAAGGGGAGTTAAATGGAAATTATGAGATGGTGGTGATGGTTTCTAAGTCATTTATTTTATTTTATCTTGAATTTAAAACATTTTGGTACTGTCATTTTGATAGAGGCATGGAAACTAGAGGGAATCCTAGTTGGCATCATCACTAAAGTTAAGTAATGCATGTTATCTTTGAATTTGGACTCACTAACTTTAGATGGTGGTGGCATGGATATATAGATGGGAGATTGGAAATTAATGACATTTATGGTCATCAATTTTTATGAGAAAATTGCCTTGGAAACCATGCGAGTGGATTTTTTGGGAGTTGTTTGGCCTTTCATGTTTTTTAATTTTTTCTCTGCATGGAGCTATCTGGTTCTTCAAACCAGTAGTTCCATTTTCAATTTGTTACTATTTTTAACTACCTTGGACTATTTTCGATCCAATGGAATTATATGAGGTATTTGAGAAGGAAGTTTTTGGTTTTTGATTTCATTTAGAGAAGGAGTTGTGAAGGCTCGGATAGAAATATTCTTCGAATCGACAGAAGCACTATCAAACATGATAGGCTCTATCCATTAAGGTCATCTTCTTTTCTCTAAATGTATTCATTAAAACAAATTTTTTCTCATGAAATAAATCGGTCTTTTATTTTGTTATGATTACCATTCTTTCTTGCTTGATAAATCTTTGTTTTTATTTTGAGGAATTTCTACTTTATAAGGTAGGAGATGGGTTGTTTTCCTATTTATTTGATGTTGAATCCTAACTTAAATCTTGTGGTGATTTGAGTAGTTAAGTTCATACGTGAACCTTCTTGTCTATTCAAAAAGGGGTTTATGGAAATGAAATGTGGCTTCAAGTTTCGAACTGGGTTTGTAGTTTGGGTTGTTAGAAGGTAAATGAATATCCTTCATTTTCACTTCTTTATTTTGTTGAAGTTTTGTTACTCCTATTGGAACTGTATGAATATGCATACTTGGATTCAGAGTTGTGTGAACTCAAATTTGTATAGAAAAATAGTGAATACATGCCTTCTTCTTGAACTTACTGTATAATCTATCAATTCTTTGAATTCGGTATTTGATGGGAGCTGAGCAAATATTAGGTGTTTGGAATCTATGTTTTTGTGGATTCATCTTGTATGGAAAAAAGAGTGAATGTTTTATTATTACTCTAAAATTTTTAGTTACAAACTGACTCACTCAAATTAAGTTCTTTTATGGAAACTATGAGATAATTGTTCTTGGACCCTTAGATTTCAATGTTATCTTTTTTAGAATACCTATGTGTGAAGTATTTTATTCTAATATTATACTGTGTCTTTCTTTAAGTTCATGAGTACTAAACTAAAGGATAAATAGATGAGGTCCTGATTGGTTGGGGACATTGTGAGAGTCAGCTTTGTCTGAATCAATACTAGGGTTATTCTCATAGCTCTATTTGAGCTTTTAATATGTTTATCTTGTTGTCTAATTCCCTATTGAAATAGATTTTGTTGGTTTTGAATATCTGTTTATGATCTAGGTTAGTCTCTTGAGTATCTTGCTTGAGTAAACTTGTTAAATCCTTCCTGATTGGGATATCACGAAGCTTTAAGGATGATATTCAGACTTGTGGTTGACGTTTCTTGATTTAGAACTAACTAAATTGATTCTAAATAAGGGGTTTCTAGACTCTTCCATTTATTTGATCTCTAAGTAATATTGGATGGAATAATTTATCTTGTCGATTTCATAGAAGTGTGAAGTGAACTTATCTATAGAAATGTTATGAAAAGAATTTTATCATTTTTATTGATAGTTTGTGTGCCTGTAGCTAAGCTATGTCAATCTTGGGTTACACCTTATTTGGAATTGAATCATGATGGAACCTTCTCTATCCCTTCATAAGATGTATTTCTCTCACCTCTGTGAGGATTCAATTAAGATTATGTCTCGCTGATTGTTGTACTTTTTGTCTTGAAGGAATGGTAAGTCTATGGATCCTTGACTAAAACTTTGATGTTTTGGAATGACTGTTGGAGACAGTAATTATCCTGTATGGAAATTAGTGACTTTTTTCATTACATATCCTTTTGATATGGGTATAATATTATTGTCGTTAGTTTTCCATGATGGGGAAGCTTTCTTAAATCTATTCCAAATGCAATAGTCACACATTCTATTTAATCTCTTCTTGTATGTGTTTTATTTTATAAAGGAGTTGGGGATGTTGTGATTGGGTCTGCATCTGTCCTTTGCAACCTTCTTCATGTGTGATATAATGTAGTATTGACTCCTTCTCTTTTAGTCTTTGAGGTAAAGTTTGATCACTCCCCCTTTAGAAATTATAGGAGGATATGTGTTGTGGTATCTTTTCTGAAGTTGTGAATAGGGATTCGAGTTACCCAAATTATAAAGGAATTTCTCAACTGTTTTATCACATTCTTTCTTCTTCTTTTAGGTAAATCTTGTTATAAGATTTAATTCATTCAATTGCATTACTTTCTTCAATGACCTTGTGTAGTCGTCATTGTTACTTGTTTATTCACTTGACTTGTATTACATATTTTTAATATTTGTGATAGTATATTAATGTGAGATGTTGTGCATTGAGTAAATACTATCCTAATGTTAATGTATGGCCTAAATTGAGAAATTAGGATGTCACATCTGATATATGAAACTTTTATTTACTTATATTGTTAGATGATACATCCTAAATCCTTTATGAAGCTGGAATGAGCTTGGCTATAGTTTTCTTTTTATGAAACCCTGTATGCTAAGTTAGAAGGTTCCTACTTCTAAAAGTAATTATGTTTTGTTTAAATAGTGAAGTTAATTTTTTTATTTCAAATTTAGATGAATTGTGAAGGAAATAATTAGAAGGTACTTTTATTTGATATGGATAAGTGTATTGGATGGAACATTATTTATCTAATATCATGTTGTATATTTCTGATTACATCATGATATTTCCCTAAATATTATTCAAATTGATTAATTTTTATTATTTTATGGTTGTTATTACTTATGATTTATTTTTCTACTTGACATCACTGTTTCATAAAAGAAGAGTTGGTTTAATGAAACAATTAGTTGAAAGCACGTCATTTTAATTCTTAGTTCTTATCATGCTCAGTTCAATGAACTGACCCATGCTAGAAATTTTTGTATATGGAATTCGTAAGTGATAAAAGAAGGAAATAACTTTTATGATGTATGGATTGCTTAAAATTCTAGACCATTTATAGAGAATTCTAATTCATTATTGAGATGTATTGAAGGAATAAAATTTGTATTCTTTAATGATCTTGATGTTTTTTACATGAATATGTCAATAATGCATAGTCTTGTAAAATGTGTATTTTATCATGATGAATTGAAAGGACTGAAGTTACTTAAATTGATTATGTCAATTCTCTTGTTCATAATATGAAGGAAATTTGTAATCCTATATTTGATGTTGTCATTCATATCTGATTGGATCCTTATTTCAGTTATCATTGAATAGGTTGGATAAATGGGAATTAGTAGAATTTACCTTACTTGAATGTAACTTACTAAGTTACATGTATTGATGTTCTTTACCTAATCTTGTATGGTTTATTGTGGTGTTATGAACGTATCGTTAAAATGTCAGGATGTGTGAATTTTATAAGGGTATAATAAACCCTGTACTTAACCATAAAGATGAAGGTTCTCCTCCTCTCAAAAGGATACAAAATAAATGAATGGTATATGAGTTTGATAACCCTTTAGATTTCATATCTATGAAGTCTACCATAACGAAACCTATTTTAGTTCTTATACATTACTTGAATGGTTGAGACACATTAATTAAATCTTATGATGGATTTTGTTTTTGTTTTCGATTAATTACACGTTAAGCAAATGTTAATGAACATAAAATAAATAATAAGTTTATGAAGTGCCATATTATTTAATCAACTCAAATGAGGAGGGAAACCTTAAGGATTATTGGGATTAGGGTTATGAAAGGTTGTTGAGATTTTAATCTTAGTTGAAAAATAATTAAGTGGAAATTACCTCTTGATGTGTGTAAATTGTGATGAGGTAGTTATGTCAGATGTTGGTACAAACCAACTATAGAATTGTACCTTCATGAAGACTTGGGTCTTTGTGAGGATACAGTGTTACAATTGACATGTTGCAACACCCTTCAACATTGGTTCATCTAGATCTACTCAAATCTGGACTTGAACTTAGTTTATCTCTAGATCAGGTTAAGGGTATGATTTAACATAGGAAGTGACTCTAAATGACTTAGGGTAACTACGCACATTCAAATGACTTAGGTCGACTGAGTATGCCTAAATATCCTAGGTCATCGTGAGTGGTTCCCTATACTAAATTATGTCAATAACTTGGGTTAGGGTCAAACCTTGGACAAGTGGACTAACAAAAGTCAGTAAAGACCATTCTAAGATAACATATGAGTGGGGTGAAGGATTTATTCTGATAATATGAGTATGTCCTCTAGGAATAGTAACATGAATAGCATGTGGGAAATGTTTTTCCAAAGTATCGCAAGTTGTTGGTTACGTTGTCCTACGTCACCTAGTTTGAGAAATGTGATTTCAAATGAATATGGTAACAAATATTCATATAGATTTCTTAAATAGAACACTCAATACCTAAAGCAGGGTAAGAGAACCAAGTATACATAGTATACCCATAGTATTAAATAATTAAGTTAACATGAGAGATCGGTTGGTAACTGAGTCATGAAATGAGATATCTGTAGTTCACTAAGTCCTTTACAACTACATATGTTTATCTATTATGATATTGATTGACATGGAATGAGTGTTCTAAATTATGATTATCTAGAATAGAGAACATTATGAATTAAAAAAAATTCCCTTGTTTCTAGAGTCTTAAAATTGGAATGTTACACTATCATGCCTAATCCACTTGATTTCCATCTATATCTATATAACAATGAAAATTAAAAAAACAACACCATTCATTTAACCACAAATTTCAATCATTTTACCCTCCCTACCTCTACCCCTCTACATTTCCTTCTTCCTATTCCCAATAACAATGAAAGGATTAGATCTTACCTCATCTCAACATCACCTCTATGGTGGCACATCTAGCCACTATGCTGGTGGTCCACCTGAACCCTCTCCTGCCTCTGCCATGTCTAAATCAACCTCTAACCCCTCTACCAATCACCTCCCTCCACCTGAGCTCGTGGAGCCGTATACCTGGATCTCCTCTCTAACTAGATCTCTACACCTCAGCTCGGTACAACCCCACATACTTTTCTCTCAATAAAGCACAAAATTATCATGCTCTCATCATTTTCACAAAATCCAAAATGTACAATTGAATCTATATTATACGGATTTTTCCTTTTTATATACCCACATCGACCTGATCAGCATTGGTTATACCTAAACCGACATCGTTCATGTTCCCTAACACACCATGGTCACTTATACTAAAACCAACATTGGTCATGTGCCCTAGCAAACCATGGTTGGTTTACCTAGACCGTCACTAGTTCCTTATGACCAGTATCAGTTACCTGTCATACTCCTATCAATACTCTTTCCCCATTTCTAACCAAAATTTACCCTTCCCCCACAACCGTTTGACCTTACCCACCCTTATCGCAACCTACCTCCAAACCTACATTATCTATCCCTATCCTTAATTACATTTAGGGACTTTTTATTTTACCCATACCTTAGTCCTACCCATGTCGTGGCCTAGTTACCTGGACCCAGAACATTGTTAGTGACCTATGAACTCATGTGCTCGTTATACCTTGTGACACTGTTACCCATGTTGTTTGACATAATTACCTTACCTTGCCTATTACCATGTTTTTTAGCCTAACCTAACCTTTGGTGTAGCGAAACATACCTAAACGTTCCTACACCTGACCTACGTTATGTTTCCACACCATATCATATGCCTTGGATACCAGAACCAATTCAACCTTGTTTGGCTAAACCTATCGACCCTGGATGATGTAGAGTTTGTAAGCTCTTCAACCTGGAGCCGTGTCTCAATTTATAACATGTGCATTCATTTGGTTTCCACTACCTTTGACCCTAGCCCATTTACCTATTTGCATGTTTTTGACCTCTACCCTTTCCCATAGTTTCCCACATCTAAGCTCCTTTTCACCACATCCACCTTTTATCAAACCATTCACCACTTTCATCTTCCACCTCAGTAGTTCCTGGTTTGAGCCGGATCATCTTCACCCACACATGGGGCACCCACTTCTTATTTTTTTCAACATCGCTTACCAATACAAACTATGTGACAAAAAGGGGAAAATGTAGACACCTAAATTTAGTTACATTCCTCTTAGCCCCTGATCAGATAACCGACTTAAACATGGGCACCTAACCATGGCCCCCTTTCACCCCATATTAATAATTAATTTAATTATTTTAATTAAATTAAATACCCATCCTCACAATATCCATTGTTTTATTACCTTAATTGACTTAATTTCCACCTCACCTAGACACCTTACCAAGCCATCTCACCCTAGACCTATTCTTGGCATGTTCCCATAACTAACTACAACTAAGTCTTACTTGCCTTAATGAGATAAGATTTGGTCTAACCCTAAAAGCACATGCCTAATATTTCTCTAACCACATTCCCACTCATTAGAAGGAAAGCTTCCATTCTAATCGGTGATAACAAACCAACTTGGCCCAAGAAATTAGAAATATCTATCCACTTTAGTAAACCTAGGGAATCCTGCCTTAACCGATGCCGATTAGACCTAAACCGACATTGGTCAAGACAGAACCGTCACCTGTTACCATTTATTTACCTTAACAACCTTGTTGGAGATGTTAGCACATTATGAGATCAAGGAAGAGAAATAGGGGTTACATGCAAGAAGGACAAAGGTCTTTTCATGCATCCAGACATCCATAACCATTATCAAGATAGATCTAGAAGCATTGCACCCATGGTAGCATTCTGGAAAGCACTTTCGTGACACTAAACACCATTCCTCTAATCAACCATCACCTCCATCCAGCCATTGAACCTGCGTCATAATAAGTATCTTGTTAGCTAGCATTCTTCTATTTTTGTTCTAGTAGGCTCTGTTACCTCTGTTATTAGTTTCTACTTGAACTCTCGCTTCCCCACCATTTATCTCCATACAAGTTTGAGCATTCCTTCACCCACACCATAAAATCATTCATACCTGATAGTTAGACACCTATGAGTATTTCCAACACCTCCCCAGACTTACACCCACTCCTCACCCGAGTCAATCTTAGACAAATCTCTAAACCATGAAATATTGAGTTATTGAAAATAGGCAATAACCATCATCAATTATTACTAATTCATCATCGGTCATACAAGACTGATGTTGGTCTCTATGTTTCATACCCTACCCATGAACAAAGCCAAACAACTTCCTACCAATTGACCTAAACAACCCAGAATCAAACCCTGACTAGTCCCAATACCTTGACAGTCACTTCATCCTTTAGATCCAACTATTGCCTAGCATGTTGTGATTGGATTTGCTTATTGTACTTGAATGAGATACCTAAATCATATCAACTACAATATGAATTTACTTATTTATCACATTAATTATTTTTTAAATAGTGGATTGACAGCCATCTAGGAAGTATCACACTTCTCAGAAACTAGCATACATTAGGTAGTCCAATGCCTTATATCATTTAACTTCTCTTTTGTGGTCTTGTTTTCTATTACAGGTAGTTACTCCTATCCAAAAGGAAGATCTCACAATTGGTATTGAGTCAAGAATTTAGAACACGTGCATCAACCTCCAACCAACCCATTTAACAGGTATTCCTCCTAGCCCATAACCCTATCTGTTTCGTCATTCAAAAATGTAAAGAAAATGGTGAAACAATTATCCTTCTACTTTATCTCTCTTCCTAAACCAAGATGAGAGGACCTGAGGGGTGCCTTGAAAGAGAGATGGAGATATTATATTTCAAACCCTCAAATTTGTTGGAACCTCAATATGAGATCAAATGTAACCAAAAAATTCAATGCTCATTCAATAGAATGGTGACACAAACATTATAAACACTTGATACATCAGAAACAAGCCACTGAAGACATATGAAATATGATCACAAACAATATATTTTTAAAAATTGTTAACAACTTGGTTTATGATTATGCTAAAGTGCTAAAATCTATGGTTTATATAAACTACAGTTTCAATATGTGAGATATGTGTAATTTATAGGAAAATACATGTAAAATAAGTAAGGGTAATGTGATTTAAAGGGGTATGATAGTATAATACTTAGTTAAATGAGGTGGATGTGTATCTAAAGGGGAGAAGTATCAGTGCTCACCATTTCACCCTATTTCTTCCAAAATTTAGAAGAACAAAAGATCAAGTGATATGTAAACGAACACTAACCCAGTGTATCAATAGTTTATAAAAATGGACACTTATTAAAATTCACAATTTCTGATCTTAAATTGATTAAGAACTGATTAAAATTTGATCCAAAACTTATTTAAATGTGCCCAAAACTGAATTGAAAATCATATTTTTAATTCATCATTTTTTTCTAGTTCATACTATCAAAAGGATAAAAATAATTTTTTGGGGGAGAGTGTCAAAGTGTTATAATTGCATCCAAAGAATTAATTACTGATTTAAAATTTTAAATAATAAGATAAAAAAGATGCAAAACTAAACAAAAATCCAAAATTCATAATTGAGTTCACCCATGAATCAAAATACATCTCCTGGATAGCTTAGGATGGTATCTGATTCATTATTAAAATAAATTTACAACTACAATAATTAAAACATATAAAGAATAATGGATTGAAATTAGCAAAAATATTCTTATCAGACTTTTGAACTCAATAAAAAATGTTCTCCACCTTTTTATACCATTTTAACATTCATTTTCCCTTATTTTATGTCAAAATTACAAGTCCAAGTAGAGTGTTTAGAAATTCTAAACAACTTTCCAGTTCTACTAAAATCCTGAAAAATGCTTCAAAATGGGCATAAAATAGCAATATGTAAAAACTTACTCTTAAGGACCATTACATAGTCCTACAAAAGGTTGCCTTCAAATACAATAATGCCCCATTTGTAGTGTTTTTAGCATGTAGGTAGGTTAGTTAGGGAACCTATTATTTTGTTAGATGTCACGAGTTGAATCCTCCCTAGGTGCATTGACTCCAATCACTTCACTTGGACCTACCATAGTATTCCCACATGGGGCACAAATTGTGGGATAAGATAGTATAAAAGGATGGTTTCGTTATTATTTTATTGACTATAGAGCCGTTTTTGTTGGCTAGAGTAAATATCTAAGGATTAGGTGTAGAGCATTGAGGTTTGTATGAGATTTACATGAGGGTGTATAAGGCTTATCTTGTTGGCCATGAGTATGTGGCAAGCTGGAAATATGTGGGGAGCATATGGAGGTGAGGTTGTGTTATTGAGGTGGTAGTGCATTGACAAGGCATGCATAGTTTATATAAAAATGGAAAGTTAGTCCCACATGCATGGTAGGTAGGGAAATATGGTGTATAAATGATAATTTTTCTCCAAGGTAATAAGAATAAAAGGAAGCAAATCACCTTTCCTCAAAAAAAGTGTGTGGAACCTAGTTGAGGACCCCCAACCAAAAAAGAAACACAACCCATTTATCCAAACACAAACGTCGAAGAATGAAGGGGAAAAGCAAAAACCCCCAACACTTATTTCACAAAAATTTTCCACTTGTCGCAAACTAATTGGTGTTAGAAACACAATTTACTGAGAGCGGGGTGAATTAGTCCTTTAAAAACCTTAACCATATTCAAATTAAATTTTATACACTATTAACATCCAACCATGCAATAATGATATCTCAACAATAAGCAACAACCATCCACAAGAACATAAACATGGAGTACACAAGAACATAATATGTAAATGGGAAACCATCAAGAGGAAGAAAACCCACTAAAAAACTTTTCTAATATTACACACAACAAATAATCAATTGAATATTCACATCACAAGAGATTTATTTAGTGAGTAACCAACCCCACAAAGAACACCAATCCCTAAACCCTTTTTGATATTAGTCACAAAAAGAAACTTTCATGAATATGACTCATCATTCAATATTTTGATAATAATATCTCATAATATATGTTTCAAAAACTCATCTGATGGTGATCACAAGATTTAGGTACAAACTCCTTCAAACCCTACTTCAAACACACCTCCTTCTAGCTCGCTCAAACTTAGGAAAATATTACTTATTTTGATATCAAACCCTTTCACACAATCTCTCTAACATTCCTCAATCTATCACACACTTATTCATCTCTAAAATTATACCTTCATACCTATTTCAATCAAACACTTGGGTCGCACTTTTTCTCTCTCTCATAACTAGTGGAAATTTGAATTCAAACTTCACTTTTATATGCACTCCAATTAAAAACATAAAGGAGATAATTCCTAAACCTTTAATTTTATCAATAAATATTAAAAAAATCACATCGCATTTATAAAAACATTCATATTGGACCCATGTAGATCATTTATGCCCTAACACACTAAACAAACTCAAAATCAACTCAAACCTCAATCACTTAGATAACTAAAAACCACACACACCATAACCATGATTATTCAAGCTCCCTAATTCATCACACATGTCAAATATGACATAAAAATATCATCCATGGTATCTAATTATCTTACACCAATCAAATTTATCATAAATCTATCAAGAATGATCATATCTTTCTCAAAACAGTTGTTCGCAGGAACCTATCTTCACCATTGGGCCTCAAGAACACTTAATAACATCTCAACTATGGATTTTAACCACTCAATGGAATCCCTTAAAATTTTATATCACATCAATTATTTATAGAGCTCATGAACATCCATAGTTCCAAACCATACCAACTTTCTTCTTCACTAAACTGAACTGCCCAAAAAATAGTTGTAGAAAATCAACTAGTTTTCACCTTTGTTGTCACTTTCAAGACCTCTAAAGGCCTTGGCTAGGAACAAAATTCATCACTATTTACTATAAAATTTATAAAAATCATAAATTAATTCATATCATGCACCATCTACCTCAATCTTCTATCTAGGGAAATTATATCTTAAGAAAGAAGAAATCATTTTCTCTACAAATCAAGTTTTGATGACCCATAAAATATCATAATCAATACATAAACCATTTGAAATATCTTTGAATATTCATTCATAAAATATTAATTTTCCTTCCAAATCTAAGTGGAAGGCCTTTGAATATGTCCATATGTGAAACTACTCACTTAGCCTTCTAGGACTCAAAAACCAGCTTTGAGGTCAACTTGCTCCATCACCTCTTAACACACTTCCAAGCTTAAAAAAACAATTTAAAGCCCTTAGAAATGTTTAATAAGAACTCAAAAACCTTAAATAAGCATGAATAACTTATATCAATCACCTTACCTCATGAAGCTACTCAAGACCCTGCTTAACTAGGCATTCTCCATATTTGAACCTAAAAAAATAGGTCATAAATTTCTCAAAGATTATAAAAAAATCAAGTTTGATACATCATTGCAAATATAACTGAACCAGGATCACAAGACAACTTGAATAAAGTCTTACCTCAACATGCCTCAACAATGCCAATTTTACCACAAGATGCTTCAAACTAACCCAAAAACCATTCTTCATAAATATGTCACACTTTTCTATTTAGAATCTCAACCATGATTTGAAACTATCATGTAAATATAGTATAAATCTAGTGCTAAAAGTAATGTCAATTTATTTCACAACTCCTTTAGACAACCTTTACTTAAACTAGACTTCTTCATAAAATTACATTTTTAGGTGGGGTCCAATCATCACCACATGTTATATCATAACTTTTTGGAAATATGGAGGAGTCTTTCATAACATAACATCATCATACTATCACAAGAAATAAATTTTGTGCACTTATGATCAACATCTCTCTTACCACTTTTGAGATAGGGTTTTAATCACACAAAAATTGTTTACCTTATTAACATTTGTTCATAAAATGTGACGATGAAATTACCTCATTATTTTTTTGAAACCTTAATAAATAAATTTAAAATGATCCCTAAATCCATAAGGTCCCATGAAAATAACACAATTCATGGTGAACATCAAAAGGTGCGATTTGAGATGGAAAATACTCTTTCTTGGACCCTGTTTCACAGGAAATAACATAAATTGCAAATTATTATTCTAAATGACTCCAAATGTTTCTCACAACTCTATGAAACCATTATGCACCATCTCCAATCACAATCATATCTGAAATAGGTCTCCATATTCTCAACTCATCTTATTTATACGACCATAATTTGGGGTTTTGTACGGTTTAAGGTAGGGTAAACTAAACCAACATTATAATTCATTAAGTAACCTCTCCAAAATGTCTAAACAACCTTAATAAATCATGTCTCACTTACCTACATGACTCGATGATCTCATATGGATCTGTAACTCATCCTCATACCTCCAAACACCTAGACTAGGTCTACATGAGCCTACAACTAGGTCTTCCACATGTACCTGTACTCTAAGAATCATGTGAATGCATAAAAACTCTCTAAAAATTATCTCCATACCATTAACATTCTCATAAAGTTACCATGTATCTCCACAAACCATGCACTATCACCTAGACAACCTAGATCACCTTACTAGGCTTGCTAGACCAAGCCAATATCACTAAATCTCCTCATGACATCATGAAACCACTTGATACTCTATGTCATCAACCTACTTAGCATGTGCTGAAACATCTCCATCATCAACTTTTTCATTTATGAGCTTTTACATCAATGAAAATTCCTAGAACTCAACATGTTAACAATCTTTGCCTTTGTCATTGATGGAAAACTACCTAATCTTCTCACCCTTTTTACATTAATGAAAAAGCATACATGTAATTGCATAATATTAATCTTTCTCACCTTCATAAGGTCACATATTGGTCGGAAACATCAACCCAATTATTCAAAACTATCTAACAAAGATGTTACTCTTCACTAAATCTCTATTTTGTATCTTTTAAAGCATTTTATGACTGTAATCCGCTAGGAAAGAGCATAAAAAATACCTATATATGACAACAATAATGATTTGGGATAAAAACATATTTTTTCCTTCTTATTTAGTGAAAACATCACAAAAATTTACCATTTTGGATTTACAAACTTGTTTATCCTTCCTTAAGATATGTTTTTGGTCTTTTCATGGCTTGATAACACTATAGTAATACTTGAAAGAATGTACACATCTCATACACATATCAGAAATTATGACTTCAAGGCTAAAAAATTGAAACTTACCTCTCCTTGGTCCATCTCTATTTGACAAGGATCACAAATTAGGCTTAACATAACCATATCTTGACTTCATATCACCTTGAAGAATGAAATCCCTAAAATGATCCTTCAGTGCTATTTATACAAAATGTGTATTATTCTAAGATCTCAATCACAACATGAAACTCCTACTTTTCACTTCCCCTAAGCTAATAACATTCCTCTATAATACAAAAACACAAACTTAGAGTCACATACCCTGCATGACTCATAGATATGCTTCAACCACTTAAATACAACCCTAAATTTGCTTCTCTATTTGTTTAAGTCTCAAAACATGCTATTTTACTATCCTCTTATAACTGACATACTCCACAACCTATTAGAACTATGAATAATCTTCATGTTGCTATGAAAACCTTCTACACAACCTTCACACTTGACTTAGGATTAATACAAGATCCCCTACTCTAATAGGATTTCACACATCTCTATCATGTTGTTTTGCTCTTTCATAGTCATAATATATCCCATCATTCTTTAGTGAAGCATTGTATTTTGTTGTTTAACCAAACTAGAGAAAGGTGTGTTAACACCTCATATAGACAATTATAGAAGCTCACATGAAGCATGCAAAGCCAATAGGTACATCCATTTTTATGCTTATGATAATTTTAGCATGTATGTTCATCATATTCATAGTCAAAACATCCATTCATGCACAGAGAAGTAACATAACCAAAAAAATGTAGAAACACATACAATAAGGAGACTTAATCAACATAAAGAATGATTAGTAATATTTTAATTCCCATTACTCCGTACGTATACATATACAATTTAGAAACCCAAATGAAGTTATCCATTTCAAACCATAATCAAATACATAACAAAGTAGATGATTACAGTAACCCTAATACATCCATGTGTTGGACCATGCGCACTCTCAAATAGACTCAAACCCTAGACTGTTAGACCATCCATTCTAACTTAACTCTTTCATACCATAAAAAAACTCTCCTACAATAAGAAGGCACTACCTATATATAAGGGTGGGGAATTTCCCTTCACTGCTTCATGCACTTACCTAATATTAGGTGTGTGTATAAAATAGTTTGCATGATTTCTTTCCTAAAAATATCCATGCTTACAATAACTCACGTGTTTTCCTAATAATATCTCAGAATAAATTTATAACATACTTTAATCCCTATTTTTAGCTTGGTCCATGTGTCTGATTTATCTTGATCTGTATGTGCTTTTGTTTTCATTTCTTTATCGCTAAGTCTTTGTGCTTTTCTCTAATTATTTACTTGGGCATCACTTCAACTATGCTTTTCTATTTTTATCCCTGATGGAAAATTTCCTAAGTCCCTAATATTTTGAATGCATGTGTTCAACCTCACATATTGGCCTTTTTTCCCACTGCTTGTGCCCCTTGCGCACTTCTTTGATCCTCTATACACACGTAGCCTTAGTAGTTGCATCTAGTACTAAATTAGCAATATCTGACACCTTCCTGGGGGTTATTTCTTTACCCTTCTCCTTTATCTACCTCATAATCCTAGAAATTCCTGATGTCATACCCTCTAAGGTATCCATCTTCCATACAACTAAAGAACCAATCTCCTTTATCCTTTTCTCAAAGGCCTCCTTCATAGTCTTAAGCGCATCTTGCTTCTTCACAATATCAGTCATTATCTCTTTATGCCCAACCTTATTATCGTTATGGGTTTTTTATTACTATTTAAGCTCATTATCTTCTTGAGTAGTTTATGCCTTGAGGATACAATCAAGGTCTTGAAAATTCTCAGATTACCATCCCACCTTCTTTTGCACATCCTTAATCATGGTGCCCAAAACCTCATACTCCACTATCTTACACGTTATAGTTGTGTTATTCTTATCTCGTGATGTAGCTAGTGATTATTATGTCAGCCCTTGCACAAGTTTTTATTTGTGTATTATCATCTGTACTGGATCTTATAATTAGAGAAGTGCAGAAGGGTGCTCATATTTATGCTTTTCATCTAAGCAGAGCTATGCTTTTGTAATGGCATCTGGAATATGGAAAAACTTTTTGAAGGCATACGTGGCACACTTTTCTACCTTCATTGATTCTTATGTGAGACATTGGAATTCATAATCCTTATCCTTATTATCCTCTACCAAGACCCTAATAGTTTCCTCCTTGTCCATATTTATGCATGTTAGTTCTTCTGCCATATTATTTAGAGCATTGTTAGCTTAGTCATTTGTTAACTTTGTGTGATTCTGAAAGGAACGATAACCAGATCGTATCAATCCAAGAACACAGATGCTAATCAAACACCATGATCAATAAGATGAAAGTAATTTTTCAGAATAACTTTAAATAAACATTTGCAAACAAATGAGAAACAATATCATATATTATTATGGAACTCAATGTAATACAATGAGAATGGGCCTTGCTTAAATAGGCAAGGAATAACAATCTAAGAACTAGTCAAGACCATAGACTTAGGAGAGAACTAGACATCAAGGATCTAGTCAATACCATAGATCAAGGAAAGAACTAGTCAATACCATAGATCAAGGAAAGAACTATACCTAACAACTAGATAATATCTCCTAATATCTAAATGAGATAAAATAAATATCCACACACATAAGTGGGTGAGGATAAATACAATAAAGGTAAATAAAGTACCTAGTTGAACATGAGATAGGATATTATTTAAAGCATTGTTAGCTTAGTCATTTGTTAACTTTATGTGATTCATAGTCACGAGGATTGTACCTAGTGCTTTCTTCATCTTGTGCCTTGTGCATGCTTCTTTATTAATCTGAAACTCAAGCTCCTATATATGAGTTTGCATATTCTAATAGAGTATTTTCCTTCTATGTATGGTCACACCTTCTAGATTGATCACCTCCTAGCCATAGAGGTCCTTTTTTTGCACTATTCTTTGAAATATTACACACAACACCTTTGATTGATGATCAATATAGTTTACTCATGCTGTTTATAATATCTCCTCATTTTTCCTCATTCCACCAGTGCATTTCACTTTTGGCACATGCTCTTATATACTCAAGAACACACTTCTCCCATCTCTGCCTATGGCTTTAGTACCTTCTCCATATGGTCTTTCCATCACTCCTATTTTCTTATTCTTACTCAAATCCTTCCTTACACAAATAATGTACCTTTGTATCATGTTGTACATTCTCATCCTTGGGATCTTCTTCATTCACATCTAGATTATAAATGACTGGGGTTTCTTCATTGTGTGTAGCTTGTTCCCTTGACTTCATTTCACCATTATCCTCAGTTTTCACCAACTTTTTCCTTATTATTTTTGAATGGGTCTTCATTTTTTACATTTTTCTTGGTTCAAGTAACACTTGGGGACTTCTTGGATTTCTCTGAGGTCCTACACCACTATTTTTTTATTTAGAAACTCTTCGCACCTTCTTCCTACATTTTTTGTTGAATGCAGTGTTAGCTTCTTCTTCTACCTCCTCCTCCTCCACATAATTTTCCTTTTCTTATTATTCTTGTATGGGAGGGGTCTCCTCGCATGCTCTTTTAATACCATTTTCTTGTTTTCCTATTATTGGTCTTGGAAGGAGAAGGTCCTCCCCATCAATGTACTTTCTATTCATCACTCTAGGCCTCAAATAGATGTATACCCTTGTACATTTCTTTCCTACCAAAATATTCTCAAAAGCAATATCTATATTATCAGACTCCATTGTATCCATATATGTTGACTTTCCAGGATACACATACCTAGTGTGAAAATGTCACAATCGACATCTACCATATCTGCATCAAACTTCATCTTCCATGCATAAAAAAATAGTGTTCACTGATGCTTGCAATTATTTTGTTGTGAACAAAAAGGGTAACTTTTACCAGGGGATCTTATCTCCATCCTTCATATAAAATCTCTTTCAACAGTAATATTGGTAAAGTACAAATTCAACATTACCATTTTGTAGTACCCACTCTCCTTTGACACTGTTGAGATACTGATCCTGACACTATTGATCATATTTTGGATATTATTATGTTTTGATGTAGTATGATGTATCACGGATTATTATGGACACTATTATGTTTTGATTGCTATGATGGTTAGATGTTAGACTATGGATTAATATTGATCTGGATTCAGTTATTATGCTTGAGGATCATTGAGACATTATTACTATTATGTGGATGATGATATACTAGTTGACATGGATAGATTATTAATGTTGATTTTAGACATGTGACATTGATATTATGAATAGCTCTAGTGTAGAGATCTATTGGATGATGATATAGTTGCAAATTGAATGTTAATTGATAAATGTTAAAATATTGATATTGTTGTGATTTGGATTTAATGTTTATATATCATATGGATGTTCTGATATGGCCACGAGGCCGAAGGAGGTATTTTACATTTTGCAGGTTAAAATCACAACAATGTCAAGGGACTAAAGACTAACCATATTGGAATTCAGTGTGAAATCAACAAGGTCACCATGGCAACTGTGTTGATTTGTGTGTTGTGTTGTGTTAGGATTCCATTTTTGTGACCATGGGGCATATGTGTGTGTGGTTATTATGTGTTCCCTTTTTATTTATTGTTGTGTGTATTTTATTTTGTAATGTGCTTTTATTTTAATTATTTAAATATGATAGTATTATGTGGGAGACATATAGTTAAAATTTAATTAAATTAAATATTTTTGCTTTGGTTGAAAATGAAATTTGATATATAGATATTTTTATAACCTTATGGTAATTAAATAAATATTATGTCAAAAGGCTATCATAAATAAATGTCATAGAAGTTAATGCATTTTAGAAGAGTGTGTAAGTTACCAAGTATGGGTTGTGTAAGAATTTGTAAGAGGTTGTAAGGCTAATTTTGGAAGGTCAAACACTCCTTCCACTTTGAAATTCGAATTTGGCCTTGAAGGACAAATGTGGAGGCTTGTGGGACAAGTTAAACTTGTCCCACACCTCTCAAAAACCTCCACCAACCATGATTATAATTTTAGAGTAAAAAGTAACTTATTTTATTATGTTTTGACATGATTTTATGAATGAATCGATTGCACTTGTCTTACAAAATTTAAATGAATTTTCCTTTTGGGTATGGGTTGAGTTTGTGTATGTAAGTAATTTTGTCTTTCACATTTATTATGATGTATTTGCATTTGATGTGAGTTCTTTTTGGGATGAGGAAAAATAATGTGGCATCCCACTTGGAATCCAAATCATCCTCCTCCATCCTCTCCTTTAAAATTGAATTTCTTCCTCATTTGGAGGTTGTTGAAACTTTTCCATTTGCTTCTTGGGGTTGAATTTTCTCTTGCATGCAAGTTTGTCCTTGTGGAAGGAGCTTGGACTGATTTACATGCTTGCATTGTTGTTTTGGGACTGATTTGTGCAACAAAGAAACATTTGTTTGACTGTTTGAAAGAAAATCTCCATTATGGAGAGGTGGGCTCTCATTCCTATAAATTGTTTATTTTTTTTTTCCTTCTTGCATGCAAAATATTGAATGGTATTGTGTTTGCATTATTTGAGGGCTGGGTAGAATGCCTAGGACATGGTGTAAAAAGAGAAGACTATGGGGTTTGAAATGGGGGGGCATAAGGGATTTCCATTGGCATTGGTTCTTTATGGAGGGAGTGTTGGTTTGGGATCCACCTAGGAAAGGAAATAGCTTGCATTTCCTACTTTTTGAGGGGGCATAAGGGATAAATTTGGGGGGGGGGGGGGGGCATAAGGAGGGGTTGGGAGATATAAGGTTTATGGGATTTGATTGTGTTTATGGTGGTTTTATTTTGGTGGATGCCCAATTCCAACATGGGAGGCATAAGGAGACCCCCATATATCTTACTCTTGTTGGCTTGCTTGCTTGGAGAAGGAGCCTTTGTTTGATTGGAATTGCTTGTTTTAGTTCAGAACTACACCTCATTGTTGTGTTTCTTTATAATTATGAAAATATATACTTGTATGTGGAGAAGCCTTGTTGATATGTGTTGATGTTCATGCTCCATTTCAATTTGGTTGGGGCTCGGGGGAAAATGGAGAAAGATGGATTCTCTTTTCCCATTGGATGTCTTGGCTGGGTGGAGAGCGTTGCCTTTCCCCCTTCCTTATTGTGATCAAAAGATGAAAGAAGAAGAAAACAAAATGCTACTGTTTGGAGAAAGAAGAAAACCGTTTTGACAGTCTTTTTTTCTTGAGAAAATTGAATGTAACCCTTCCCACTTAGAGTGGATGAATGTAATTGATGTTGAAATGTGAGATGTTACCTTGTAATTGAATTGAGAAATGTATTCTCTGTTTTACCTTGGGAAGATAATGTAATTGATATCCATACTTGTAATTTTGAAATTTGAAATCAAATCAAATTGGAAAGGAGTTCAGTTGTAAAGCTCTTTGACCTCTTAATAAAGGATGGCATTGATTCTTTTAATTCTGTTGGAATGTGCATACTGGATTGTATTGAATGTTTTGAATTACATTTGCTGTTTGAAATGGTATCCCTGTCGAAAAAGAAAATGCGTGAAGAATAAATGACAACATTTTGTTTCCTTGTTTTATTGTCAAATTTAGATATTAAAATGGTGCCATGTACTTTGAGTAATAAATTAGAGAAATAGAATGTTACAGATCAGAATTGAAGATGCTTCCACTTTGGGAAATTGTAAATTGACGTTTAAATTGTTAGTAATTGAATTCTGTTTTCTTTGGAATTTGGCACTGGAATTAATTCATTAAATGCAAAGTTCAGATTCATAACTAAAATTAAGGAAATAAAAAAGGAAATTTATATTTATTAAGGTTTAGAAACCTTGTGGAAATGCAACAATTAAAATGATCATCAAGAACTTCATCAAACTAGATTTTGAACTTGCATAATAGAGTTCCTGTCAAAAGATGACAAAATATATCAATTGCAACCCAATACATAATTTGAACCTAGAAAAACTCTTTAACACACCCATGATCATCCCTCCATGTTCAATTTACATGTTGAGGAGAAAGGGAATCAAAATTGAATGAAACTTGTAAGTTTGAAAAAAACTGCCAGTTTTAAAATTATAAACCCTACAGATAAATTTCTTAAAATTGACCCTTTAAAATTTTCCAAATTCTAAAATTAATGTTTTCTATGTAAAGAGGAATCTGAGATATTTCCGGAAAGTCCTATTTTTCCTAAAATTGAGCTTCCTATCAAAAGTTATGGCCATTTGAAGTTTTACTTCAAAATGGCCATCCCAAACCAAAAATGAAATAATTCGACCTTAGAAAAATTTAAATTTTGAACTTTGGAAAATTTTCCTAAAAATTTCCGTGGCCCCCGCCACCCTCTCATCCTATCATAAGTTTCCACATGGCACCTTGGAGGGGCGTGCCCTTAATAAAAACTTAAAATTTTGAAAATTTTTCCTTGGGAAAATTTTCCCAATTTTGCCCGCAACCACGCGGCCCCCAACCAATCACATGCTGACACGTGGCAGGGGGGTGCATGGATCAAAAACAGAAAAACTTAATATTTTTTTCCTTTCAAAATTTTTCACTTTTCTCCCCACAACCCCGCGGCCCCGCACTAAACACGTGCTGACACATGGCAGGGAGGGCCCAAGGATTTAGAATTGAAAACTTAACATTTTACACTTTTTAAAAAATTTAACTTTTTCCTCTACTGACCTGCATCCCTGCAGCCAATGGGGTGTTGACACGTGTCCCCATGGGTGTACAGGTCCATACAATTCTTTTAATATTTTAATCCCATGGGTGAAAAATCCAAATTTCCTCCGCCGGCTCGCGGCCAATCACAAAGTGCCAAGTGGCCATTTCAGCAAGTGCGGAGGCACGAAGGAAAATTTTCCTTTGGAAAATTGAGAATTTGGTTTTGGGAAAAATTTCAAATTTTTCCCCCGCACCCCACTGGCCTGAACTAATCATGTGATGACACGTGGCATTTGGGAAAATTTTCCCAATTTTCTCCCTAACCCCACGGACCTCCAAGGGAAACTTTTTCCCTAAAACTCCACCCGGCAATAACTTGAGTTCTAAAAGGAGTTAGGAGGACTTATTTATATGGTTGGAAAGGTGAGGAAATTTCCTATCCAATGAGCCTTGTTTAGGAAAGTTTTTGATAACTCTAAGTGTGTTAAAAAACTAGTTGAAGTTTAGGGCTTGATAGAGAGCATGCCTGGGGATAAATTTCTCCATGAACCTTAGTAAAACTTGTAACCTCCAATTTGGAACCTTGTAAACTTGTTATAAGATAAAAATGGAAATCTTGTGTTTGGTTAATCAGAATCTTTTCTCAGAACCTATTTAGTTTCAAACTAGTGTCTTGCAACTTGGTTGTAGACTCTTCCTATAAAAAAAAATTTATTCCATAATTTTCCTAGTTTGTTTCTTGGTCTCAAGTGGTAGTTGAAGCGGGCATTACACTTGGTATCAGATTAGTGGTTCAAAATCTTGGATCATTGGGCACACTTGAGACAAATAGACTTGAAACCTAAAACTAGCAAATTGATAATCTAGAAAACAAAAATGTTTGAAAATTGTTCATGTTAGTAAACTTAGAAAACTAAAGGAAACTCAAGGTAATGAACTAACTCTCACTCTGGTCTATGCAGGGAGCTCAGATGGAGTAGGAGGAACATTCACAGAGACTCAGAGTCACCACCATGACCACCTCCACCACCATGACCACCTCCACCACCACCACCCCCACCACCAGACCAGGGTTTAGCAGCTATCCTACCACATATTTTGTAGACCCTCCAGGATGTTAATGCTTGACCTACGTGGAGGATCAGTAGGAGGGCACTCAAGTAGGAAGGATAGAGTTACTTCTATAGAGGGACATGCACCTCCTCCAATCAATGAGGAGGATGGAGGAGAGAATTTTCATGTAGAGTCAGTCAGAGCAGATTCACCACTTAGGAGGCAAGATGACAGAGTTCTGGAGCGTAGAGAGAGGTCTCGGAGCCCTAGGCTTATGGATGAACTTATGGAGAGACCTAGAGGCCGTCAGACCATAGCTGCGGATCACATCAGGGAGATCCTAAAGCTTATGACCCACACATTATTCAGGTAACATAGGGGGATTCTAGGTAGAGGCCTGGCTAGTTAGCTTGAGTGGTTTGTTTCAAGCTTTTCCCTTGTTCTAGAAAAACGAAATCTTGTGTTGCGATCCATCTACTGAAAGACAGAGCTAGAGTATGGTGGAGGATAGAGGAGAAAAATATTCATATAGATTCATAGACAATCACTTGGGAGCTATTTGAGGAGAGATTCAGGAGCAGATACTTGCCATAGAGATTCATACAGCAAAGGATTGATGAGTTCCACAATATTTGACAGGCTTCCCTTACAGTGGCCGACGTATGAGAGTAGGTTCCTAGACCTACTTGAGTATGTTGACTATATACACGATGAGTCAGGTGAAAATTCATAGGTTCATCTAGGGCCTTAATATAGACATTGGAGGTGCAGTTCGGAATCCTCTACCCACATACATTAATAGAGGTCTGTTGAGAAGGCCTACATTGCAAAGGAGACTCGGGGTAAAACCCAACAGGCTAGAGACCGAGTCAGGAGCTGTATTCAGCAGTTATAGGATAGCAGATCAAGGGGGTCAGCTCCTCCTCCTCGTGGTGTTCATCATCCTTCATGGAGTCACCATTCAGACCACAGTAGCAGCAGTAGCAGTCCAACCCACCTTTTAGGCCTCCTCAAAGAGTTAATGCACAGAGAGGTCGGAGCATGAGGCATCCTAGGGGCCCCACCAGGACACATAGGGTGGGAGCTAGAGCTCAGTTGGTAGGATCTTGACCACATAGAGACCATAGTACAAACTATAGCTAGATCATTAGGATCCATGGCACCTACCTCTAGGGCACCTTCTGGCAGTGTTGCTCCTTAGAGAGGTTCAGGTGGTTGTTTTAGGTGTGGAGCAGTGGGACACTTTTGGAGAGATTGCCCCCAAAACCCTAATTAGGGTAAGGCACCCATCTCAGAAGCCTACAGTTGGAGACATGGGGTGGAGTCATAGGATCTACGTAATGGTTGAGAACCACCAGGCTGAGCACCGGAGCATGGTCATTGAGATCCATAGGTAGTATTGGAGGTGTTCCTACCTCCATATTGTTTGACTCTGGTTCTTCTGATTCGTTTATTGCATGCCATCCTTAGTAGAGCGATGCATGCTGGTGGCTGTTAGACAAGGTCATAGTTGGGATGTCGAGATGTCTTCAGGAGCCAAGGACTCTGTAGACTCCTTAGTAAAGGAGTGTGTTGTTAACTTGGGACCTTTCACCACCACTTCAGATCTCCGCATACTTCATTTGGGCTCATATGGAGTCATTTTAGGCATGGATTGGTTGTCTACACATAGGGCCAAGATGGATTGCTATCACAAGACTATATCTTGTGTAGATGATCTCAGAGTTGAGTCGGTTATTTCTGGGGTCAGGAGACCTATTTCTATCTGTACTATCTTTTCTATGTAGCTCAAGTGGTGTGTGCGACAGGGTTGTCAGATGTATGTAGTCACAGTCAGTAATAGGGAAAAGGATGGGTCTAGTGGGCCATCGCTAGATGACCATCCCATTTTTAGAGAGTATGCAGATGTTTTTCCAGAGGAGCTACCAGGGATGCCACCCCCATGTGAGATTGATTTCCATATTGATCTAGTTGCAGGAACAGAGCCTATCTCATGAGCTCCCTATCGGATTACCACCCTAGAGCTCTGTGAGCTCAAGTTGTAGCTGGAAGGCCTTCTAGAGAAATTCCTTATCCATCCTAGTGTATCCCCTTGGGGTGCACCAGTTATATTTGTTAACAAGAAGGATGGATCCTTGTAGTTGTGCATAGACTACCACTAGCTGAATAAGGTAATGATCAAGAATCGTTATCCCCTGCCTCACATTGATGACTTGTTTGATAAAATGAAAGGGGGCCACGATGTTCTCTAAGATTGATCTCAAGTCAGGGTACCATCAATTGAGGATTACAGAGGAAAACATTCATAAGACTACTTTTTGTACAAGGTATGGGCACTATGAGTTCACAGTGGTTCCTTTTGGTTTGACGAATGCGTCCATAGTGTTTATGAGTTTGATGAATGGGGTATTTAGGACCTTTTTAGATTTCTTCATGCTCATCTTTCTTGATGACATTCTGATTTACTCACGTATGCGTGAGGAGCACGAGGGGAACCTTCGTCAGGTTCTTTAGTGTCTTCGTGAGCAGTAGCTTTACAGGAACTTGGAGAAGTGTGCTTTCTTTCAGTCAGAGATTCAATACTTGGGTCATATCATCTTAGGTGAAGGTATTGGAGTCGATCCTTCCAAGATTAGATCCATTATGGATTAGCCAGCACCCATTACAGTGACAGAGGTGTGTAGCTTCATGGGGTTAGCAGGGTATTATAGGATATTTTGCAGGACTTCTCTCGGATAGTGCACCCCATCACTTCCCTTTAGCGGAAAGGGAAGAAGTTTGTTTGGTCAGATAGGTGAGTAGGCCTTGAGGAAACTAAAGTAATATCTCACTACAACACCCATTCTTGCAGTGTCAGATCCACAGGGTGAGTTCTTTATTTGTACAGATGCTTCTTTAGCAGGGCTTGGAGGTGTGTTGATGCAGGATGGCTGGGTTGTAGCTTTTGAGTATCACAAACTCAAGGATCATGAGCTTAATTATCCTACCCATGATCTTGAGGTTGTGGCAGTTGTGCATGCTTTGGTTAGACAGAGACATTTTCTTCTTGGTCGGAGATTCATACTCAAGACAGATCATTTGATTCTTCACCACCTCTTCACGCAGCCCAATCTAAATTGTCATCAGAGACGTTGGATGGAGTTGCTTTGTGAGTATTACATGGAGATAGAGCATGTGAAAGGGAAGGAGAATGCGATTGTAGATGCTCTCAGTAGACGGAGCCATTTAAGCATGGCTACTTCAGTGAGCATAGATTTACGGAGCCAGATTCTTCAACAACTTCCCCTTGACATTTTTTACATTACAGCTCAAGCAGAGATTGAGTCCCAGAGCCCCCTTGAGGGTAAATTTGATGGTTTCTCTCTAGAGGTAGATGGTCTTCTTAGGCACATAGGTCGGATATATGTTCCTAGAGACAGAGGCACATCGTGCACCCTTTTCAGCTCATCTTGGGGTGAAGAAGATGCACACCACCTTAAGATAGTTATATCACTAGAGAGGAATTTGTAGGGATGTGGCTCAGTTTGTGTCATGCTGCTTAGAGTGCCAGAAACTAAAGGCCGAGCATCAACATCTAGCTGGCCTTCTTTTTCCTCATGTTATACTAGAGTGGAAATGGGACACCATTTCCATGGATTTCATTGTTGGGTTTCCGATGTCGAGATATCACCACGATGCCATCATGGTCACAGTTGATAAATTAACAAAATTATCTCACTTTTCTCTAGTGAAGACCATGTATAAAGCTAGTGTAGTGGCACGAGTCTACTTGGATGAGATTGTCAGGTTACACAAGATTCCGTGGAAGATCACTTTTGACCGCGATCCTTTATACACTTCCCATTTCTAGACCACCATGTAGTATGTTCTTAGGATGAAGATTAACTTCAGCACAGCTTATCACCCAGAGATAGATGGAAAGACCAAGAGGGTGAATCAAATTTTGGAGGACATGCTCAGGATGTACATGATGGATCACCAAACGAGATGGGAGGAGTATCTGTATCTTATGGAGTTTTCCTACAATAATAGTTTCCAGAGTTCTATAGGCATGGCTCCTTTCTAGGCCTTGTATGGTAGGAAGTGCAAGACACCCCTTAGCTAGGACAAGTTGGAGGATAGAGTATCTCTCGAGCCAGCTCTTTTGTAGGACATGGAGCAACAGGTAGTGTTGATTAGGCAGAGATTATAGGAGGCACATGATAGACAGAAGAAGTACGCTGATCAGCATAGGGGCCGAGCATAATTTTTATGTGGGCATGAATGTATTCCTTCATGTTAGGCAAGATTAGAGCCCGATCCATTACGGAAAAGGTTCTAAGTTAGCTACTTGCTTTGTTGGACCTTTTGATATCTTGGAGCGTATCTTCCTGTTGGCCTACTATTTAGCGTTGCCACCTAGCTTGTCTCATGGACATGATGTGTTTCATGTTTCTATTCTTAGGAGATATATTACAGACCCTTCTCATGTGCTGGATTGGACATCATTATAGGTACAGGATCAAGGACAGTTGATGGTGGAGGCCCATCCGTATCATAGATCACAGAACCCTAGGCCTTCAAGACAGAGAGATTGATCAGGTACGGGTGCAGTGGGACAGATATGACGAGACTGTAGCCACATGGGAGAATGCTATTATTTTACGAGCATAGTTTCCACATTTGTTCCAGTGATTTCCAGGAGGAATTCAAGTCTAAGAAGAGGGGGATGTAGTGCCCACTCTCATTTTACACTGTTGAGATACTGATCCTGACACTATTGATCATATTTTGGATATTATTATGTTTTGATGTAGTATGATGTATGAGGAATTATTATGGACACTATTATGTTTTGATTAGTATGATGGTTAGATGTTAGACTATGGATTAATATTGATCTGGATTCAGTTATTATGCTTGAGGATCATTGAGGCATTATTACTATTATGTGGATGATGATACACTAGTTGACATGGACATATTATTGATGATGATTTTAGACATGTGACATTGGTATTATGAATAGCTCTAGTGTAGAGATCTATTGGATGACGATATAGTTACAAATTGAATTTAATTGATAAATATTAAAATCTTGATATTGTTGTGATTTGGATTTAATGTTTATATATCATATGGATGTTCTGATATGGCCATGAGGCCGAAGGAGGTATTTTGCATTTTGTAGGTTAAAATAACAACAATGTCGGAGAATTGGAGACTAACCATATTAGAATTCAGTGTGAAATCAACAAAGTCACCATGGAAACTATGTTGATTTGTGTGTTTTGTTGTGTTAGGATTGCATTTTTGTGACCATGGGGCATATGTGTGTGTGGTTATTATGTGTTCCCTTTTTATTTATTATTGTGTGTATTTTATTTTGTAATATGCTTTTATTTTAATTATTTAAATATGATAGTATTATGTTGGAGACATATAGTTAAAATTTAATTAAATTAAATGTTTTTGCTTTGGTTGAAAATGAAATTTGATATATAGATATTTTTATAACCTTATGGTAATTAAATAAATATTATGTCAAAAGGCTATCATAAATAAATGTCATAGAAGTTAATGCATTTTAGAAGAGTGTGTAAGTTACCAAGTATGGGTTGTGTAATAATTTGTAAGAGGTTGTAAGGCTAATTTTGGAAGGTCAAACACTCCTTCCACTTTGAAATTCGAATTTGGCCTTGAAGGACAAATGTGGAGACTTGTGGGACAAGGTAAACTTGTCCCACACCTCTCAAAAGCCTCCACAAACCATGATTATAATTTTAGAGTAAAAAATCAACTTATTTTATTATGTTTTGACATGATTTTATGAATGAAGTGATTGCACTTGTCTAACAAATGCATTTTCCTTTTGGGTATGGGTTGAGTTTGTGTATGTAAGTAATTTTGTCTTGCACATTTATTATGATGTATTTGCATTTGATGTGAGGTTCTTTTTTAGGATGAGGAAAAATGATGTGGCATCCCACTTGGAATCCACATCATCCTCCTCCATCCTCTCCTTTAAAATTGAATTTCTTCCTCATTTGGAGATTGTTGAAACTTTGCCATTTGCTTCTTGGGGTCGAATTTTGTCTCACATTACGAGCTTGTCCTTGTGGAAGGAGATTGGACTGATTTGCATGCTTGCATTGTTGTTTTGGGACTGATTTGTGCAACAAAGAAATAGTTGTTTGAAAGCAAATCTTCATTATGGAGAGGTAGGCTCTCATTCCTATAAATTGTTATTTTTTTTTTCCTTCTTGCATGCAAAATATTGAATGGTATTGTGTTTGTATTCTTTGAGGGCTAGGTAGAATGCCTAGGACATGATGTAAAAAGAGAAGACTATGGGGTTTCAAATGGGGGGGAATAAGGTCTTGCCATTGGCATTGGTTCTTTATGGAGGGAGTGTTGGTTTGGGATCCACCTAGGAAAGGAAATAGCTTGCATTTCCTACTTTTGGGGGGGGGGGGGGGGGGGCATAAGGGATAAATTTTGGGGGGGGGCGGGGCATAAGGAGGGGTTGGGAGATATAAGGTTTATGTGATTTGATTGTGTTTATGGTGGTTTGATTTTGGTGGATGCCCAATTCCAACATGGGAGGCATAAGGAGACCCCCATAGATCTTGCTCTTGTTGGCTTGCTTGCTTGGAGAAGGAGCCTTTGTTTGATTGGAATTACTTGTTTTAGTTCAGAACTACACCTCATTGTTGTGTTTCTTTATAATTGTGAAAATATATGCTTGTATGTGGAGAAGCCTTGTTGCTATGTGTTGATGTTCATGCTCCATTTCAATTTGGTTGGGGCTCGGGGGACAATGGAGAAAGATGGATTCTCTTTTCCCATTGGATGTCTTAGAGCGTTGGGTGGAGAGCGTTGTTTGGAGAAAGAAGAAAACTTTCCCCCCTTCCTTGTTGTGATTGATGTTTTTTTATTATTGGAAAAAGATGAAAGAAGAAGAAAACAAGAGAATGGATCAAGATCCAAGTGTTACAATGAAGCTCTAAGTAGCTCAGAAACAGCTACTCAAATGAGACAAAACAGCAAAACAACAGCAACAAAACAGTAAACCGACCGCAAAGGAACAACAAAAAAACAACTAAAAGTAGCAGAAGCATCCAGAACTACTTCTTGGCAGCTTTATCGATACTAATCTTGACTCTCTTCCAGGCATGAAACATACTCAAAGCAGTCATATGGGCAGCATCGGTCTTATCAAGCTCCTCAATGGTTCTTTTGCTTTCTTTTTCGTTGCCCCAAAGTGCAGCTGGGAGAACTGAGGTTGGAAACACTTTTTACATGACCCTCGAGGTTGGAAAAACTTAGAGTGGATGAATGTAATTGATGTTGAAATGTGAGATGTTACCTTGTAATTGAATTGAGAAATGTATTCTCTGTTTTACCTTGGGAAGATAATGTAATTGATATCCATACTTGTAATTTTGAAATTTGAAATCATATCAAATTGGAAAGGAGTTCAGTTGTAAAGCTCTTTGACCTCTTAATAAAGGATGGCATTGATTCTTTTAATTATTTTGGAATGTTCATACTGGATTGTATTGAATGTTTTGAATTACATTTGCTGTTTGAAATGGTATCCCTGTCGAAAAAGAAAATGCGTGAAGAATAAATGACAACCTTTTGTTTCCTTGTTTTATTGTCAATTTTAGATATTAAAATGGTGCCATGTACTTTGAGTAATAAATTATAGAAATAGAATGTTACAGATCAGAATTGAAGATGCTTCCACTTTGGGAAATTGTAAATTAACGTTTAAATTATTAGTAATTGAATTCTATTTTCTTTGAAATTTGGCACTGGAATTAAATCATTAAATGCACAGTTTAGATTCATAACTAAAATTAAGGAAAGAAAAAAGGAAATTTATATTTATTAAGGTTTAGTAACCTTGTGGAAATGCAATAATTAAAATGATCATCAGGAACTTCATCAAACTAGATTTTGAACTTGCATAATATAGTTCCTGTCAAAAGATGTAAAATATATCAATTGCAACCCAATACATAATTTGAACCTAGAAATAACTCTTTAACACACCCATGATAATCCCTCCATGTTGAATTTACATGTTGAGGAGAAAGGGAATCAAAATTGAACGAAACTTGTAAGTTTGAAAAAAACTGCCAGTTTTAAAATTATAAACCCTGCAGATCAATTTCTTAAAATTGACCCTTTAAAATTTCCCAAATTCTAAAATTAATGTTTTCTATGTTAAAGAGGAATCCGATATCTTTCCGGAAAGTCCTATTTTTCCTAAAATTGAGCTTCCTATCAAAAGTTATGGCCATTTCAAGTTTTACTTCAAAATGGCCATCCCAAACCAAAAATGAAATAATTTGACCTTAGAAAAATTTAAATTTTGAACTTTGGAAAATTTTCCTAAAAATTTTCATGGCCCCGCCACCCTCTCATCCTATCATAAGTTTCCACATGGCACCTTGGAGGGGTGGGCCCTTAATAAAAACTTAAAACTTGAAAAATTTTCCTTGGGAAAATTTTCCCAATTTTGCCCGCAACCACGCGGCCCCCAACCAATCACATGCTGACACGTGGCAGGGGGATGCATGGATCAAAACAAAAAACTTAACCTTTTTTTCCTTTCAGAAATTTTCACTTTTCTCCCCACAACCCCGTGGCCTAGCACCAAACACGTGTTGACACGTGGCAGGGAGGGCCCAAGGATTTAGAATTGAAAACTTAACATTTTACACTTTTTGAAAAATTTAACTTTTTCCTCCATCGACCCACATCCCTGCAGCCAATGGGGTGTTGACACATGTCCCCATGGGTGTTCAGGTCCATGCAATTCTTTTAACCTTTTAACCCCATCGGCAAAAAATCCAAATTTCCTCCTCCATACCGCGGCCAATCACAAAGCGCCAAGTGGCCATTTGAGCAAGTGCGGAGGCACGGAGGAAAATTTTCCTTTCGAAAATTGACACTTTGGTTTTGGGAAAAATTTCAAATTTTTCCCCGCGACCCGCCAGCATGAACTAATCACGTGATGACACGTGGCATTTGGGAAAATTTTCCCAATTTTCTCCCTAACCCCGCGGACCTCCAAGGGAAAAATTTTCCCTAAAACTCCGCTCGGCAATAACTTGAGTTCTACAAGAAGTTAGGAGGACTTATTTATATGGTTGGAAAGGTGAGGAAATTTCCTATCCAATGAGCCTTGTTTAGGAAATTTTTGATAAATCTAAGTGTGTTAAAAAACTAGTTGAAGTTTAGGGCTTGATAGAGAGCAGGCCTGAGGATAAATTTCTCCCTGAACCTTAGTAAAACTTGTAACCTCCAATTTGGAACCTTGTAAACTTGTTATAAGATAAAAATTGAAATCTTGTGTTTGTTTAATCAGAATCTATTCTAGAACCTATTTAGTTTCAAACTAGTGTCTTGCAACTTGGTTGTAGACTCTTCCTATAAAAAAAAAAAATTATTCCATAATTTTCCTAGTTTGTTTCTTTGTCTCAAGTGGTAGTTAAAGAAGGAATTACACATTCAAAATTGAAGGTGACTCCCTTAATACATTCCACTCATGATTGAATGCTTCGTGCATCCTCCTATATAATTATTCCACTCAGAGCTTGTAAGAATTATTAATACCTCCATCGTGGGTATACTATGCAAGCCTTTGAGCTGGGTAATTGTTCTCCATCGGTGTATTTCCATAATTTTCTAGACCCATTAGACACCCCTATATAAAAAATTACAATCAAAAGAAGAATGATGCCCCAATTTATTTTCTCTCCTTTGATGACTTGCACCCATGCTTCCTCAATGATTCCTTCAGTAATGAAGGAGGCAATTTTGTATGCATCCTTCTGCACCATCTTCTCTGCTATGTGAGGCCACTTTGTATTCACTTGAGTCCACATTTCTGATGCACCCAACTTATAACTAACCAATCATGTGACATATTTTATGCCTTGTTCACTAATATTCATGATATCCCTTGCACAGCTACCCCTTCCATAGTTGAACACAATAGCAACGGTGTTTACCCTGACGTCATTTTCCAACTAGGGATCTATCTCAAGTTCAGAAGTAGGTAATCCTATAACATTCCCAATCAACTACATGATGATGTGCATCATTAGTCCTACAAAGTATAAAATAGTCCTCGTGGACACGTGACATCAACATGTTGATGCAAAATCACAACACCCCTGGATGTTGATCAGATTTCTAAGTTGATCATACTAGCATCCAGTGTGATTGCATAACATTGAATCCTTTCTCCAAGTGTGGGACTTGTAAAAATGAGAAAGGAATCTCTAGAGAAGGCTGGTTCCTATTCCTCTGTTCAGATGCACACAAAAAACACAGAGGGTTTACTCAAAACCTAATCTAATCTTGCCGAGGAGACAGGGTAAGAAGATGCATAAAAAATAAACGTAAGCTAACAGAGGTGATGCATCAAGGAATGAAGAACACCTATCTTTCCAATAAACACAGACCATTCAAATGTGATGCAAGATCTTGCACAGATAACAAAATTTGCAGTGGAAGACTAGGAGGATGCAAATGAACACAGAGAGGGTTGAGAATCATCCACAGACATGCATTACTTGCTCCAAAGATTGATACAATACAATACAAAATGCCAAGAGGAAGAGTCACATTACAGTTTCAAATGGGAGGTTCGAACTCCACAGATTCTCCTACCGAAGAGAAGAAGGGAGGGGCAAAACAGGAAAGTTCGACCTTTAGAAAGAAGCCCCTCCTTAAAATTTATAGGAAGAATGAGAGAGGGAAGAGAGAGGAAATATAGATCTACCCCAACCACTTTTAGGCTGCATTTAACTCATCTCATTATGGTATAAGTGGTGAATCCTGGCAAAATGGTGGACTGTCTAGCAGAAACGGCGAACTGTCTGTTGTATTAAAGCTGGTTGTTGAAACGTCACTTCTGTCTATTATTACGTGTCAGAGGAGTTTCTTAATTTTCTCACTCCAAAATGAACCAAAATGTAATATTGACCCCAAAATCATGTAGAGAATTTCACCAGCTTTCCATTGATATAAAGAACGTGAAAATATGAGTTCTGGATCGAAAGTTATGGCAATCTGAAGATTTAGGGCAAAAAACAGGCTAAAACAGATCGGAGGGAAAATATTTGAGTTTTTTCCCATGCTCTACCACTTGGATGACACGTGTCAGACTCTGATTCGTCCACGGGTTCATTCTCTAAAAATTCCTTTCGGGCCTTTAAACTTGGACACGTGGCACTGTTTTATTGGTTCGGGCCTGAGGAGCGCATTTCTTCCTTCTGACACGTGCCGCGTTCTTATTCATTGGCGGCTCTTTCGGCTCTTCGCATCCCTTTGGCCCAGTTGTCCCAAACTACCTGGGAAAAAAATATCTGAACCACCCGATTCGAGCCTCCTTGTTCCTATTTGTGGCAAAGACACGTGGCAAGATTCCATTCACTCTCGGCTCTTTCGGCTTTTCACGTCCCACGCGTACTTTTGGTCTGGATGTCCCAGACGAAAGCCCTCTATTTCAGCCGAACCAGCCGGTTTGCGTCCTCCGCATACCTTTGTCCCAACTGTCCCAGACTGTCTGGGACAAATTTCTCCAAACCACCCGAAATGGGCTGACTGTTTGCTCTCGGCCGCTTCACCTTTTCGCGTCCTTTGCGTACTCACGGCCCTGATGTCCTAGACTGCCTGCATAATAGTTAGTCAATTTTTTCACCTTCGGCCGGTTTTCCCTTTCACGTCCCGTGTGTCCCCATGACCTGGATGTCCCTTTGCTGTGGGGACCGTCTGGTGATTTTTCGGCCGATTCGGGCCTCGACGTCCTAACTGTCCCTAGTGCTGCCTTAGTCAATTTTCTCTGTATTTCGGCCTCAAGCCTGGCTCTTTGCAACTTTTTCACATACTTTTAAAATGTTGGGTTTTCTTCTTGGATAGGAGGGTTAGAAAGAAACCGAGGGGACCCCAGAAACATGATTTTTTGCCTTGAATCAATATGTTATCAAAATTACCTTGGGGGGGTGAATTTTGGATAACACAACCATTAATACAAGCACTCAAGCTTTCCGAATAATGGTAGTTCATATAACTGGAGAACTCATGTGCTCTCAAATTCCTTTTCCACCTTGTCAGCTGTTATCCAAATTTTCCCCTTGAGGAAAAATTGACAACGTGTGGGGGGTTGTTTTGCTCCAAAACCAAAAAGGCCTTATTGAGACATTTTTAGACATTTCAAGTTAATTTTTTTTGAAGAATTTTTTATGGTAATCCAAAAAAAATTTGAAATCATATTTAGTTATTCTTCTCTCTTCTAGGTTTTGGAGGCTCAAAGTTTTCTTAGAGTACAAAACACTAATAGGCCCATGTTTGGTTAACATGGGTAAAATTATTAACATTGATAAGTCATTATTTTAGGGGTATTATTATGCTTCCATTACCTCTCTGTGTTCAATAAAGTGTGCATAAAAATCAAAATTCAAATAAAATCAGCATTGTAAGGCATAAGTAGCACTAAGCTAGAATTAGCCCAGTGAGATGACATGAGTGAATGAGCACTGAGGCCCTATAAGCTTGGGAAAATTAATGTTTTCTTGTGGTTTCGAGCTAATGATTAGTGGCTCAAGTGTAAAGGTGAAGGCTAAGGATTTTGCATGACTGAGTGGCTAGGTCGATGTGAATAAGCCAAGTTGAATACTACATAACACACAAACATGCACTTAATACTAAGTTCAACTCAACTCAGAGAGTGATCGTCTAGGATATTGTGATGAGTCGTAACGTAAAAAGAAATTTTATCACCATGTATAGAGGTTGAGTAGCATTTGAGAAATAGATGGAATTACGATAGGAATCTTGAGCCAAGGTTGATATACAATGAGTTTGGAAGGGTGATGTAGAGAGCTCAAGACTAAGCATGAATGGCAGATCAATTTTATGAGCTTGTGGGACCATTCAAGTTCAAATCAAGGAGCTTGGTGTGTAAAAGACTCATGTCCAGCTTGGAGCTCATCTGAATAGAAGGGAAGTTCGGTAATTCTAAGGTAATATTCAGCTTGAGGGCATGCTATAGGATCGGGATTCATCTCGCCAAGAAATGAGTAATGGAGGTTTGAGCAGGGTGAATGGAAACAAGCCAAACAATCATTTGGATGCCTACCTTTGAAAAGAAACCAAAGGGAAAAGGAGATAATCAACTCGTAGGAATAAGCTATGACTCGACACATTATTTGGATATGAGGATATGTCAAGGTAGGGAGCTCACTAAGAGCATGACCAGAAGACTCAATGTTTCAAGATGAAAGAAAATGTAGTCAAGACGAGGTAATGGATGATGATTTTAGAAGTAAATCTTGGGTGAACCGTAATAGGTAAAACTTGGATGAGCTGAATTAGGCTGGAAGGTTGACGAGTAAGTGAAGCTCAATGGAATATGGTTCATTTTAAGATCCATTTCAAAGTTAGAGGCACCTTTTTCAATAGCCGAGTGGGATCATGGTTATTGATTCAATTGTAGGGGTGAGCTAAGTGACGAGCCTAGTTAAATGGGTAGCTCGGAGTAGAAAAAATTTGGTGGAGTGACGCGGGATGGAAAAGTTGCATCTCCAAGTTGAGGAGATGAACTCAATGAAATATCTTGGGGATCATAAGGAACACGAGGATGTCATTGTCGATTTCATAGTCTCATTTGATAGTGATCTTGGGTCAATGGGTTAGGCGAGTCATTCTTGAACTTGGCTCATTAAAAGAACAACTCATGGTGTGGATGAGTCAAGCTAAGGAATTGACATGCAAATAAGTAAGAGAGCTCGTTAAATTCATTCTAAAATGACTCAGCAAGGTGTTTAGATGTTAACTCGGTAGAAGGATAAGCTAAAGGATGAGTTCGAGCTGGTGGAAATGGTGAGCTCGAGTCAAACCTGATAATGAGTTCACGGAAATCCATAGTGAGCTCTAAGGAGATGTGGGAGCCTTGAGTAAGAATGTCCATGAACAAGTCAAGTCACACTTAACACAGGAATTTTTGTGACTGAATCATGTCATAGGGAACCTAGAAAGTTTTTCTTGTTGAAATTTTAGAAAAGGAGAATATTCGGTAAGGTCGAGTCATCACAACAAAATCAACTCGGTTTAATTATAGGAAATTTGAGGAAACACTAAGTGGGTGTTTAAGTAACCGAGCTAAATGTTGAGGGTGGTCAGGTTCAAGCCATTGTGGAAAAGTGGGCATCAAGAGCCATCTAGCCAAGTTGAAGAGTGGGAAGAATAGCCTCAAAGACCTGGACTCCCCATTTCAGACTTGCGTATGCATGGAAAAATGAAATTCAATATCTGAAAAAGGAAGAGCCAATGCAGGGAGATCACGATCTTGAATGTTCCTGAGTTTTTCACCGAAGTTCCCTCATCCTGTTGGTGACTAAGTCAAGATGTGCACGTGGTGCCAAGGATTTAAAGGTCAAGTCAACATGTTAATTTACCAAAGGTTGGGGTTTTTGAATTAGTTAGAGACATTGGTCAATGGGAAACATGGGTGAGAAGTGCTCAACACATTCAATAAGCAAACATGTGGAGCTTTGCTGAGTGGACCATGATTGACTCGGTGGTTTTGATGTGAAATTTGGAAGAAATATGCTTTCCAATCAAACAAAGAGAGATGAATTATTAACACAAGGGGCATTCAACTTGATGGACATCCATGCCATGTAAACTAGGGAACATGTTAACCTTCTCACCGAGTTGGATGGCGAGCTGGTTGGCCAACTCAACATTGAGCCCCTTTAGAGAAAAAACTGAACCTTAGGTGGACCCAACTAAAAGACATATTTTATATTTATTGAAATATTTTATTTAAAATATTTTATTAAAAAATATTATATTTAATTAATGGAGGATAAGTTCTTTTTTTGAATGTATTGAGCATAATGGGTAGGTGTAATTAATGATGTAATCAATCATGGAGAGAAGGTGCCTAGAATTTAGGAATTTCTCCTCTCTTCTCTCACAAATGGATCTTTTATGAATGTAAATGAGGAATTCATTCCAAGGGGTTGGACATTTTTCAATATTCATCTCTTTTCACAAGTTAATCTATTTTTTATCGTGGGAAATTTCAAGCCTTTTCTCCAAGATTGTAATGGCAAATATTACCTCTTCCTAATGTAATGATGCATTTTGCATGTGATTGAAGTAATAAAATTGTGTTTTGTGACTAATTATTGGTCCTTTCATCATTATATCTACTTTTTTGTTCCTTTCTCATGCTTGTACGTATATTGTCCAACTTCAAGTTTCCATTGCATGTTTTGGGAGTTTTTTTCTTATCTGGGAGTGAAGCTTTATATGCAGTTGAGTTGTGGTGTTTGTTCATCCTTCTCAATTTCATCCTCCTTCACTGGAAGACCGGAAATTTGTCTAGAAAAACCCTTTCTTGGTGCATCATGACTTCTAGTAGAGGTTTAATTTTTGTAAATATCTCTCCCTAAACTCCATGAAAAATTTAGCATAGGTTTAGTTAGTTTTTTATTGCATTAGAATTTGTGTTGTGTTTAGTTTAGGAAGAGGAAGACAACCTTCTCCAGAGGTTCACCTCGAGCCCAAGTCCCACAGCTTGAGAGGTGATCCCATGTTACCCAATCACACTGAATTCCTTATCCATCACTTCGACATTCAGAGGGTGTAGCGATTTGGTGATAATAGTTTTTAGCATGCTTGGTGGGACCAAGTTGGTACTTCTCCTCATACTTGCACAAATCAAAGTACCTGATGACTCCATATCTCTAGATTTCAAATCTTAGTGTGGTAACTTATGCAAATAATTTACACAAGATCTTCTTCAAAGCAAGGAAATTATCAGCATATCGAGTTATCCTTGTCTCCTCCAAAGAGTAGGAGAAGAGACATTTCAACATCACCAGTTATAGTATCACCTCATAAAGGTCACTCAATTCCTCCTTATGGAAGGTTTCCTCCACCTAGGAAAAATCAACCTCTCATTGGTATAACATCCTATACAAGGAACCAAGTTTTTCCTCCTTTCAATGTAAGAAGTCCTCTCCAGTTGGCTCAATGTGATCCTATACCTGGTGTAACACTCAAAATTTTCCCTTTTACATAGGGGAAACTCATGTTACTCTAGTGGAACATATTATTTATGTATCCAACATTTATGTAGTATATAATATTACAGAAGACAACATTGCGGTAAGACTCCTTGCCACATTCTTCAAGGAAAAATCACTTCAGTGGTTTTTTGGGTTAGAATTTGGCATTATAACCACTTGGGATGAGTTGGAAGAAAATATCTATAAATAATTTGAAGAAAAGAGTGATCACCTATCACTCATGGAACAACTCACTACCATAAAGAGTTCTCCTTAGGAATACATGAGTGATTTCAAATTCCGATTCCAAAAGAATTAGAATAGAATTCCAGCACTCATAAATCCTTCTCCCAATAATGCATTCTTCTACTATTTACAAACCTTGAACTACAATGTGAAATTTATGATTCAGACCATGGGATGAAATACACTACCCGATGCCTATGAATTTGCAATAAGATTCAATAATTCTTTCATCCAAACATGGAAGATTACACCCAAACCTCCCATGCATTTGTTTTTTGAACTTTTAGGTAATCAGCTAACCATTTCCCCTATTCTATCAACTTCTATCCAACCATTTGTGGCTGCACCAACTGTTTCTTCACCCACCCCTTCAAATGATCTAGTTGAGGTCAGGTCACTACTACAAAATTTTGGGAATGAACTCATAGCACTCAAGAGGCAATAGTTTCTATATGCCCATTCTTACCAATCCCAAAATCAACAGTACAAGGGTAACCACCCATATTTTCAAGGAAATAATCAACTGCAAAAGTAATATGTAAATCAAGTTGTGAATGTCAATCCTCTAAAATTTAGGAATCCTCTTACTGCTATCTCTTCTAGAGCCCTTGCACATGTCCAGAATAATCTAGTTCAAGACTATGAATGGTGATATCCTTGTTCTCAACCCCAAAATAAAAATTGTTACCACAATGGATTTCTTATCCAGGACCTTATGGTTCAAAGTGTATCTACTCCACCAAAGTCAATGGAAATTTCATCTACGCAGGAAGTAGTAGATCAACTGCAGAAGCCTAAATAAACCACTTTGTTAAATTTTCAAGTGAAAGTTTTTTGTGGATTGAATGTAGATTATTCATCAATGACACTAAACACTCATTCCAAAAATATGGCAATAGAATATGAACCTCCCAAAAATGATCGAACATCCAATTCACAACCTTGGCCATAAGTGATTTTTGATAAAGATGTGGGAAATAAACTTGCAAAAATGCAGCCTAGTTAGGACATGAGAAATGAAGGTTCTTCAGGAATCACAATACCCAACAAGTGCTTTCTGAAAGAGGGTTCTAATTCCCAAGGAAATTTTTGAAAATTAGGATCAATCCCCTTAAGTATTATAGAACACGTGAAGAATACCAACCTGAGTGTTACCATGTGGGACACACTCTCAATTCCTTCTCAAAGAGACTTGTTTCAAGAGGCTTAGAATTTTTTTTGTACAACTAAAAAAGCATCAGGTCGTGGGTCAGTAACTACTACAATTTTGTGTCAACCGAAAGGGAAAATTATTACTAAGGTGAACAAACCACCACCATTATATATTTCCTTGATCATTGATTATCAGTTGGTACATAATTACAAGATTGATTATGGTGCCAATAGCTTAGTCATCCCTAAGAAAATTACACATGTGTTAGGAATCAAATATACACCAGTCTCCACAGGAGTTGTCTAGTTGGATGGTATAGTATTTCAGACCCTTGGAATCATAGAAGGAATCCAACTTGTTATCCATGCATGTCCAATTTTTTCATTCACACAAGACATATATGTCATTGATCTTCCTCCTCTCTTCACCATTTTCCTACCATGAGATTTCATTGTGTTATCCCGTAAAATTGACAAGGGCAATTTTACCGATAACCATACCGAAAATTTTGTTTTGATCCCTCGCTAGGGATCCCTTGCGTTTGGAACGTTGCGAAATCCCTTTCCAGGAAAATCTGGTTTCCGAACTTAGTCTTTTTGGTCTTTTTTGGCTGGGCGCATGGAATTACTATGTAACACCAACTTTTGGTGTGCCCCCTTTAAAGCCTTTGGCGCATATTTTTCAGTGTCAACACACCTTTTGGTGCGCCTTGTATGTTGAGTCTTCCCTGCGTGTGCCAAGGCTCATGCGCCTTCGTACTAACACAACTTTTGTTGCGCCATGTTTTGGTGCGCCAAAGGGCGCACATAATCTCATGTCAACATCCCCTTTTGGTGCGCCAAAGGCATGCCTAATTTCATGCTGGCAAATGCTTTTCCATTTCGACAGTAACTTTCATGCGCCCTTTACAAAGTGGGTGGCGCATTTATGACTAGCTCACCTATATATATAAAATTTGCGCACTCAAATGTCATTATCATCAGACGCATATCACGTGATTTTTTATTCTCTGAGCCTGTCAGCCTCTGCCTCATCGTTTTCAACGCATTGTGGACCCATTTTCAAGATTTTCACTATTTATCTAGGTAAGAGGTTCTTCTCCCTCTCGTGCGTTTTGTGTTTTTGGTTCGTGGTGTGTTTGTGGTCTGGTTTTAGTTTGTGTTTGGAGTATTGAATATCTAATGTTGATCTAAGCCTCCTCCTTTTGCTATTATCCCTCCCCCTCTGTCCAGATCTGCTGGTAGGGGAACTTGTCTGAAAAGCATAGTTTTGTTTCCCTCATCTTTGAGCTATTTCACTACCTAAATACCCTGTTAAACCTACAGAAGAGAGATGGAGAAAAGGATTTTTTTTTCCTATGGTGCACCGGCGCATCTTGCAACATCATAAATAGTTGTGCCCCTTAGGTGCATCTGTCACCCCTGTAACATGATAAAAACCCACGCCAATGGCGCACCCATCTTGCCTGCTACATCATAAAATTCTACGCCCCAAGGCGTGCCTCTTTCATATGCTACAAGCGCTAATATTGCGCCTTCTTTGGCGCATCAACCTTCCTTGCTACATCATGTTTCTATGCGCCAATGGCGCACCCAGCATCAGTGCAACACAGGCTTTATCCGCGCTAAGTACAAAGCTTTGAAGGCGTAGGCGCATCCCTCCTTACATCAACATCATGTTGTGTAAACCCTTCATGCGCTGCGCCATGGCGCACGATAAGTTCCTGGTACACAAACCTTACAATGCGTCAAAGGGCGCACCGAATCCTAGTGCAACATGAAAAGTCTATGCGCCAAAGGGCGCATCCTGTCTCTATGTAACACAATGTTTTCATGCACCTTCTATTAAATGCAATCTGCAACATCCATGCGCCATGCAGCCTTTGGCGCCAGTTTAACCTTTGTAACATGCCTCTTCCTGCGCGCATTGTCTATTTGGCCCTGCAAGTTGCAAATTTCATGTGCCCTGCGCCCTGAGCCTTAATAATCTCTAATTCTTTCTTCTGCTAGCACTTCCAATGGGAAGATCAAATGGCTAATTCAACCTTTTTACGATTGGGTCTCACTTCTTCTTCATGCAGATCAGCAACTGAGTTCGAAAGAACACATGTATACCTCCAGCAAGAGACCCCACCAAATCCAAGAGGAAAGGCTAAGCTTACTGAAGAGGAAGAAATGAAGTACAAATATCAAAGGGTTAGGATGCCTGAATCACAGGCTGAATGCAGCATGGATGTCAGAGACTCAGAATTGGGTCACATTGACATGGAAGAATTCTCGGTTAGAACTCAGAAAGTTACAAGAAGTCCATGGTATGGACAAGTTAATAGGCAGTGCCCTGAATTTCACCAGAGGAATCCCCGTCAGCGCTGTCAACAATGAAGTCATGATGGTGATTTCACCAATCTTACAACAAGGACACAAGGTGTGTCGAAAACAGCAAGGGCGAGGTGGTCATAAACCTCACTGCCCGTCATTTTGAGATGATACTTGGCATCCCTCACCACCCGGCACTTTGTGGCCGTCAGCTCAAGAAGAGTGCATCAAGGCCTGGGAAGAAAATGAAGACCAATGCATGCAACTGATGAACGAAGTCTATCTTGAAGAACAAGAAGGTGGTAACCCGGTGGCCCCAAATCATCCACCGCAGTGACTTCTCAGAAGAGCTCAGCGATACTATCACTTTCATGAGCAGGGTCTTTGGTCTTGCTGATGCCCATTACTTCCATAAATTGGATGCTGAGGTACTTGGAAACAATGAATAAAAATGTGCCTGAGCAGCGCTTTTGCTGGGGAGAAATAATAAGCAGCACCATCTCTCGAGCAGCTACAACAATTCAGCCACAACGGGGACATGTTCCATATGAACTCTTACGTAGTCTACGCTGCAGCGTCGGAGAGGGACTTATCCAGGGCTAAACGCGAAGTGGAGATTTGGCCTCAAGTCAAAATATATGAATATTATCCAGAACTGAGGCGGGAGAATAGCATCTCCTCAATTCGCCAAAATCAATGATGCTTTCTTCTATCACATCATTTGCATGTTGAGGCCGAATCTAACTCATGGTCGCACAACCCAAGAAGCATTGTGTCAACTGTGGAGAAATGGGGGGCCCTGTTCACCCAGTTTCCCACATTTACCTATCTGAGGGCGGTCAACTTCTTGGGCGAGCCAACCAGGCTGCCAAGGTACGCTGGACCTAAGCTGATTCTACTAGAGTTATCAAAGGCAGCTGGTCACATATCACATGAGAAATGCCTCAAGAGAAAGAAGGGCGGAACTCCTTTCCCCCTCACAGTGGGCCGGTACACATGCTCCTACCCATCACAAAGTGAAGGAAATGTTCGCAGAGCTAGAGTTGCTCAATTTAAAACATGACTTCCCAGCCAGGCCTACCTTTGACCCAAGGAGCTGCCTGCCAAGGGTGAAGCTTGATCCGATCCATGTTCCTCAGATCAAGGATATTTAAATTGACGTCATCCACGAGGTGGAACTCAGAAGAAAGGATCATTCTCGCTTAGCATTGGCAGGAAATTATCCAATACGGAGCTGGCCATTGTCCCCAAAGGCTTCCAAACTACGGAAGATGAAGTAGACAAGGTGTATAATGACACGGAAGGGGATGATTGGCCCTTCCCGGTCCATTGACAGAAGCTAAGGCTCCTCAAACAATTGAAGAGAGGGTCAAGGAGACTATGCGCAGAATAGAGCACTGGTGCCAGCATGAACGGGCTGAATCTACCTCGGGGTAGATTTCACAACCTCCCCATTGGGGAAATGCACCTCCACAGGTCCAAAAAAGCAGCTAAAAGGCAAGGGCAAAGGCGTAGAAGGTGAATCCTAGCGCCATTCAGGAAGAAGCCCCTGAGAAGTCCTCCTTCCACAGCGCCAGAACAGGTTATTAACTCTGGATTCACCAGAGAAAGAAGCAGAAGAGGATAGTCCCAATACGCCCATCCACTTAGGATGTCAGCATCGCTACAACCACAGAGGTCCCTTCTGTCCCTTCTTCTTCTCTTCCTTCCCCTCCTCGAGTGACTCAAGACGACCACCCCTTTGGTCATGTCCTCCGCCCCTTCTTCTATTCTTTCCCCTGCCTCTTTGTCTATCTTCTCCTCCCTCGCTAATCTTTCCTCCTCCATTTCTTCCCTCATTTCCGGGCTCCCTTCCCTTCCTTTGTCTTCTGCAGCTGCAGTTTCCCTTCCTTCTCGTGGGCACTTCTTCGGCTATTCTCTCAATGCCACCTGCCGCATGTCTCCACGTTTTTCCCCTCTTCTACTCGCAGCTGTCCCCTCTTCTGTCTCTGGTCCTTCTTCCATAGGGCCAGCATGGATCTCTCAGCAGCTGAGCCAGCAAAAGAGGAAAGTTCCCATCGCTCCGATGTACTTTTTAGTAATTCCAGCCAAAGAGGCAAAGAAGCATGAAGCCTGTGACGCGCTTCTCTAAAAGTGCTGCAGGTGAGAGAGATCATGGAAATTGCACCTACCCCAATCCCCTCAAAGAGAAAAAGGATCTGTCTTCGGCAGATTTTACCGTGACCCAAGTCACAATGGGGACATCTTCTTAAAGTCTTCTAGGGGGAAGCTCTTTCCGCGGTCGATGCCCCTTTGTCAAAAAGCTTCAGGAAATCAAAAGAAGAGAAAAGGCTATTGAAGGAGCAGAACAAATATCTGCTTCAAGCCTTACAGAAGATGGGTAATGCGCACCTCCCACGACTGCCACCGAGACTTCTGGGCTTCTCAGCCAGGAGAAAATCAATGGAATATTCCAAAGATCAGCGAACAGGGTATGGTCGTTTCTGCTTGGAGGAGCCAGATCCTCAAGGACAGTGAAAGAGTGATCGCCAAATATGTCCGACTTCATATCTAAACATCAAAAAGGTGAACAAGGAACTCCAAGTATTAGCATGGTCCCATATCAGAAGAGCTAGATCATGCTAGACTCCAACATGAGATCTTTCAACAAATGTTCGACCTGTTCAGTTGAAGATCTGGTCAAGTTCGGAGTTTTCGGCCATCCAAGGGCTCTCAACAAAACCATGTCCACTTTGGACTATCGAGATAGATCAACTGGAATTTGTTCTGGAAAAGATAGACAAGGTGAAGGAAGAGGCCCTGGATGCTATGCATCAAATGGAGTGAATTGCTCCTTAACATGTCGTCCAGGGCTGCTCACTACTTCCTTTACCATGAGGATCAGCTGATGAAACTATCCAGATCTTCAAGGAGATCGCTTCTCAAGGAACGGAGCCAGAGGTCACATTTGACACTGAATCTATCAACAACCTGCTGGCCTGTAGGGACTTCATCGGGTTCCTCATTGAGGCGGAAAAGGACTATTCCAAACTCCCAGAGAAGCTCATAGATGAGCGGGAGACTTGTGAGGCGATAAGTGATAGGCACAAGGATCCTTCCCAGGATCAACTAGGGCCAATAATCAACAAGTTCATGGGAATACCGCTCTCAGTTCCATATCTCGTCACCTAAGGAGCAACAAAAGCAATCCACCCCCTTTCGGCCGCAAGATGATGATGACGAATAGCTGCTGCTTCTTCTTCTTCTTCTTCTTCTTCTTCTTCTTCTCCTTCTTCTCTTTCTCTTCTTTCGTCTTTTTGGAAATATCTGGAGTATGTTGATACAAATGATGACATCATCCATGTTGCATCATGGGATGATGTCACTCATCAAGTTGTAAAAAGTCAACATGACTTTTAGATATTTTGTAAATAGTTGTTGGCTCCTTTTTGCCTTATTCTTCTCCTCTCTTCTATAAATATTGGAATACTTGTTGTATTCAGGGATGAATGGATTTCTTCAGATGAAAAATAGAAGTGAGGAGAGAAAGACTTTGAGCTTTCTTGTAACAGAAGAAAAAAGTAATACAAATATTGAGACTTTGTGTTGAATAGCTGTGTTATGCATTAGATCTTTCTTACGTTAGATCTGTATGTGTTTATTCTGTTAGATTCATATCTACTTTTCTGTCATTTTTTCATCATCAGTATTTCTTTGTTTTTTTATGTAAGTAGGTTTGGCTCTGTTTACTACCAAGCCCAAAACATAAATCTTCTGACCTTTCTACTTTGGAATTCATTTCTTTTCTCCCTTCAGATCTGCATCTTTCTTCCATTCCCTCTTCCTTTCCTTTCTTTTCGCAGCCGGAAACTAACTCTACTGGGATGAGATCCCAACCCCCGAAGGCAGAATCTGTGAGACTTGCATAGATTCCTGCTGGTAGAATAGCAATAAACCAGTTTCGCTTTGCTGACTCAAAGAGGGGCTATGCCCTGCACACTGTTGGCTTGTCTATCCATAGATCTGTCCAGGCGACAGATTTTCGGACCAACACATTACCAAGAATGGGTGATTACCTATACACTGATTGGTCACATATGATCCTTAGCACTCAATATGGAACTAAAGTGACTATAAGGGAAGAACAATTTTTTGTATAATCATGTGAAGCCATATACTGCTAGTCCTATAAATCGAGAATTATACCATTCATGATCCAAAGGAAGAATTTGTTGATCATGAACCAAACTACTCTTGTGGAAAGAGGTACCTGATACTCTGTTGGATGAGGTAAGTGTGGATCATTAGTATGATCCCAATGCTAAGGCATTAGTAGAAGAAGAAGTTGGTTTGTTACTTTTATAAGAAATGGGATTGGGTACATATTGTATTCATGAAGAAGACATGATCATACCACAGCTTGTTAAAACCCGAAACATCTCTGAAGGCATTTGGAAAACTAAAATTTTGATGGCTCAAGGAGAAAAAATGAAGATAGGTGTTGGTGTCATGTTAATTTCTCCTGAAGAGATAAGTTATTTTCATCTTTTTGACTGTAATTCAAAAACACCAGGTAACATGTGTCAAATATGAAGATCTTGTACAAGGGATTTAGTTGGATCAAAATAATGGAATCAAAGTCTTGACTATTTTTGGAGATAATGAATTGGTTTTACATAAAGTAAGAGTATGTAGTGCATCCAAAACTGATTTTATAATCATCATACAAGAACTGAGTAAATGGAGATTTGATTGAATATTTTGAAGCTTTTGGTGATCTGCGCGTAGTTCCTAGAACACTTGAATCAAGATGTTAATAGGATTGATATGATTGGCTCACAATACATTGTACTCATTGATATCATGAAATAACAGAGGCAACAACTATAAAAATGGTTGAGTTTGACCTGTAAGTTCTAATGACTAATGTAGGTATTTGGAAATTTTTCAATAGCGATCAAACAAATCATTCTTTTTCTATAGGAAGAAGCATAGTTTGCTTTTAAAAATCAAGATAAGCTGAAAGAAGCATATGGTGACCAGATTATAGAAATTGAAAATTAACAAGATACCAAAAGGCTTGGTTATCTTGAGTCCATTTTTAATTCATACGATCAGGTTAGAAGAAAAATTGCTAACATGATAGTCAAAATCAGGATGATTTTTAAGAAGTTGAGGTATCAAATGAAAAGTTCCTAAAGATTGGCAAAGTGTGCACCCCAGAGGAGAAATGAGAATTTCTGTCAAAAAAATTCAAGAATATAATGATGTTTTTGCATGGAGTTATAAATATATGTGTGGCTTTGATCTAGTTCATGGCACAACATACCATCGAAATTGATCCTAATGCCAAGTCAGTCCATAAAAAACAATTCTTGGTTAATCCCAAAATTGAGCCACTGATGAGAAAGGAACTGACCAATCTTATTGAGGCTTGAATCATTTTTCAATCAAGCATTCCTCTTTGGGTAGCCAACCTATAGACTCCTATGAGAAAAAATAATGGAGAGATTTAGTTATGTGTGGACTTAGGGATTTGAACCGATGTTCATTGTCAAAGACCATTATCCTCTTTCATCAATGGAACAAATATCATTCAAATGATGGTAGAGCTCAAAGGTTTTATACTTTCTCGATAGATAATTCAGGTTAAAATCAAATTCTAGTTTTGAAAGAATCTGATCAGTTTAAAATGACTTTCACTACCAAGTGGGGCACATACACATACAACAAGATGTCTTTGGATTATCTAATGCCAAAGCTACTTTCAAACGAGCTATGGACATGACCTTTAAGGGATTAATCAACTGACATTCCTTTTCTTGGTGTATCTTGATGATATAACTATGTGTACTAAAAGCATGAAGAAGATCACATTGCACATATAAGGAGGTTTTACAAAAGGTGCAGGGAATTTTGGGTTTCATCAATCCTAAGAAATACATTTTTGTGGTGTACGAAGGAAAGTTGCTATCGAGGAATATTGTTTCATTTGGAAGGACATTCAATTGATCACCAAGATTCATTAAATTTTACCCCTATATATCCCAATTCATACAAGGGTCTTTGTACTTTCTTGAGCCATAAATTATGTGATGAAGATTCATTCCTCAGGTCTCAGCCTTAGCTAAACCATTAACAACCATGTTGAGATAGACCTCCAAAATTTCATTTTTTATTGACTCCTAAAAGTGTTGATGTGTAATCAATCACACCCATAATTTTGTAACTATCGAATGGGTTAAAACTTTCCAAGGGACCAGATTGATAGACATGGAGAAAAGTGTGGGAATTTGCAAATGGGAAAGCTCGATACACTAGATGAATGTTTCCTTCCTATAGTCCCCAAAATGTGGTGCTCTAAATACAGAATTTGTAAGTGTCCTCACTACTAGAATGATGATAACAGTTCTAAGAAGATTCTTCAGAAAATGCACTTGAGCTCAACAGTAGATTTGATGCACCAAATGAATAATGAATCCCTGCTTTGTAATTAAACATAAAATAGAAATGTAATACAATCATATCCACAGTGAAAAAACTGCAATGAGAGATCATAGAAGATGCAACTGAACACAAGAGAGGGTTGAAATCATCCACAAACTAATATCTTATTACTCAAAAATATGATATCCAATCTATTACAAATAAGGGGCACTGGATCACCATTACAGTTAGTCCATACAAGAGGTTTGCAACTCATTGGCTTCACAAATCCATTTGTAGAGAAGAGAAGAAGGGAAGGTGCTAAAGCCAAAATGTCCAACCATAGAATGTGCCCAACTTACAATATATAGGAATGAAAGAGACAGAGAAGTTGAAAGCTAATGAAATCAAAACCTGCCTTCAACCACCAATAAGATGATTGAATTCACTTGGTGAAATGATGGGTTCCAATTGGAAAAGGCTCCCCATACCATCCCATGTGTTGTTCCTTGTTGAGTCAAGAAATGAGTCCATGCCTTCATTAATGGTGGTAGGTGAGAAGTCTAATACAACCCTCAAAAACTGTGAACCTGGCTGTGATCTTTTATTTGTAAACTCTTAGTCATGCAATTTAAAGATATCCTAGTCCTAGTTGAGATCATTTGAAGTGTTAGGGTCGGAACCATTCCAATGTTATCTCATAATTTTGTGTGATTTCATCTAAGAAATTAAAATTATTTCTGGGATGGCATGATTCATCTTTCATTGAATTGGGCTTCCGCCAATCATTTTCCAAACTGTCATTTGGGGAATGAGCATTTACTACTGGAGCCGTGTATATTTTCTTTATTTGAATATATCCCCTCACAATTAAGGCATTTTTACTACCTTTTAGGGTCCTAGGAATGGACGTCGCTGACACTTCCCATTCAATGTTTGCGAACAACTTTCATTCCTTTGGGTTAAAAGGGTCGTTTGAAGATATAATTTCAAATCCCCTTTTTGGGTTGGACTTTTGTAGCTTCATGCTCCACGTGGAAACCCTGCAGACTTCCAAGACTTTACCCCCTCCTTTCACTCAAAAGTTGAAATTCGTGAGGCAGTTCGGACACTTGGCATCATCTGAGAAGCCTACTCTACTTTCTTTGTGTCCCATACCTTTACCACCCATTTAGGAGAAATAATGTTCGACCCAAGACACGTGGAGGTCCTGCACTCTTTTGGGGACCTACATTTTAAGCATCATACCAAAAGTGCACCAAAGAGACACGTTTAGGCTTCTTGGCTCTTCCCATGCTTAGAATTTTCAACGGCCTATTAAAATTTCTTGGGCTCTGACCATGTGGATGGGCTCATGCTCGTGTGGAAACCTAGCAAATTTAAGCATCATACCAAAAGTGTGCTGAAGAGAAACATGGAGGCTTCCATCTTTGCTCTTTCCATGCTTCAAATTTTACAACGACTAGGTGTAACTTTCACGACAAGATCTAACCATGTGGAGAACCTACGTCTCGTTTTGGGGACCTAAGAACTTAGTCATCATACCAAAAATTTTCCGAATAGAGTCACATGGAGGCTTCTGCTAATTTGTTTCTTACCTTTGATTCGAACATGCTCTAGGCTCGATTTTGACTTACGGAGTTAGAAAAATTCAGGCAAGACCCACAACATGTCCATTTCACCCTGAGATCCCTAAAAATGTGAACTCCAAAAACTTCAAGCATGGTTTCCATTACCATTGGCGGGTCTTCCTCGAGCTCCGATAGTTCCTTGACATGAGTCTTAACCACCCTCTTCTAAACTATTTTCATTTCCAAGATGAGCTTGATTGCAACTTGATATATGAAATTGGGAACATGATATTTACATGACTAAACCACCCTCTCAATTTCCCTTGTACAAGATCGTGTTGTCCAATTGTTCCTGAGGGTAAAAATTGGATAACAGGAAGGAAAGGAGAGCTTTGAATGCATTAAGAAAAATTATTTCCTCAAGCACCTACATTTGTGACTCTGAGTTTTGATAAAGATTTTATTATTTATGCTTTTTCAAGTCAGGAGAGCATTTTAGGGATCCTCACTCAGAAGAAGGACGATCTGATGGAACAAACAATTTATTTCTTTAGCCAATCCCTAAGAGACTTTGAGCTCAAATATTCATTTGTTGAAAACTAAGTGTTTTTTGTCTATCAGTCGATCTTTGAAAAAATTCAAGCACATGTTTTCCAACAACAGGATTCATTTGATGGTGTCTCATCTAGGCGTTAAGAAACTTTTTGCTGAAACAAAGATACAAACATAGAACATGTGCTAGATGGATTACCAAAGTGATGGAGTATGACGTGCACATCAAGGTTACTAAGACTAGTCATAGGTAAAGGTTTGTGTCAACAACTTGCTACAGATTTGGAATCAAGAGGTGATGAGGACATGAAGCTTCTGAATAGTGATGAGTAAGATATGATCCAGGTTGACTGGTTATCAAAGATGAAGGTTTTCCTTCTCTCAGGAACATACCCAGTTCACATGGATAAGACTCAAATATGGAACTTTAATCTTCAGTCTATTCCTTAGGTTATAGTAGATGATGTTCTCTTTCGAAGGGATTTGAATGGTGTTCTCCTTTGGTTGCATAGGGCCATAACAAGTAAGTAAGATTTTGGAAGAATTCACAATGGTCTATCGGGAGGGCATTACTTTGCACGAACAACTACTATAAAATATCATGAGGGCCAGATTACTATTGTCCAGATTTGTTTAAGGATGTCCCATCTCTTGGGTAAAGAAGTGCAAGGAATGTGCCTTTTTCACTAGAAAGAAGAAGTTGGTAGCCTTCCTCTTCCATCTAATTCAAGTGGATCAACCCTTTGTTCAATGGGGGTTAGATTTCATTGGAATGATCAATCCTCCATCCATTGATGGACATAAGTGGTACTTACTACAAGTAAACTATTTTACTTGATGGACAGAGGCAGTAGCATTAAAGGAGGGTAATGAAAGGTTGTTCTTAATTTCCTTGAAGGCATAATGACAAGGTTTGGTGTCCCATTTATAGTCATTTTAGACAACACAATGGAATTTTCTTTGGTTTGAAGCTGAATTTAATGGGTTATTAAGAATGGGGTTTACCTCAAAACTTCATCCAATTACTATCATGCAAGGAAAGTGGATTGGATTGAGTCTAACAACAAGAACCTTATAAGGATTATCAAACACACAATGGAAACCAACAAGAGGACTTGGAACACACATCTTAAGACTGCTTTATGTGAAAATTGGATCACACCTAAAAGGGCCATTAGGAAATTCATCCTTTCATGTTGGTATATGGAAGAGAAGCAAAACTTCTGCTATCCTTGGAATTACCTTCTTTGGAGTTAGATCATTAACTTGAGGTTATGGAAAGTGATCCTATGACAGTCAGGTTCACTAAACTCATGGAGTTAGAAGAAATGTAGAAAAAGGATATGAATATTTTGGAGCAACATTCAGGCTTCAGTTAAAAAATCTTTCGATTAGAAGGAATCTGACAAGGCATTTTCAAGAGGGATATTTAGTTCTCAAATGGGATGTAGACAGATCCAAACCAACCATGCATGCACAAATGTTTGATTCTCTCTGGAGTAGGCCATACATTATCACAAGTTGCAAGGATGTGAATTCATTTCGTCTATTAAGGCTTAATGGAGAATAACTACCCATTCATGTGAATGGGATACATCTCAAAGCTTGTTTTTGAGAATCTTTCCACCCTTATACATTTTAGTTAGGTTTTTTCCTCCAAGTTCTCTGCACATTATTTGTGTGTACATGTTTCAATGCTACTTTTTATTCCTCATTGTTTGTGTGTTGTGTTTTTGTTGTTTCCTTGCACAGTGTATCGTCAAGTGGATGTTTTTTAGGAGAAAGAAAGGTTCAAGTTTTAACAAGATATTTTCAAGATATTCCCAATTCCTGGTAGATGCTTCATTCAAATCTCCACAATATGCACCATAGATATCAAGCATTCATATGATTCATTTTACTTCCTATGGCCTAGCATTACTAGAATTTCATGATCAGTAATGCTCAAGGAGAATTCAGGATCCATCACAGAAGATCAAATTAGTTTTCAGGATTCCAACATTGACTCCATGCCTCAATGGATTTCTTAAGGCTAACTTGATTGGTGCTTAATATGGCAATCATCCCCGAGAGGTCCACCAAAAATGTTATCCAATTTTTCCCCTTGAGGAAAAATTGGACAACAGGGGTGGGGCCTATTGGGCTCTAACATGGAAAAAAAAGGCCTTCATGATACATTTTTAGGTCATTTCAAGTTAATTTTTTGTTTTAAGAAGTGTTTATGGTAATCCAAGAAGGTTTCAAATCATCTTTGAATTATTTTCCTCCTTTTAGGGTTTTGGAGGCTCAAAGTTTTCTCAGAGTGGGGAAATTATCTGTGGTCCGGGCCCACTTCTAGTCAACATGGGTGAAAATGATTAAATTGATAACTCCTTATGTTAAGGGTATTATTATACTTCCATTACCTCTCTGTGTTGAAGAAAGGTCCAATAAAATCAAGTTTCAGCAAAAAATCATCATTTGAAAGGCTCATAGTAGTAGTGAGCTCTAGAATAGCTTGTTGAGAAGCTTAGATGAGCTGACATGCAGATTCAAACGTGATCAAGAAAAAGATAACTGAGTGTGGGAAGATACGTGCTCGTGATACTGATAGTGTAAGGGTTGTTTGAGGTGGATGGTGTCAGTATGTCGAGGTAAAGTGATTCGTTTCTTGAGTGGTTAAATCTGAGGTGATAAGGATCATTCAGATCAGTGAATGAAAGTTGAGCCTAGGGTCGTGAATGGTTGGTGGCTCGAGGGCTGAAAGCTCGAGCCATCAAATGGGGCACAAAAATTTGAAGGCTTAATAATAAGTTCAACTCGGGTCAGGCTAAGATCAAGTAAAAATTTGCGATGATTCAAATCCACATGAGAACGAGCTAATTTTATCGCTCATGCATAGAGTGGATAAGTTGCGCATTGAAACGAGTAATGACATCAGGCATGGAATATCTAAGATCAAGGTTGATTTATATGGCTTTGGAAGGGTGATGCAATAGGCTCAAAATGTGGCTGCTTGGGAGAATCTATTGTCATGAACTTGTGGGAGGGAGTCAGATCTCTACACTGCAGGAGATCAGCTCATTGGTACAAGAGAATCATAGCCATCTTGGAGCTCGACTAGATTAGAGGGAATCTTGAGATAGTTGTAGCTTAGGAAGGAGCTCATGACCATAGGATTACCGGAAGGTCAAGGCTCACTCAAGAAATGAGTAATGATGAAGGTTTCAAAGACCAGGAAAAATGATAAACAGAGCTTGAAAAATCATTGATGCGAAGAACCATGTGAGAATAAACCAAAGGGACAAGGAGGTCAATGTCTGAAGGCTTGTAGTTGTGCAATGAAGTGGGGCTGACTTATGCCGAGCCATGCCGAAAATGTCTTGGTTACATGGAAATTTATTCAAAGTAGGATGCATGAATAAGAGCACAAACATATAGTGATCCCTTCAAATGCATGTGGTCATGGTGAGTCAAATGGAGATGGATTGATGGGTAGAGTCAATGGATCATGATTTGTCATGTAACATTCATGGAAAGTACCGGAGTTAGATTCAAACTCAGGAATGATCCAAGTTAGGCTAGGCATATTAACGGAATAGTTCAAAGCTCAATAAGCTGTGAGGTGAGTTTGAGATGTATTTAGAATGTTAGAGGCACCAACATTGGATACATTTTCTGATCTTTGTTACCGAGTCAATTATAGGGAGGAAGAGCTTGGAGTGGGTAGAAGTTGGTGGAGTGACATAGCGAGGAAAACTTGCATCACCAAGTTGAGGAGATGAGCTCAGTGAATGTCTTAGGGCTCATAAGGAACTCAAGGATGTAATTTCTAACATGTTCTAGTCACATTGTGGTGAGCTTGGGTTAATGGGTCGAACGAGTCTTCACAGACTCAGATCATTATCAAGAACAACTCATTGGGTGCACAATGAAAGCTCTAAGGCATTGTGATGCATGGATCCGAGTAAGAGATCGTTAAATTCATTTTGAAATGACTCAGCAAGATGCATTTAGATGTTTAATCTTGGTAACTAAGGCCAGCTACATGGCGTTAGTTTGAGATAGTGGAAATTGATGAGCTTAGAGTCAAAAATGATGGAGAGTTCAGGATAGGGCTCAACTTGACCTTAAGGATATGACAAGCTATGAACTTATAATTTCCAAGTCCCTAAGTCAAGTCATGAGCTAACAGTGGAAGACTCATGGCTCGTAAAGAAGTCATGTCATGAGTGGAACCTGGCAGTTGCTCATGTGAGCTTTATGAATGTGGAAAAGATTTGGGTAAGGATTAGTTCATTACCCAGTCGAACTGGAGAAAATGAACCATGGAAATCCTTGGACATCATTTAATGGGGTCATAGAGAATTTCCCGGGTCCGATCGTGGGAGCCATGTGGAGATTGGGCAAGAGTAACTCACCAAGTTGGTACGTAGTCAAAAATAGCCTTGAAATTATAGATTCCCCACTTTGGGCTTACCATTCAATGGGTGAAAGCCATAACAAGTGATTGAATGGAAAAATGATGATCGGGCTCCGAAAAAGGAAGATTCAACTCTGGGAGGTCATTAGATCAACATCTGATAAACAAACAATGATAACTGACAAGTTATTCACCGAAGTTATCTACCAACTTGGTAGGATGGGGCAAGATGTGTAATATGGGGATCCCAAGGTGATTGTCGATAAAATAGGAGGTGTGGATCGAGTCAACAAGTTGGGGATAAGATGAAACACCAAGTGCTAAAGGGTAGTCAAAATGGTGACACATGGAGGTAAAGAGAAGCAATCCAAAGGAATTAATCTGGTACCATGGGTCTTGTCCAACGAGTGCAGACCTAGTCAACAACATGGCATAAATATTTCAATGTAATATGTGGTGGGGATCAATATGCAAACCTTCCATGTAAAGCAAGTACTCGCCAAAATTTGCATAACGAGGAGCTCAAAGCCAACAAAGATCGCCGTGAGCATTGTTGGGAAGCCATTTAACAAGGAAAACCTCGCAAGTTGGAACATCTCACATGGTTGATTTTAAATCCAAGGTTCCCATTAATTGGCACAAGAGGAACCTTCCAGGTAAGGCCCAAGATGCCTTAAAGACATTTTATTTTTATTAAAATATTTTACAATATTATTTTTATAAAATATATTTTATTAAAAATGTTATTTTAATTAATGGAGGATAAGTTTCATTTTTCAATTTATATAAGGGTATGATAAGGGTACATCTTAGATGATGTAATTAAGTATTTAGGCCATCATGTGCTAAATTTTGGTCCAGAATTTAGGATTTCTCCTCATTTCTCTTCAGTTGGATTTTAAATAAATGTAAAGGGGGAATTCATTCTAAGGGTTTTTTTAGACATTTTCTGATTCCTTTCCCTTTTCCCAAGTTAGTCTATTGTGGATTGTGGGAAATTTCAAGCCTTTTCTGCTCAAAGATTGTAATGCAAAATATTGCCTCTTCCTCATGTAATGATGCATTGTGCACATGATTGAAGTAATAAAATTGTGTTTTGTGACTGACTATTAGTCCTTTCATCATTTCAACTACTTCATTTTTTGTCATTCTCATGTTTACAATTGTACTATTCAATTTCAAGTTTCCATTGCAGATTTTGTGAGTTCAATGCTTATCTGGGAGTGAAGTTTTGTTTACAATTGGGTTGTGGTGCTTGTTCATCCTTCTCAGTTTCATCCTTCTTCATTGGAAGACTGAAAAATTGTCTAGCAACACCCTTTATTGGTGCATCACCACTTCTAGTATAGGTTTTACTTCTTGCAAATCTCTCTCCCTAAATCCCATGAAAATATTAGTATAGGTCTAGTTAGTTGTTTTATTTGCATTAGAAGTAGTGTTGTTTTTTAGTTTAGGAAGAGCAAGTATGCCTTCTCCGGAAGCTTCACCTCAAGCCACAAGTCCCACAGCTTGCGAGGTGATCCCATGTTACCCAATCACACCGAATGTTCCTATCCATCACTTGGCCATTCAGAGGGTGTGGTGATTTGGTGATAACATCACCATAGACAAACTTATTAGCTTCAATTACTTGATCCAAATTTTTCAGTACTTCTATTTTTATCTCGTCCTTGTGTGATTTTGAGTGGTGGTTGTAGTCACCTATCTTGCACATGGTCAAGTTCAACTCCCACAGTTGGCCTATCAGAACCTTGTCAAGGTACTTCATTTAAAAAAACCATTCTTCCAGCACCTCTTAAATTACAAGATTATTTCCTTTTTCCTTTTATTTTCCCTTAGGTGATACAGTTGGTGCCTTCTTGGGTGTCATTATTTTAATTCAAACTGTAAAATATTTCTTTAATTAATGTTTTTCCTAGGTGCTTAGAACCACTCAATAAATTTTTTTTACTTCCCTACGAGGTTTCAATTCTTCAATTGTCCTCTCAAATCTTTGTTCTTTCTCGTGCTTCGGTTCATGGTTCAATTCCTTGTGCCCTAGCTCTATTAATTGGAAGTTCTATGATCAAACCATAGGTCTTTGAACAAAATTTCAAACCTCATATTAATTTCCTCCACATCTTCCTTCTAGTCACACACTTCCTCTAAAGTAGGTCTAACTCAAGTCATGTTAAAAATTTCTCTGGTTCATCTCTAATATCTTTCACACAAGCTCTTCACACATAATCACTCTTCAACGAATCAAATATCTTCAATATAGAAGGTAAAAATGAACTCGCCCATGATCCTTTTCAAATTTTCTACAAAAATCCACAACAATTTCTCCTCAACTACCACCGTTTTAAAGAATTAAATGTTATTTTTAATTTTTCTAAACTTTTTCCTTCTTTGTTCATCATGTGGCATCCATAACCTTTTAGCATGTCACTATTTTCCAGGTTATAGACATCCTTGCATGCACCTTCTTGCAACACAACTCATCTTCCTCTATGCTACACACCAAGTAGTTTGTTATGTTGTTTCCTCCCTCGCATTACACTGCATGGACCTTTTTCTTGCATGGTTTATAATCTATGAAAACATCCTTCAAGAACCATTATTCTAAGCACATGTAATAAATGCATTACCTTATATTTATCTTGCGCTCACCCATCTCGCATCCATACAGTATATCAATTTAAAATTTCTCAAGTGCACCTCTGAACCAACTCTAAGAAAAGTACTAACATCCTAAAATATTTCATGTCCACTAATAACATCTTCTACCACCCACACATAAAGTATGCACAACCATTTACACATAAAATAAAGTAGTAATCCTCTCCCATGTGTGAATACAATTATTAAAACAAAACATGAAAAGGGAAATCTAGTCTAAGAGGAAATGTTGTCTTATTACAAACACAAAGAAGTTTATTTATAGTATGGATTCAACCTAATCCTATTGAATAAACCAAGAAACATGGTACCATCCAACACTTGTAATTGATATGCACCCAATTCTAGTATATTAATTACTACAAAGGGTCCCAACCAGTGGAATTTCAACTTCCCTGGGTGGCACACAAACATGGAGTCATATAGGAGTACCATTTTTCCAACTGCAAAGAACATGTTCTTGATGTTCCTATCATGTTAAGCCTTCTGCCATGTCTTTTCTATCTTTTATATCCAATGCACAATGACACACGTCTCATCTAATTGCATTAATTTATCAATGTGCTCCTCCACAACCTTTTCACTATACAATCCACATGAGCATGCAATACAAAGGGAGGGTAACATAAATTACACAAGTACTACATCCTCCACACCAAATACCAATTAAAAGGGTGTGGTCTTGTTCAACCATTTATAGGTTTTTTATATTCCAAAAGAATGGATGATACAAATTCATCCCAATCCTTTCTACCAACATCACGTATCTTTATTAATTTTTGTCCTAAGATCTTGTTGAAAGATTCAGTAGCGTTATTTTCCTGAGTGTTATAAGGAGGAGTCTTATGTTGTGCAACCATAAACTCTGACACTAAATTTAAAATAGTATCATTTAAGAAATGAGTTCCTCTATCATCTGTTAAGCGCAAAGGGCATCCATACCTATTTGTTATCATGAAAATGTGTAACACAAAAAATTCAAATTTTCAAGCATGACAATAGACCCTAGTGTTAAAATTTTGGATTGTAATTCTTCCCGGGAAATGTTCCAGATCAATTCAGCCCTTATGTCAGGAATATCCCAATACTCTTAGCTCTATCATGTTTTGTAATGAAATTTCCCATGTGTTGGAAATATGGAAACAAGCTCATAATAATCTTTTGAAAGAGTGTCTCTTGCAGCATATATTTCAGTAGGCTTAGAAATGCCTATTTTTATCCTTTCTGAGGAAGGTACATGTTCACTGGAGAATATTTTAAGGTTTAAAAGCATCAAGGAGTGGTATTAAGGATATAATAAAATTATGTAAATGAGTTAGTAATATTTAGGGAAGATTTGGAGGCTTAGGAGAAAGTTAAGAAAATGTGGGTTTTTGAGGGCAAAGTAGCTTAGACTACAAAAAAGCATCTAATCTTCGGAAGATGATTCTGGGAGCTCCAAAATGATTTTTAGGTCAAAAAATATATCAATGGAAATATCATTCAATTCACTATATGATGTTATTTTCAATGTTTTTACAAGGCTAAGGTACTTCTCTCCACAATTTCATTTTTGCAAGAACACCTTACGGTCTAGAGACAAATGATTATTTTTTAGGGTGTTTTAGACATAATTATATCATGTGACCCATCCCATTCTTCTAAAATTTATATTTTCATTAAAAATCATATAAATAAGTGTCAAAAAATATGTTTGGGAGCTCTGAAATCTTTATTTTCAAACTCTCTCTCAAGGATGCTCTAGCAGTTAGAATTTTTTTTCAGTGTTGCATGTTAGGATGAGGCTGAGGTGCACTTTTTTGTCCCTATTTTCCTTTTTAAAAGGGGAAAAATGGGACAATTTTTTTTTCCCTCCACCAATTGAGCTCCCAAACCCACCACATGCCCCTGAGAGGCCTCGATTAGCACTTTTTGGTAATTTTCTAGCCCCCACGTCATGCCATACATACCTGCAACTTGTCATCATGAGGCTGAGGTGTATTTTTTTGTCCATTTCATCCCTTTTCCAAGGGGATAAGGGGGACGGTAAAAAATTTTCCCCCACATTTCTCCCGTATGGTACTATACATGACCAAAAATCAACTCCTAGGTTGCAAAAATATGCTTCTCTCTCCATTCCTACAATGCACATATGCCACTTGTCCTTATAGGGATACAGAAATTTTTCATCCCATTCATCCATTTTACAAGAGGAAAAGGGGGAGAAAAAAATTCCCCCCTCCCAAGGCATAAAACCAGAAGGATATATAATTTTTTAGATCTTCCTCCATTTTTTTGAAAATCTCCCTGAAACTGTAGAAAAATAATTCCAAATTTTTCTCCTCCATTATTATTCCTCCATTCCTCCCTCCATGTTTCCATGATCAAAGTGGAGATATTTCCAAAAAAACTATATTTTTAAAAGGCTCCATTTGCATTTTCTTTCCTGAGTGACTTCATACCTAGGAAAGTGAAATTTTCATATCTCACAAACTAGTGCATGGATCAAGGTGGGGTTTCTTACAATTTACTCCATTTACTGATTCCTTTAAGAAAAATGTGATTGTAAATACATTCATGTTCCGTATATTTATGATGAAAAATATCTTACTTCAAAATGAGTTATTATCTCGAGTATTAATAATTTTTCCCTTCACTCCCATTGTATGAGCTGAATGATATGATGTAGTCATTTTTACACCCACCAAAGAACAAGGGAATCCCATACACGCCGGCCTATCACCTAGTGGGCGCTGGGAACTCACCTGAGGCATGCATGGGCACCAAGTCTCTCTTTTATGTGAGTTGAGTGGGAAAACATCATCTATGATCCAAAATTTAAAGCAAGTGAGTGGGAATGGAACATGCAAACATCATAGAGCTTAGAATGGCTCTAGATCATTGCAGTCACTACAGAAAAATATAGTTTAACAGACTTTAAAGAACTGAATCAAAAAGAAAGGGAGATGCATAGGAATTCATATTCACTATGAAGAATCATGTATGAATCCGAACCAAGAAGGATCATATTCAATTAAATTGGTAACCTCATTACATTAATTAGAATTACTAAAAATCACCACATTATGGCAGACCGAAGTCATGCATCATAATTGGATCCATATCATTTAGCTCTCAAAAATAAATTTAAACCCCAAGCCCTTGATACATCATTCTCCTAGATTTCATCTACCCAACCCAATATGACTCCTTACGGCATTCTATAGAGATCCGCTCTCTATTGATCTCTGTCTATCCACAGTCCCTTTTTCTTCTACAGGTGCTTAAATATATAGGCATCCCAAAGTACCAACTCATCCTTCTACGGCCTTAGATCTAACACCAAGTTTTTGAATGTGGTCCTCCATGGGAGCATGCTCCTCCAAGATTGAGCTCTCCACTTTTTTCCATGATGTCTTCTAGAAACTTCTATCACAGGGAATATTCCTTCCTAGGCCAACTTGTCACCAAGCTAGCACCCTATCCACTCTACATGCGCAGTCAGGTCACACTTTTCTCGTGTCCTACCTGATACACGAAATATGGCTAAGTCCTGAGACCTTTTCTTCCAGTGCACAATAGGGCCCTTCTAAAACCCTCTTAGAACCTTTCCTTGCGCGTCTTGTCCTTATGCACCCATCCTTCAACCTAGGCCTTGTGCGCCCATGCACATTTGTGTACTTAGCCAATATTTTAGGGGCCTAACATCACCCCAAACTATTCCTATTCTCCACCTACAGGAACACTTCTTCAATGAATAAAGAATCACAGTAGACTTACATCTTGGGAAACGAATAAGGGGATGAAGAATTTGGGAAAGAAGAAAGAATGGGGAAGTGATGGCATTATTACAAAAAGCTAGGAAAATATTTTTTCAAGTCATCCTCCAACTTGTTTCAGGCATTGACTTTGTTTTACACTCTCTAGCAAAGGTCACTAAGGTGTTTACCTCCCCAAAAATCATTCCATCTCCTTGAGCATTCATAGTGTCAACACTTTTTTCCAACTCCTTACCCACGTCCTCTAGCATGTCCATCCTTCTAGTAATATGTGGGTATAGCTTCTTTAGCTAGTTTTTTATTATACCCTTTAGGGCCTCAATAGCTTCTGACTTCTTTTCAGCCTTGGCTAGGATTCTATCCCACTCTGATCTATTCCCTTTATTATTTTCTTAGAAATATTTAACCTTTGCTTCATAGTTGGTGACCTAAATACTCGCCACTTTATCTATGTCTGTGCAATTGTCATATATAGCCTCAACGGTATGGGCAAAAATATTTACATTAGCAAGGAATATTTTGTATTCAACCATGATTTCTACTACCTTTAATTTATCCTCCTTCTCTAAGCACGCTGCTAGTTCTCCATGGATTCTAAGGCTATAGGTTGCCTCTCCATGGTGAGGATGTGTGTTAGGTCTTCAAGGCAGGCAAGGGAAGATCCATACTTTTGTGCAGGAAACATTAAGTCTAGATGTTTCAAAACAATGGCATATGTGATGGATTCTACCTTCTTATGTACTTCACACACCCTTTCCTTTTCTTCCCCGAGCTCACGCTTTAGTTGGGAGATAATTAAATCCTCTTGTTTTAAATCCTCGTCCTTTTCTTCTAGCTCTTCCTCCTCCTTTTCTATCTCTCCCTCCTTCTTTTCTAGTTCCACTTATAGAAATCTTATCTTGTTATTTCATCTAAAGAGTCTAGCTTTAACCTTAACTGAGACCTTGTTGAGCATGTTGCATAACTGCTCATCTGAAAGCTGCTAAGCATCTACAAAGGGGTTGTCTACTTTAGACTCTTGCAATTTCATTAGTGCCCCTGGCTTACCTCAAACTCTAGCTTGTCGATGTGGGAATCAATTACCTAAGAGATAATCTTCCTTGTCTGAGGGTATGCACCTTATTCATCAAACAACTTCATTGCCATGAGTTGATCTGTCGGGATGGTGCTTTGGAAGCGTGCATGCAACACCTTGTTGGGATCATTAATGTAGCTCATTCCTTGCCTCTGGATCTCCATACACTTTCCCCCTGTGCACATGCCCGTAGGAATAATTACCGATAGACTAGAGCCTCATGTGATACCATGATATTTCCCTGCACTTTCTTCCTTATCCTCTTCCATCACTATATCAGCGTTGCACTCCAATTCTTGTTCTACCAAGACCTCGATGATTTTCATTTCTTCTCTTTCTACCACCTCATTTACTTGATCCTATGTGAGGCTTGGAGTTTTTTGACCCTACACACTAACCTCCTCACTTCTTCCCATGTCTTGCAGGCCTTCCTCCTCCCAACTACCCTTGCGCTACACAAAAAGGAACTCATGTTCTTATTCTCTACCCTCTTCTTCTAAATCATGCAAGTTGACAACAAGTGGCTCTTGGTCCCCTTCAGGATCATCTTCTTCATCATCATCCCTTTCACCTATGTATTTCTCCAACCTCTCCATCTCCTCCAAGTCAGCTTCCTCCATCACCTTCTATTTTTTCCTAACTGGGGATTCTAGTATAGTATATTTTTCTTTCTCTTCCCCCTCCGGTTATTTCTCCTCTGTGATAAGATTTTCCTATTATGGAACCTTTTCTTTGACTAGGTACCTCTTCTTGTGCATGTAAGTACTTATTCTAGCACTTGTTTTTGGGGTGCCTAATGCCTATGTATCTTGGGCACTTGGTGCCTTCTTCTTTATTTACTTAGTATCCTTCTTCTTGGGCATGGTATTCCTCCTACCTGTTAGGTCCTCAGGTATAGCTATCTTGTTTTCAAGATAAGCACCCTTCTCAAAATTAGGCCTTATCCAAAGGTATATATGCACCATAGACCTTCCTGCAATAGTTAGAGTCAGGGATTTTACCATTTGAACTTCATGCGATACATATTTTTCCATGTACATGTACTTGTTGGGGTAGACCAACATCCTACGCATCTCCCTATGGTCCCAGTCCAAACTTCCAAGGTTAAGCTTTAACTTTTTGGACTCCTTAAATCTATTAACTCCCACTTGGAAGTATTGAGTTGTGAAGGTGAATGGGAGCTTGCACCATGGGCTCATGTTCTCATCCGTCAACTTGAACCTACCAATACAAAAGTGTTGGTATACAACGAACTCAAATTCTCCTTATGTAAGCACTGACAGTCGTTCCGGTATTATCCATTCTTCCCCAAACACATTCCTTAAGTGCGTATACCATTTTTCAAGACGTGCCTTGTGAACGGAAATCATGCTATCACAAGTGTATTTCTCAAATATTATTATAGGTGAGGGGTATTCCTCTAGGTACTTCCACACGAACTTATCTACTGCATCTAGTACTCTGATTTCCAAGAACACAATGGTTAAGTGGACATTACTAGAGAAAATATTGTCTCCTTCTTGTGATTCGGTGATAATTTTATCTGCAATGTATATGGACTGATTGTAGATGGTGCCCTTTGATATTCTTGTATAAACATTTAACTTGTACTTTTTTACCTGCGTCAATATTTCTTGTGTGTTGAGTTTTGTTACTAGGCACATGGTTATTCTCATCACTAGGTCTAAGATATCCCCGATATCAAAATACCTTGACCCCTTCTTATACGCATACATGGTCACTGTTTCATTGATTGCTTCCTTGTCACATAGGTCATCCTCTAAAATTTCTCCCTCATAGATAAGGCATTTGAATATTAAAATTAGCTGAGGAGTTATGCACATCTTGCACCCTACGAAGTGAAAGTGGTCTTCATGTACGCGTGACATTAGCCATTGATAAAGGCACTCTGGCTTTCTGAAGTAGGGAAACTCATAGAGTTACAATAACCCTGTCTTATCTAACTTTACCTTGACTTTGTCACTATTTATTGTTAACCCCTCAGGTTTTCTCTAGTTATTTAGGCATACTAACTCCAACTCCATTTCCTTTTCAATCACATTCATGCAATGATTGTAGTCACTTACTGTCATTTTTCTCAAGTGGTATTCCCATTCAATCTTGAGCGAAACCCCATATGGGTATTGCATTTTTGCATAAAATTCCTTGTTGGTACTTATGGTAGCTTCTTGTTGTTTTCCCCTACCCTTTCCCTTCTCATTTGTTCCTACAAGTTTCTTGGGTGCCATTGTGTAGGTTTTATCTTCAACTTCTCTTCCTAGCTCTGCTCTTCTATATTTTCCAAGTTCAAATCTCTAACCTGTAAAGAGTACTCTTTTCTGACCCATGCCCTAGCTTCCAAACCCTAACTGGAATATCTTTTCACAAGGTTACGCTTCTCCAAAACTCTCCCCACACTCGTGAAATACTTCCCCCCAATTTTTAGATCCAAAATAGTCACTCACGGCTAAAATATTCTAGTTTTTCTTCACATGGATCAACTCTAAAAACTCTAGTTTGCAAAATATCTTCCTTCTTCATAATAAAAAAGTAAATAATGAAGTGCCCAACCTTATATTTATAGTTTTCCCACTTTTTAACATTAAATGCTATCTTTCCTACCACCGTACTTTAACACTTAATGTAAATTTTTCAAACAAACTTGACTTTAGCGCTTTAAATCACACGCCCAACCTTGCGCAGACAATTCCCAAACCTTCTAATGTATAACCAATCCATCTTTAAAGGAGAATCTTATGCGCATGTAAGTAGCTCTGAAATCAGTTATTTGGTCATGATTTTTTTCTCTCACCTACCTCTTGTTACATTTATGCTTCTTCCTCTCTTGTACATGGATCCCCAAGGTAGCCTTACCCTAACACCAACCATCCTTTTTCACCTTTCCTTGCATGTACTTCCTTCACATGTCCATTTAAATGAGCTTTCCAATATAATCCTTCATGGCACTTCACACTTAAATTTCTTCCACCTTACTCCACGCCACACTAAAATGATGTGCAGTCCTCTGCACAATTATAACCTTCAAAAAGTAATGAGATTACCGGTGCCCAAGGCGCAACACAAAATAGCAATGAGAAAGGGAAACACAAGAAAATAAGATGCATTAAGGGAAATCCTAAACTAACTAGCAATACTTCTTTATTTACAAATACTAATAAGACTTATTTATACTAGGGCTTCAGCCTACTCCCATTGAAGTGTCATAGAAATCTCATCCCATCCAACGCTTATAACTAGAATTTTCCTGAATCAAGGATATATGAGATGATGTAGGGACCCAACCAATGCACTATTAACTTCCCCAAATGGTGCAAAAACTTTAAATCATATAGTAAGACCATCTTCCCAACCTCAAAATTCTTGTTCTTAATGTGACAATCATGCCATGCATTTTCGTTTTCTTTTTCCATCTTCTAGCTCCACCTGGCGAGCAATCATCTTTCATCCAATTGCATTAATTTGTCAATTCTTTCTTCCAGCACTTATTCAATCGGCCAATCCTCCCGCGTGCTCTATATGCAGAGAAGGTAACATGAATTCAACTGGTAGGACAACCTCTGCGCCAAACACTAATTGAAATGGTGTGGCCTTATTCAACCTCTTGTAGGTTGTCCTATATGCCCAAAGAATGGCTGATACTTTTTTTGTCCCAATCCTGTCTACCAACATCATAAATTTTAGTCAATGTGTGGCTAAGTATTTATTTAAATGCCTCAGTAGTTCCATTTTCCTGAGGGTGATAGGGATTAGTTTTGTGATGGGCCACCTTGAATTATGATAGTAGAATCCTGACCGTTTCATTGAGGAAGTGCATACTTCTATCACTTTTCAAACTCAATGGGTATCCATACCTGTTGATTATGTTTTCCCATAAAAATATAGCAATGGTAGCCACTATACAATCCTTTGTAGGTTGCTGCCTCTACCCACCTTGTGAAATAATTAGTGCAAGTAAGGATATACCATGCGAACTAGTCCTTCATGCTGTTGGTGAGATTGGTCTGAAAATGTTCCATATCCCACTTCTCAAATGGTTTCTGTACTTGGTTATTGGTCGCAAGGGCAATTTCATCCCCTTTTCCAAGTTTTCTAAGGCATTGGCAATGGTCACAGGCCTTGCAGAACTTGAATGCAATCTTGATAAATGGTCTCCCACCAAATCCCTATGAGTAGAATCTTCCACGCGATTACATTTCCCACATAGTTTCCTCATGCAATCCCACCATGTAATTATTCCATGATTATAATGCACTCATGTTCTAGTACACATTAGCACTTAGAACCCCATCATGACCCATTTTGTATAGGTCTCCACTAATTAACATGTAGGGTGTGGTGCATATGGCCAACTTCTTCTTTTCCAAGGCCTTCATTCCGTCTGGTGTCATACCTAATTTGAGAAATACTACAATATCCTCCAAATCTGAGGGTGCACACTGTTATAACCTAAATAGTTGCGTGCATCTGGCATAGTCTCTTTAATACTCTACACATCCTCCCCTAAATCAATCCTAAACAAATGGTCAGGTTCTAGAATTACTTTTTCCTAGTTTGACAACCACCGTGAACTCAAATTATTTGAACAATAGTACCCACCGACATATGTACCCTTGTAGAATGGGATTGTTCACCAAGTATTTCAATGCCATATGGTTAGTGTAAAATATAAAAGAGGTTACCAAAAAATACTGTCTAAATTTATGAAGCACATAGATCATTGACAATGCCTCGCGCTCAGTCGTAGTGTAATTCTACGCTGTTGGTATTAATTTCCTTCTTGCAAAGAACAAGGGATGATCAATAATCCCTTCACCGGGCTATGCTAAGTATTACTCCAATGGAGTTGTTCTTGAAGAATCCACAATGAACATGGTAAGGCTCATCCCAAGAAGGGAAATGTAGGATGGGTGCGGTGACAAGCCTATCCTTCAAAGTGTTAAATGCTTTATGTTTTGCTTCTCCCCAATGAAAGGAACTCTTATGTCTATTGTAACTCTTCTAAAGGTGCACGATGATCTTAGCATATCCCTTAATGAACTTCCTGTAGTATGCTCATATGCCCAAGAAATCCACTGTACTGTGCTTTGACTAGTAGGGCTCCCTTAATCCCACAATTACTGCAACTTTTGTGGGATCTACTAGTAGGGCCCTCCTTATGTATGATGTGCCCCAATAATTTTCCAAACAGGTTAGGAAAGAAACATTTCTTAATGTTAAGGGATATCCTCAACTGCCGAACATCTTTCAAACATCAGCTTTAAGTTGTCATAATGGTCCTTCAACTAACCTATATACTGTCTAATCATCTAGGTATACTTGAAGGAATTTATGGATCAAATTCCTGGAAATCTTATACCACAATGCACAAGAACACAATAGGCACATTATTCAATCCAAATCACATGACCTTATAGGAAAAAATTATCCCACTCAGTGGTGAAATTCTTCTTCCTTTGGTCCTCCTTTGTCGATCCTTACCTGGTGATAGCCCAAGAATCCATTTGTGAAAGAATAGACCTCGTGCATCTAACCACTCCCTCTAAGATTTCTTCAGTAAAAGGGGTTGGGAAAGGATTAATGATACACACTACATTCATGTCCCTATAATCAACATAGATCCTTATCCTTCCATGTCCTTCTTGATACTAATTACCATTGAAACTTATCCATTCTGAATCTTCAACAACTTCAATAATGTTTGACACTATCATCTTATCTATTTCCTCCTTGACCATTCACACGTGCAGGTTAGGATTCATCTGGTATGGTATCTTCCAGACCGGGCGTGCACCCACCTTCAACTTAATTATCATTTCTCCCAAGGAATTGTGAATGCCTTTAAGCTCACTGATACCCACATGGGAATAATTACTCAAACTCACACAAAATATCAATGATCTTAGAGACTTCCTTCTCCGACCAATAGTCTCCAACGATAGCCTTCTTAGGCTCTTCGTATGAGATGATGTTAACCTTATTTTTCCTTAAAGGCTCATGATAGGTTCACGCTTGCCCATTCATCAGAACTATCTATGACTTCACCCATCCCTACAAAATGGTCAACATCCAAGTTCTTTGCTTCTTCACTGTCAATAACATAAACCATCTTCCCCTTTTATTTTTCCAAACATGCACGCTCAAGTATGTATCTCTTATTTTTCTTCTTCCTCAAAGCACATGCCTCTAGGCCATAGGTTCACCTAGCAACTCTAGTAGCCTATCTTATTCTATGGAACTATACCTAATGGTAAGGCCACTTGACAACATGTAATGCCTTATCCACCAAGGCCTTTGTAATTCTGATACTTGAATGTTTATAATGAGATCATCCGCTAACTCTTTCCAATTCCCTTTCTATTGGTGACATGTCTAAAAATGAATGTACCATGTGTGCATGCACAACCTTATAGGGTGGAATACAACTTGTGAACCCATAATGAGGGTGGACAACGCTTCTATGCACTTCCCATCCAGGTTGTCTCACATGCTTGGATATGGAAGGAAGTGTTCTCTTTACCATGGTAATATTTTATAGCCATGGGTCATGTTACTCTCTGCAAAACCTTACAAAGAAGGACAATTCTCACCTCACGCCATTCAAAGAGATTATCTTGATGCATGTTGCCCACTAGCACACAATAGTTCCAAGTAGGATGTAACTTAACATCCCCCTTCATTCATTTTCCTCCTTTCATTGAGCTTCCATATCCTATGAAAAGACCTCAGGGAAGGCTCCTCCTTATTACTTAGGTAGATCCTTTCTTCCTAGGTGCCAAACCATATGCGCCTTTGTCACCAATCCTATCAAATATCCATTTGATTAACTCATAGGTTCCATGCACCCAATTATCGCACGTTATACTGAGTGGTGTCACTTAGGGACTCAACATCCTACAAAATGGATATCATCCTTTAGTGGGATGAACTATCTTTGGATGTATGATTGATCACACATATATTGTATCCAGGACCTCTTCTCCCAAAGGTTCAATATAGGGTGTTTATTTCCCATCAGCTAAGGGTATGATGACCCATTCCTCCTCATTTTCAAAGCTTATGTATCCCTTGTTGAAACAAAGATCCACATTGTTCTTATAGCACCATGGGGGCCCAAGTAGTTCTGGAAAATTGTCCACCTTGGTGAGTGCTAAGACTTCGAAGTCCCTAGTAAATGTATCCCCTTGAATGGTGATATATGCATCCTTTAAGACACCAATGGGCATTGCCTTCATTTTTTTTTCCATATAAAACACTTTCAAAGATGGCTGTAATGTAGGCCTTCCCATCTGATGCCATGCATCCAAGGTGAGAACATTAACCTCTGTGCCTGTGTCAACGAGGATATTATTAAGTAACCATCCATCCACGATTGCATTTAATGTGATCTCCCTATCATATTCAAGGCTATGAGGGGGAAGGTTTGCATGTAAGACCTATATCTCACACTTTTCCCTAGTGCGTGGTACCTTCTCTATTAACCATGATCCTAGCAAGGGAACAATATTCTCTTGCCTTGGTATTTTACATACTTCCTTGACCTAATCGAGGTCATCTTTTGGCACCTTGACCTTCCTTCTTTTCTCCTCCCTCCTAGACTGTTCCTTTAGACACTATATTTCTCCTTGTAAACTTTGAATGATGTCCACGGTTTCTTAATATACCTCCTTTTGATGCACAGGGTCTGGTTACTTATAATGTACCACTTCTTCCCTTAAAACCAAGCTCTTCCGCCTTGGTATTTCCTTTATGTGTGTGGCCTATGATCTTGTTGTTACCATAACAGGTTCCAAGCCTGCATCACATTTCACCCATGGTATCCATTATGTGTCAGCATTTTTAATGCTTACCATTATAGTTCCCTTGTATTTCTGGTGCTACTTATTCATGTGCTCAATCATCTCAAGGTACTCCTCATACTTGTGCTTCTTCCCACACCATGAACACTACGATAAGTCTAGGCACTAGCGCTTGTAGTGGTTTGTAGAACAACAATTAAAAAAGGTTCCATGTGGGAATTCACTTCCTCCTCCTCCACAATTACCAAGACCACAAAATCCTCTATGAAATCCCCTTCCACACGCACCTCCATCTGCGTGCTCCTCGTAATGGTGTTCATCACTCTTAGAACTACTAGCAAGGCTAGTTTGGTGCACACCAAGATCAATGGCCTCATGTATCTAATCAATAAACCTACAATCCTTAGTGTCATGGGTTGTAGAGGTGCAGATATTACAGTAACAAAACACATTCTTCCGAATTACGTGTTGTAACAAGGGACATTTGTTTGCATCTTGTTCCCCATGAAAAATCTCACAGTCTACTATTATGGTGTGTACTGTCTTTCAGGGGAAACTATCCTTTACATTCCCCTCTACTTCACAATCTATACACCATATACCGCTACGAGTCTCATGGGATGAGTTCATAGACAACTTCTCTAGCTTCTTAGCCATAGCAGTGATTTGAGCCTCCAGAAATGGGCTAGCACCAGTATCAACACTTCCAAAAGCTTCAGTGCATAGAGCAGCTTCTAACACCTTGCGAGGGTCTGTTAAAGTCTTATGAGATAAATCTCTTATAAAAGGTGTTATCAACCCCAAAACAAACCATTGAGTATGTTGTGAATGGCGAATGTCATATGATAAATTTTACAGGAGGGTTTTGAACCGTGCATCATACTTCCACACACTCTCTGCCATTTCCTATTACATCTCCTTTAGGGTGTTGATGCTCTTTTGTTCAAACTCAGGTGTGTGGAATTCTGCAAAGAAGGCATTATTTAAATTAGTATAACCCACCACCATTTTATGAGGTTTATATTTCTTATACCAGCTATGTGTGTGCCCTTCCAACATCATTGCAAACTGACTTGCTTTCCCCTCCAAGCTAGTGATCCCTTTCATGCACCATAGCAGCTCAAAATTGTGAACATGTTCTGTAGCATCTTCAATACATCTATAATCTAGAAAATGTAAAGAAATATCAAAGAAAACTTGAGGAGGTGGCTGGGGCACTTATCCTCCTAAGCTAAAGCCTTGGTTTCCTCCAGTGTTTCCCCCACCACTGGATACACCAAATCGACTAGGTCATGTGCCTCCTAACCCACCAGACCCACTAGATCCACTAGGTATTTTTCCTCTTGTCCCACCAGATCCACCAGGTCCACTAGGTCTTGTCTGTCCTGACCCAACAGATACACTAGGTCCTATAGTGTCTGTGCCAAGGGTCCCCAAAATTCCACTGAACTGTGCACCAACGGTCTCTAATAATTCCCCACTACCAATAGTGTACCCCGTGCCACTCCTAGACATGAGACCAAAGGCTTGTGTACCTTCTCCTTCTCTAAAAATTCCTCCGACTACTAGAATAGTATGCATAGCCAAAGAAGTGGGAAATGAGAAATTGTATCTCTTGGGCGTAGATCTGTCACTTCTACTGATACCAACTGGGTCAGCGATACTCCTTCCTTGATCTAGAAAACCAAGCACCAGGGTTTTGTCACTAGGTGGGTTTAGATGCACACCAATGAATCTTCTCTCTCCGTGTGAAAAAATCTCATTAGAAGCTTAAAGGGTCTCTCTTATGTGCTTGCTAAGATGGGGTAGCACAGACTGCTCAGGTTCCATGTCCTCTATGTGAACCTCAAATCCTTCCCACAATGTCTTCCTCCATAGATCCATCACATCTGTAACCTTACATTTTCTAACAATATCCCTTTCACATGCTTAACTATACTCGAGTCATCTCTCCTCCCTTTCTTTCTCTGTTGCAATATCTGACATCTTCCTCCACCCTAGATTTCTTGCCTAGCGCTCAAGACCATTTATCTGACCATCAAAGAATCCTCTAAACTCAAGGTAACAATCAAGATATTCATTACCAAAGGGATAACATGTATAAACAATCCTCTTAGCTCCCAAAGTAATTCAAACTCATAAACTTCCAAACAAGAAAATGTAGAAATAGCGTACTCCAGAGTGTAGCTAGCTAGTATTCCTTTCCACTAATGATCCACAACATGAGTCCACATCAAATCTGCATCTTATAGCCTCTAGTACTCTTCTTGGGTCCACGCACGTGATCTATAATACCAGCTTGATCTAGAAACATATGTCGAGATCCATTCATACAGTTCTGCTGGGAAGCAACAGAAAAAAATTCATACAAATCATGGTAGAGGTTCTCTTCTACCCATCTATGTGCATCAAACTCAGGTCCAGTGTTGAATCTCTAAGAAAATTCATCCTCTGTGCTCTTGAACCATGATTCAACACTTTCCAAAGTTAAACACTCTGTCATCACTCATTACACAGATCATGATGTATGCCATTTCCCACTACAACTTTAAAAAGAGGTCCTGGAAAAGAAACCAAGATGTAGTCATTTTTACACCCACCAAAGAACAAGGGAATCCCATGTGCATTGGCCTATCACCCAGTGGGTATCACTTGAGGCATGCACTGGCACAGAGTCTCTCTTTTATGTGATTTGAGTGGGAAAACATCATCTATGATCAACAACTTAAAGGAAGTGAGTGGGAATGGAACATGTGAATGTCATAAAGCTTAGAACATCTATAGATCATTGCAGTCACTATAGACAAATATACTTTAACAGAATTTAAAGAACTGAATCAAAACAGAAAGGGAGATGCATAGGAATTCATATTCATCGTATAAACATACATTAAACGGAACTATGAAGAATCATGTATGAATCCAAACCAAGAAGGATCATATTCAATTAACTTGGTAACCTCATTACATTCATTAGACTTACTAAGAATCACCACATTATGGCAGACCAAAGTAATGCATCATAACTAGATCCATATCATTTAGCTCTCAAAAATAAATTTAAACCCCAAGCACTTGATATGTCCTTCTCCTATATTTCATCTACCTAACCCAATATGACTCCTTACATCATTTCTGCAGAGCTCCACTCTGTATTTATCTCTCTCTATCTATGATCCCTTTTTCTTCTATGGGTGCTTGTATATATAGGCATCCCAAAGTGTAAACTCATCCTTTTGTGGCCTCATATCTGACACTAAGTGTCTGAATGTGGTCCTCTATGGGAGCATGCTCCTCTAGGTCTAAGATCTCCACTTTTTTCCATGATGTCTTCTAAAAACTTCTATCGCAGGGCATATTCATTCCTCGGCCAACCTGTCACTAGGCTGACACCTTATCCACTCTGCATGCATAGTCAGGTCACACTTTTCTTGTGTCCTTCCTGATATGCCAAATATGTCTAAGTCCCAAGACCTTTTCTTTCGGCACATAACATGGCCCTTCTAAAATCCTCCTATAACCTTGCCTTGATCACCTTCTCCTTACGCACCTGTCCTTCAACCTAGGCCTTACGCGACCATGCACCTTTTTGTAATTAGCCAATATCTTAGGGGCCCAACATATGAGGTACAATAAACTCATTGACAAGGGATTAGCAATCATAACCAGTCAATTTCTACAAAGGAAATGATGGCAATTGTTCACTATCTATATCTGAAGAGGATGATGTTGATGGAGAGGTATGAGGGCTTTCAGGTTGAGCAACTTCTACTACCTCTTTTTTCCTTTGGGTGCCCTGATCTTATTTGCGATAAAATGAATTAATAATAAATATTGAAATTGAAATGTAAAATAGTTTAATAAAGGACATTTAAATGGAAATATATGTCTTGGCCTTGAATCATGTCACACATGTTAAAAATAGCTATTGGGTCATTGCTATTAATGCCCAAATAATCTTCATCTAATTTTATATTATTTAAAATTGATTAGCTCATTGTGCTAGGCTAGCCATCGAGAGAGAGGGTCAGAATTGGAAATGAAGAGGCAATGTTTAGTGTCCTGCTAGGCTAGGGGTCAAAATTGGTATTCATTTACCAATGGTATTTTTACTTGAACCTCTTATGGGAATTTTGAATTGTAATGATGTTGGTGGAGGATGTGGTGGTGTCACTATTTAAATAGACGAGGAAGGACTGTTATGTACTGTAAAGTTCAATAAAAATAAACTAAAGCATTACTAAATTGTATGTAAAAATATTAAAAGCTACACAAAGCTACTAAATTATATGAAAAAATATTAAAAACTACACAAAAGCTACTAAATTATATGAAAAAATATTTAAAACTACACACAAGCTACAAAATTATATGAAAACTATTAAAAAATTACATAAAAGCCATAATATTATACCTTGTTAATGGATAGCTTGTCGATGTATGGTTGGTCATGTTGGAGTTTGAATTGGCTGTGTTGGAGTTGTGGGTGGCTAGTTATGTGGAGCAGGGTGTTACTGTTGTAATTGTTACGGTTGAGAATTGACAATTGCACATGATTGGACTGAGTGAGTTGGTGATGCCTGTTGAGAAGCACAATTATAGTCCAAAGTCCTTACAAGTGCAACAACTTCATGCCAATTCAATATGGTAAATAGAAAATAATAAATGGTAAGTTTAACAAACCAGATATTGAATGTTAATAATTAGGGTGTTATGTTTTTATCGTTTAAATAATGCAAACACTTGGGGGTTAGGTGATGAGTGAACTTACATTTCAAATTTAAAATATCCCAATGCCTTAGTGTGTTGTTGGCCTCTTCCTCTTGATGTTGATTTTTTCATGGAATGGTCTCCAAAAATCTTCTCTGCATATGGCAAAGATTCAATTAGAAGTACAAAATGTTAGTGCATAAAGATTCAATTAGAAGTACATAATCTTCTTTGTATACAGTACATAAAAATCAAGATAATAACCTTAGTAATGTCAAAGTATAATCTATTAATCTGTTTTTCTTGAAATGGAATTGAAAATTTCTTCATTATGTTTTCCGTGCAAGTGGTAGTTGGTTTTTCTTTTAAATCAAAATGTGCCTCAAAATAATGACCAAGGAGGTAGTTAGTTGAATGAATAATTAGTTTTTTTGAAAGTGTTACATTTATAATGTCATCTTTTATCTTATTATATAGAAAATTTCACCAATCAAATTTTTGATTTCTGATTGATGCAAGAATGTATGCAATATCCCAATTTGGAATATCAAATTTTCGACCTTGCAGAACAATTCTGGCTTAAAAAAAAAATCATGGCAGCAAGAAATTGTTGTGCAATTACTTGCATATACACACCTCAATTTGATTTGTTGACATGATCTGCAATAATTCATTGGAATTTAGAATTAATATCAAATTAAAAATATTTCAAATGAAAGTAGGTTACATGTACATTAAACATGGAAATCGAAACAAGATTTGAGGTAAATCTTATCCTCTTCAGTGAGGGTTTCTTTGCTTATTACTATGGGTGAATTTTTAAATGGAAGACTTGTTAATCAATGGATATCAACAATATCAACACTGAACCTAAATGCATGACCATCTTGTAAAGTAAATGTATAATGACTGTTTTCTGTATTGTACGGCGAGAGAAGGTAGTTAAGAATTTCATTATCAATCTCAAACTTGGGCATGTTAACGAGCCCCGTGAAGTCACATGCTTCTACATATTCCTTATATTCTATATTCATTTGAAAAATTGTATAAATGTAGGGGCACATCAACCTCCTGTATTGAATCTTGACCTTGGGTAGGAATTGGGGGGTTGTCAGTTCCTGGTCAGTTTGATTTTCTTGTGGATCATGAGCTTGAGCACTAGTAGCCACGAGTACTTGAGCTTGATTGGAGTTTGGAGACTTGGATTTTTCTTTATGTTTGGTTGATGTGTTGATGTATGGTACTTGTAGTAGTTAGCACTAGGAGAATGGAGAAAACATGTGGGGTCCAGCAAGTGTGAATGTGAAAATGAGGGTCAGTGGGGTATTTATAGGGAAAATTAGGGGTTTTTTGGGATGTGGATGCACAACAACAAGCCTTTTTTGATGCGCATCAAAAATACTTGTTGACATGCATCAATATTATCATTGACACACGTTAACAATTCTTGTTAATGCACGTCAACAACCCTTGTTATTGTGCGTCAACAAATGCTCATTTCCATGTCTCAACAATACTTATTAATGTGTGTCAACAATAGTTGTTGTCATGCAAGAGTGAGGGTTGTTGATGCACATCAAAAATTCTTTTTGTCACATGATAATAAGGGTTGTTGACACACGTTAATAACCATTGTCTCCAGATGACAACAAGACTTTTTGACGTGCTTCAGAAACATTTTTTTACTATGTGGCAGTAAAATGTTGTTGACACTCATCAACAACATTTGTTGTCACATGAATAAAAAGGTTTATTATGCATTTTAACAAGTATTTTTTTTCACCTGAAAATTATGTGTCAACAAAACCTTCTTTTCTTCATATTCTTGAATAAACTTACCTCTAGGCCCTGACTCTCACTTAAAAAATATCAGGCAAAAAAATTGTTCTGAAACCTAGGAAAATTCACCTTTTCGGTGAAAGTTGTTCTAGGTATATTCACCAGGTATTTTACACCTCCAATTTACCAAAGGCTTCTTACAATGAACCCTACCCAGTTTTGTATTTTTTATTTCTCACCATTCTAGTGATTGTATTGAGTGAAAATTTTTAGGTGAGATCAAGAGAAGAAACCTATCCCATTGAAGGTGGTTTCATCGCAATTTGAGGTGTGGGATCACACTTTCCAAAAATATTAACTCTCTATATGAGAACCTACTATATATAGTAAACTCTCAAGAAGGTCATATTTCTTCAAGGAAGTGTTCACAGGAAATAACTAAGGCAACAAACAAGGTGGCCTGAAGTAAGAAAGAGAGAACAATGTAATTTTCTAAAGATATAAATTCTTCATATTAAATGTTGGTATTTAATTTTGGATCTATTTCTATTCACCTCTCTATTTTTTAACATCTTCACATGGTTGTATGATAAATTTATAGTTTAAACAAGGAAATTCATCCTTCACTGAGATTCCAAGGTATCACTTTGGTCATAGTGGTGTATATGAGCAAAGAACTCAATCGTAGAGAGCAGTATTGAAAAACAAGAGGCATCGTAAAATCTAAATAGATAGTCAAAAAGGTTCAAGATCTCCAAAGATTGTCATTGTAAATCTTCAGTCAAGTTGAAGGAATTCTCTCCCATGGTGAGAGAATTGAGTGAGCTCGGTGAGTTGAGTGAGCCAAACTAATTAAACTTAGTGGGATAAGTAAACAAGTTAGGTTGAATTTCTCAAGACAAGAAAGGTTCATCAAGTGAGATTAATTCATTGCAATACATTTAATTGTTTGAGTATGTATCCCCGAAGGTTAGAGATTCCCTATGGTAATAATGAATTAATTCCTCACTGAGCTCTTGAAAATGTTCCAGTGATCCAAGGATCAATGAAATGATCAAACATTCCCATGGATCTACGAAATGATTATCAATGAGCCAAGGAAAACATAACAAGTTATTGTGCCATGTCTTGTAGAAATCTCAAATACATGGAATCCCAAAGGAAGAAAGAAATATTAGACAACATCCTACTCCTTCAGTGGGACCTCTAGTAATCAGTACGATAAAATTGCTAGGCCTAATATTCAAAATCCTATCGAAGACATGACTCCATCATACTATGAGTTAACCTGCATCTCATTTGGCTAATCCTCGCAAGAGGGTGATTATCACCTATTCAAGGAATCCTCTTCTCGTATCATTTCTCATAACTAATTAAGAATATATTGAACGAATAGATTCCTAATACTAATATCAAGATAACAGTAAATGAATAAATAATTAAGTACATAAATAGACCAAAGTAAATTAATCTAGACACTATGAAACCCTAGTTGCAAAGAGGGGATAAAATGACTTAAATATTTCACAATTAATCATGGATTGTGTCGAAGTGATGACCCAATGCACAGAGAGGTAGGAGTGTCATACAGATACTTGAAAAAATGTGTCTTGTTGACGATCTTCCTGGAACTAGGGAACTTGTAAAGGGGAAGGGGCACTTACGGGTACCATAGACCTTCTCTGAGCACATGTGACTGCTCAAATCCTCAAGAAACATCCTTTACACATGGTCATGAGATGTTAATTTTCCTTCACCTTTATTCTCTAGCATGTCACATAATGATCGCTGAGGTCATTGATAACCTACAATGGAATATCAACTTGCAAAAACCCTCAAGATTACATCAAATCCCAAAAATAAAAACAATGTAAATGAGGGTTCAAAATTTCCTCAGTTGTCAATAAAGTGATCTTACAACTGAGCATTGCATAACATTTCAGACCCGATGTAGTTCTAGGTGTCTCTTGCGTGTGTCACACTTGATAGTGAGAAAATAACTACATGTAATAAAATTCAGTATATGTGTGCATGGAATAGAATTAACTTCCCCTACTATGAATTGTATATATAATAATGCAGTCCCTTACCCTTGAATGGATGCTTGAATTTTTGTGAATAGCCTTTGGATGCAACCTTAGAAGGGGATATTTAATTTTTAGTCTTAGTCCTTTATTATGATCGAATAACTTTATATTTATATGATTCCCTTGCTTGAATTTCGTAATTAACCAAGAAAAGACTAATTATAAAAAATATAAGAGGCTAAAATGGCTAGAAAGGACCCAAAAGATTTGATTAAAATCAAAAGAGGTCATGGGTGCCTGACACTAGTTTTCTTATTGGGGGCTCCTATCCAAACTCAAATAGATTTAAGGGTGGGAGGTTAGACTAAGAAAAAAAGGCGTGTAAGGCAAAAATTGGCAAAAAAAATAAATTAAACATGTCCAAAGACATGGGTTGATTAGTACTTTTCTTACATAAGAATCATACGAATAGTAGTATGTAATCAAGACTAGAAAATTACCCAAAGTGTGTGATTTTTTGTCTAAATTTTCCCCCACTTTATGTTGTTGAGAGAAATTTTTGTAACATAAAGTAGATAATATATGTTTACCTAATAAGCATATAGGTTGGTGGCAAAATGGTGCCAAGAGACAAGGAAAATGCATGGAGTGATAAAAATGTGAACTGTGGAAACTAGAGAGGAGAAAGTGCAAAAATGTGATGATGATGATGACCCTATGGCGGTAATGCATGTGTAGATGTAAAGATTATACCTTTAGTTCATGTCAATTTTTTATTCGATTGATGTTGTTTATGTTGTTGATTTTGGATGATGTTAACTACCGCTTCCCATATGGAAGCACTTGTAAAAGAGAAGAATGATCAAGTATTGAAATATGCATGTATATGATCATAAATATGTAAAACATATGTAATAAATAATGTAAAATGTGAAAATGTTGAAAAGGAACATGTGCACCTGATCCATGATGAGAAAAAGAGTTTAGAAAGGATCTTGTAGATAATTTAGAAGACCGAGTGTTTTGGGTGAACTTACACTAGTTGTATCGGCTACACATTTTTCAAGAGATCTCACACCAAGAACTGGAAGAAGTGTAGGGATAAAATTCTAGTGTCATCCTAAAACCTTTAAATGCTTCCCAATGTATGGAACACCAATGCAAATGGTGTGTAAAAATATGATTTGGTTCAACCATTTCGACCCAATTCCAAAAATGAAAATGTTGTATGTTATGTGCTCAAGACTATATTCCCTATAAAAGTAGTTGTATGAAGTTTTATAGACTATGTTGCGATAAAAATGTTGTGTAACTACCCCATCATCACATGCATCTAGTAAGGGTCAGGGTCGCCTAGGTGCTACTATCCTGGTCTCGGCGCTAGTTTCTATGCTATAATAAGGACTCAAGTCAAATTCTGAGCCTTGTTCGATGCAGATGATTTTTTTGTATCGGTAATTTATTGTGATGAACTATGATTGTAAGATGATATATGGGGTGACTGATTCACCTAAATGATACACCCCTCATTTGAGGTGCATGCGATGTCGTTGAAGATAATGCGGCCCAATTAAGGACCAACTATTATGTGGAAACTGTGCCCTGCAAGGGGGAGGGAGTGTTCTTGGTAGAAAACAAGGCACTTGAAAACAAAGTGGCTGGGAGAAAAGTTTTAGTACAAGCAAGATAAACACACATGTAAATTGTAAGCTAGAAAACAAGTAGATAATTTATAATATAAGACATAAGAATACAATATGCAAGAATACAATGTAGACCATGATAAGTAGGTTTCAAACATGGTACATCAATCATGATGTCGCAAGACAATCAATGCTAACTAAGCCACAAGTAGACAATTTTTCGTACAAGACAAAGTGAAAATCCCGCAAATAGTGACAAACAATGACAAACAATGTAACAGACAACCATGGAAGCAAATAAACCTACAATACAAATTTTACACATGAAGCACCCGTTAACATGCTAGAAAGATAAGAAGTGTGTCAAGGCATGTATAATCTGATAAAGTAATGTGCTATGAAAAATGAAATAATATAACACTTGTAGTGTACAAAATTGGATGCCCCTAGGAGCAACTGTGGGACTGGTAATAAGTATTGTGCCAAGCATATGTGTTTTTTGTATATATCTATAGAATATGTGATCAAAAATAGAAAGTGATTGAACATTCATGTGTGTATAGAAAAATACAATAACATACATGATATATATCTAGCATGTGTAATAAAGTGTTATGTAAGAATAAGAAAGCAAGAGTGTGATGCCCATTAAAACAACCCACTTGAGACCCAAGAAACAACCTAGGGTTAGCTACAAAATTATGGAATAATTATTATTTTTATCAGAAGTGTCTACAACCAAGTTGCAAGGCAACAGTTGTCACCAACAAGTTCCTAAACAAGTCTATAATTAATAGGACATACTTTTCATTTATTAACAATCATCAGAGTCACAAGGTCCTTAACTCAAGGGTTATAAGTTATAATTAGGTTCAAGGAGTAATTTATCCCCGTACCCACTCTCTAATAGGGTCAGAGTTTCAAATTTATTTTTTCTCACAATTAATGCCTTCCAAATTACCTAAATCATTCCCATTGGATAGGAAATTTTCTCACCTTTCCGGTGATATAAAGAAGTCTTCCTAAATCCTTCAGAAACTCAAGATATGGGCAAGCGGAATTTCAGGGTCAAATTTTCCCCAAAGGGACACGTGTCAAGCGGGGGGTGAAAATAAATTTTGGGATGGTGGGTCATGGGAAAGCATTTGGGATTTTTCCTTGCGTGGGTCCTCCAAGGGCATGTGTTGGGTCCTGATCCAAAGTTGGAGAGGGTGAGGGAAGGGTGGAGCGGCAGAGGTTTATTGGACATTTCGCCAAAGGAGAAGAATAGGCCAAATAGCATCCACATGCCCGTGGGTCCACCAGAGACATGTGGCAGTCCATAATTCACCACAGGGAGAAGGGAGAGGGAGACAGACAGAGTGGCTAGGAGATTTTTTCAATTTCACCAATGGAGGAGCTAAGGGGAAAGTTATGTGCGCGGGTCCGCGGAAGGATTTCAAAAGGGCAAGGGCAGGAGTGTGGGGTCGTGGGAAATTTTATGAAAATTTCCAAAAAAAATTTCTAAAGATAAATTTTACAAAGGTTCCACCCCTCCGTCGCTCCACGTGGCAGCTTGTGATTGGTTGTGGGCCAGCGGTGAAAGTTAAGAAATTTTTCCAAAATTTTCAAAAAGTGCTAAGGAAGAAAAAGTGTTGCGCCTCTGTCGCTGCCCTGTGAGGACACATGGTAGCCTCTGATTGGCTACTGGCCAGTGCACGAAAATTCAAAAATTTTCCAAAACCAAAATTTTAAAAAAAAAATTCTAAGGATTTTAACAGGAATTTTTCGGTCCGCGGGCCCATCAGGGAAAATTTTCTCAAAATTTCCCGCCAAGACAAGAAAACTACAAAGTGCCATAACTTGAGCTAGGAAGATCTGTTTTGAGAAAACGAGGACTTTCTGGAAAACTCTTAAAGCCCTCTTTGCACAAGAATCATAAATTTTACATTTTGATAAATTTTAAGGGGTCAATTTTGCAAAAAGGATCTGCAGGATTTTAAAAAGCCAACTGGTAATTTCCAACTTTCAAATTTAATTAAATTAGATCACCTCCTTCACTCAACATGTCAAACAAACATGGGGGATTACTCCCAGAATGATTATAAAATTTAGG